>CM022300.1:124929585-125475732 GCA_011799875.1 Thinopyrum elongatum
GTCCGCCTAGGTGATTCTCTCAGTCACCTGGCATGCTTGGCGGGATCCCGCCAGGAGGACAGCGTTGCCGCATGCCTAACTCTTCTCCCTTGGATAGGGCGGTGCGACGGTCCCGAGCCGCCCGGTCCGGACGAGGCGGAATGAGGGGGTCACGTCGCCTCTTTCCTTAGGAGCTGCTGATGATGTGAGCGTCGACGCTGATGTCGGCGTAGCTTGACACACTGTTTACATCCTCGGGTTTGCACAAGCGCTACCCCCTACCTGGCGCGCCAAAGATGTCGTGGTTCGACACGATCACCTATGGGGCCATCGGCCCCTTCGTGGTTCGGCAAGGGGAAAGGGCATGTTGCACAAAGAGCGGAGACCGTAGAACAGCACGACAATGGTGACGCGGGTGGTTTTTACCCAGGTTCGGGCCGCCGCGAGTCGTAAAACCCTACACCTGCTTTGGTGGATTGGGTGGAGGACCGTGACGAACACGCAGCGATCAAGCCCGGCAAGGTTGCCTCGGGGAGAGTAGCTACGCGCGTATGATTGTACAAGGGTCTGAATCCTTTCTAAGGTTGCCTCGGCCCTCCTTTTATAGGTAAAGGGGTTACCACAGTGGCAAAACAGTCATTATCCAGTGATTAGATAGCCACAATGCTATCATACCTAACTTTGCAGCCAGGACAAGGTGCATTAAATGCACCGCTTAGTGTCATGTCGTGGAAGCAGCCCGGTAAGCCTTGTCATGCCATTCAACCACCTTTTCACCTGCCTGCGTGACACGCCCCTGGACGGGTGTCATTTAGGGGCGATCTTCCTCAGAAATGGCTGCCACGTGCCAAATGACAGCTACTTAATCACTTGGGGGCTCGACACCGCACCGATAAGTGACCGGCGTTGCTGTGAGGTGGAGCGGTGGAGTCTTGGCAGGGAAGCGGGCCGTGGGGGCCCCGACAACCCTTGCCGGGGAGGTCTTGGGACTTGTCCTTGGGGTGGCCTCGACCTGACCAGGCTCACCTGCCCGGCAAGGGAGGCTTTTCCCTTGGTGATATCTTGTTCCTTCGGCTTGTCTTGGTCTTCTTGATCCGCCCTTTGATTTCTCAAAGAGCTATTTCTTCTGCTTGGCCTTGTTGTTGCCGCGCCAGAGACGTGCCTGTCCATACACAAGTCAGGGGGAAACATACACCCCTTTTGTGTACCCTGACACATATGATCGAATCTCGGTCAAGTAACATACAGACAGACAAAGGGAACTACGTATGTTGTCATAAAGGTACGACCGACAAAGATCTTCATAAAATATGTAGGAACCAATATGGGCATCCAGGTCCCGCTATTGGTTATTGACCGGAGAAGCGTCTCGGTCATGTCTACATCATTCTCGAACCCGTAGTGTTGGGGATATAACCCCACAATGTAACCCGCCATGGGAAGGTCGGGTTAGGATATTGGCGACTTAACAGTTAAGCCTCAGACAGGCCCAAGAAACCAAGACATGAACACAGGAGGCGGCTTACGATGTGGGCCAGTTGAAGGCCCAAGACCAGAAGACGGTGCGTGACCCGGAGGTGTAAGCCGCCCAATGGTGACTTGCCAAAGAAGGCAAGGCGACTTAGAGCCGGGGTCAGTTACAAAGTATAACCCAGCCCGGACTCTTGTAATCCCAGGGTCTCGACCTGTGTATATAAAGATGAGCCCCTGCGATGGGTAAACTTAGGTTACAGTCAATCGATAGCTAGATTAAGCGAATCCGCTCCCTTGTAATCGATACTCAAGCAATACAACACAAAGCAGGACATAGGCTTTTACATCCACCGTGAGGGGCCAAACCTGGGTAAACTCATGTCCTTCGTCCCGTTCAACCCCTTCAAGCTAATCACCATAGCGATGGCCTCACACCTAAGTCCTTTCACTAGGGCATCTGCTGTGTTAACTCCACGACAGTTGGTGCCCACCGTGGGGCCTACGCACAGTGGTTTCGAGTTCTTGAAGGGCTCTTTCCCAGGGATCGAGGGATACGCCGTTGGCAGGATGACCAAGAGTCGCCGCGGCAAGCTCTACATCGACGACGCTGGCTTGAGCCTCGAGGCCGACTCAATCGAGTACGGGTACCGGGTCCCCTTCAGCGGAATCCACGTCTTCATCGGCAAAATCGGCAGATCAGAGCCTGAGCCGGACATCTCCACTGACATCGTCGAGTCGGCTCGGCGCACGCAACCCGCCCGGGTCCAAGTCGGGCGGAGGCATGCTTTCATGGGCTTCACGCAAGGGATGGAACTTGCGGAAGATTCTGCATCTGGGAGAGAGACTCTCATCTACTCAGGTGATGAGTCCTCAACCGGAGAGACAGAGTCAATCTATCAGCTTCAAGACGATGGGCTTGTGGTCTATTCCGATGGTCACAGTATTCCGGACCCCTATGAGCCGCTGTGCAGGGCTGCTATCTTCATGGCTGGCATAGGGTTGGCTCTCAATTCTTCAACGGCGGCTGCGACAGCCTCTGACTTGGCCGCGGCAAGGGTTGGTGGATCTGGGTCAGGCAGGCCGCCGACTCAATTGCTGCTGCTGGATCTCATGGGTACCTTGACAGCCTTATTGGCAACAGAGGTCACTGCAGCGAATCAGGTAGAGCGCAACGTAGAGGTTGCAAAGATCCGTGAAGAGATAACCAAGGCCCAATAGGATATTGTGGCTGAGAACAACCAGACAGCTGCACTGAAGGCTCAGATTGACGCGGAGGCAGAGTGAGTGAAGGCGGAGGCTTGGCGGTTAAGTTTGGATTAGAACACGTCTAACGCAGTGTTCTAGAGAAGGTACCAGCATCACCTATCGTCGACATATGACCCAAGGCATTTTTTTGACACTCCTGGGGCAGGTCCAAGCACTCCAGATGCACGGTTGAATCCTCAGTTAAACCCAGACATGCCAGGGAATCAGGCGACGGCTCAACCTCACCAGCTTGAGCCGGCACAGAGGGAGGAGCGGGTACCTAACCCACCCCAATCAGACACTGCCTCCATGTGTCCCGATGCCACCCGGGCACTTTTCTAACTCGGTGGATAACATGTTGGCAGCAGCAACCCGGCTGGCGGCGATTCCAATTACTGGCTAGTCACCAGTCGCGGTTGAAACCCGGAATGCAGTTGAGCTCTTACAAACAACCATCGCACAACAAGCGGCTTATTCATACAGCCATGATCGTGTGCACTCGACTCCCCTCCCGAGTCGTAGTTACAGCCGGTGAATTGAGTCGCCCGCAGTCTCCAGCAGTGAACAGCGGCGTGACCCGGCCCGTGGTAATAACCCGCCCCTTAACCCAAGGGCTGATGCTCAGGCGATCGTGGATGGAGCCAGAGCCCGCCGTGAGGTGGCAGTGGCGGCTCAACAGGGGGCTTATCAGCAACCTCCGGTGACCCCTTCAGCCTCGGGAGAAGCCGGGACAACTTCCAGGACGGTTGGAGTGCCATGTTTAGTACCGGCTTTGCGTAACGAGCGTGTGCCCAAAGATTTTAAGGGTCCTCGCAAAGTGCCCAATTATACAGCCGATCTCCCTCCTGAGGCTTGGATTGAGAGTTATGAGTTAGCCATGGAGATGTTGGATGTCAATGATGATGTCTGTGCTAAATATTTCACTATGATGTTGGAAGGGCCAGCTCGTACATGGTTAAAAGGCTTACCTCCTAATTCTATTAGTTCCTGGGCAGAGTTGAAGGGGCGTTTCATTAAAAAAAATTAAAGGGACATGCAAGCAGCCTCTGACGATTGTTGATCTACATCACTGCGTGCAGCATGAGGATGAGTCGGCCCACCATTGGGTCCGGCGGGTCTCCACTATTATTCACTTGTCTGATAGTATTGCGGCAGGTCAGGCGGTTATGATCTTAGAGAAGAATTGTCACTTCGTCCCTCTTAAGCAGAAGCTCGGCCGGCTCAAGCGTTATTGCAATGACATGGGCGACCTCATGGCGGCTCTCACTAAATATGCAGATTCTGATAATACAAAGGACCCTGGCTCTGATGATCATAAGCCAAATAAAGGTAAGAAGAATGGCAATGGTAAGGGTCAGCAGCAGAATATAGTAGGGCATAATAGCAACAACAAGGGTAATGGTGGTAAGTGGAGAAACCCCGATGGTGGGTCAGATCTAGTGGCTAACACCAACACTGGGTACAAAAACCAGCACCGCAACGGTAATGGTAAGCCACCTTTTGGCGGAGCAAAGCCTTTCAATCTCGAGGCAATGCTTAATAACCCTTGCCCGAAGCACTTTTTTTTCCAACAAGCCGTCTACTCATGCCTAGAAGGATTGTTACATTATGCGGGAGTTCAGGAATCACAGCCTCAACTAGAGTCATGGCAACGACAATGGGCCACCTGGCGGGTCAGGATCTGGTTCTCAAGGGTCCGGCTTTGGTGGCGGCGGCTCAAATTCTGGGTATCAGGGCTAAGGTCACCATGGTGGTCATAATCAGCAGTCTGGTCAGGGTAACCAGCAACAAAATAATCAGTCAGGGTATCAGAGTAATCCAAAGCAGCTTAACGATGGTCAGTATCATGTCTTCACCACGAATACGTGTAAACGTGACAAAAAGGTTCACAAGCGAGCAGTCAACACCGTTGAGCCGGCAGTACCCCAATACTTACGATGGTCAGAGTATCCAATCACATGGAGCCGGGAGGATCACCCGCCCCGGCTTGACGATCCGGGTCATCTGGCATTGGTGGTAGCCCCTCAAGTAGGCGGTTATAAGTTCACAAAAGTGCTTATGGATGGTGGTAGCAGTGTCAACATATTATACTATGATACCTTTTGATGGATGAATCCGACAGATAAAGATCTTAAGCCGTCGTCCACAGTCTTCCATGGAGTGGTACCTGGCAAGTCAGCATATCCCGTGGGCAAAATTGCCTTGGAAGTAGCTTTTGGCGATGAATTTAATTACAGGGCAGAGACACTGTGGTTTGAAGTAGTCAAGATTAAGAGTCCTTATCACGCTTTGTTTGGACGTCCGGCTTATGCTAAGTTCATGGCTCGCCCTTGCTATGTGTGTTTACAGCTCAAGATGCCGGGTCAGAAGGGGACGATCACCGTTCACGGGAATCACAAACTCGCCCTGGAATGCGAGGAAGGAGATGCAACTTATGCAGAGTTGGCTTGCGCTACTGAGGAGCTCAAGTTTTATAAAGATAATGTTGACCCGGCCGATATGACCCCTCTGAAAAAGCCTACTACTGAACAGGACCCTCTGTTGAAATTTAAGTCGATTGATGATACCAAGCAGGTGGATTTTGTCCCTGGCGACTCATCTAAACAGTTCACTGTGGGGGCGAATATGGATCCTAAATAGGAAAGCGCGCTCATCGAGTTCATCCGTGAGAATCAGGACATCTTTTCATGGAAGCCTTCTGACATGCCAGGTGTACCAAGAGAATTTGCTGAGCACAATCTTAATGTGGATCCCAAAGTTAAGCCAATCAAATAGTTCCTCCGTTGTTTCAATGAAGAGCGACGTAAATCCATTGGAGAAGAGGTAGCCCGGCTCTTGGCAGCTGGGTTTATCGTGGAAGTTTTTCACCCTGAGTGGTAGGCTAACCCTGTGCTTGTGCTTAAGAAAAATGGCACATAGCGCATGTGTGCTGATTACACGGATCTTAACAAAGCATGTCCAGCTGATCCATTTGCTCTCCCCTATATCGACCAGATCATTGATGCAACGACGAGTTGTGAGAGCCTATGCTTCCTGGATGCTTATTCTTGTTATCATCAGATCAAGATGGCAATCAAAGACCAAGAGAAGACGTCCTTTATCACACCTTTTGGGGCTTTCTGCTATGTTTCTATGCCTTTTGGACTCAAGAGTGCTCAGGCGACTTATTAGTGCTGTGTTCAGAATTGTTTTCATGGTCAGATTGGGCGCAACGTTCATGCCTATGTGGATGATAGTGTTGTCAAATCAAGGAAGAAAGAGACTCTACTTGCTGATTTAAAGGAAACTTTTGACAATCTCCGGATCTACAAAATGATGCTTAACCCGGCCAAGTGTGTCTTTGGTGTGCCCGCAGGTAAATTGCTAGGGTTTCTGGTCTCAGAGCAAGGCATAGAGGCTAACCCGGAGAAGATAAAGGCCATCACTTCACTTTCTAAGTCGGTGTGTATCAATGACATTCAGCGTTTTGTGGGTCGTATTGCAGCTTTAAGCCGGTTTATAAGTCGCCTGGGAGAGAAGGTAATTCCTTTGTATCAGATGATGAAGAAGACAGATCATTTTGTTTGGAGTTATTCCGCTAATGAAGCATTTGAGGCACTCAAAAAGCAGCTGGCTGAGCCGCCCATCTTGGCTGCTCCTATAGACAAAGAGCCTTTGCTTCTGTACATGGCGGCTAATAATAAAGTTGTCAGCGTAGCAGTTGTTGTGGAGCACAAGGAGGCGGGCAAAGAGTACCCAGTCCAGCGATCGGCTTACTATGTCAGCGAGGTCTTGACTGAGTCCTAGCAAAGATATCCACATTGGTAGAAGCTGGTGTTTGGAGTGTTCATGGCGAGTCGCAAATTGAAACACTATTTCCTTGGGCATCCTATTATTGTGGTTAGCTCTACACCCTTAGGGGATATTATTCAAAACAGAGAAGCCATTGGCCGGGTTGCTAAGTGGGCAATCGAGCTTGGACCTCATAATCTGAAATATATGCCAAGAACAGCCATCAAGTCTCAAGCTTTGGTGGACTTCATAAATGATTGGACAGAGTTGCAAACACCTGAGGAGAAGCCTGACAACACATACTGGATAATTCACTTTGATGGGTCTAGGCAATTGGAAGGTTCGGGGACTGGAGTTATTTTGACTTCCCCACGAGGTGATAAATTTTGTTATGTTTTGAGGCTAATGTTTCCTTGTACTAACAATGCAGCTGAGTATGAAGCTTTGCTCCATGGGCTTCGTATGGCCAAGGAGATGAATTTAAGCCAGGTTAGATGTTTGGGCGACTCAGACCTTGTGGCTCAGCAAGTTTCAGGCAAGTGGGACTCTAAAGACCCGCTTATGCCGGCTTATCGTCGGGCGGTCGACAATATCGCTGGTCACCTTAAGGGTTATCTGGTGGATCATACTGATTGACGGAAAAACGAGGCGGCTGATGCACTATCCCAGCTTGGGTCTCAACATAACACTACAAAAAAAAGACACATCCGGGACATTATGGGCCGAACGAATTTTTTTGTCATGCTTATGACACTTCTATGACGATAATTGTGACAAAAGCACGTATCATCATAGATGTGGTGGGCTCCTACTTCTATGACCAAAAATCATGACAAAAAATGGGCTTTTTCATCCTGGGCAGGCCGGGGACGCACCTGCATGACATTCTTTGGCCGTCCATGACATAAAAATCATGGTAAAGTGACGGCGAGGAAATTTTCACGGAGTTCCCGGTTACGGTGGGTTGGTCGGGGCCGAGCGATGCACTATGGTTTGCATGTTTCTCTCGTACATGCGTCTGGTGCGAGCCGTGTCGCTATAACTGAACCCGAGCGAGAGGCGTTCACTTTACTGAACCCGAGCGATCACGTGCTGCTACGTACTGAAGCAGATCGATCGATCCCTTCGCTGCTAACTGAACCTGACCGACTCCTTCGCTGCTAACTGAACCCAATCGATCGCTGCTGCTGCTTAATTATTGAAGCCGATCGGAACCCCCGTGCGAGACGTAGCTAGCCAGTTGGGTTGCCTCTGGATGAACAGTGCCCGTTGCTGCCGCGCGCGATACGTAGAACGAGTCGAGACGTGGTGAGTCGAGCCGGTTGGGTTGGCTGTGGATGAACAGTTCTTGGTGGGGGTTGGATGAACAGGACCCTGGCCATGTGTAGGCGGTTGCCGCTAGATGAACAGGACCCTGTGGTAGTACGTGGTTGCCGCTGGATGAACAGGACCCCGTGGTAGTATGCCGTTGCCGCTGGATGAACAGGACCCCGAGGAGGCCGCCACATACCCAGCCGGTTGGGGTGGATGAACAGGACCCCGTGGAGGCTGGATGAACAGTAGCCAGTGGAGTCCTGTTTTGCGGTACGCCACACACCCCTCCAATGAACAGGACCCTGTTTCAACCGTAGGCGGTTGAGAGAAGTTCGTTTCCTCCGTTTTGCAGTATGCTAGACCCCTCCCGATGAACAGGACCCTGTTTCGACCGTACGCGGTTGGAGAGAAGTCTATTTCTTCCGTTTTGCGGTACGCAAGACCCCTCCCGATGAACAGGACCCTGTTTTGACCATAGGCGGTCGAAGAGAACTCCGTTTCCTCCGTTTTGTGGGACGCAAGACCCCGAGACGATGAACATGACCCTGTTTGGGCTGTTCCATCCAAGTCGGTTGGCTCCCGATGAACAGGACGCATTCCGACCCAGTCGCTTGCCTCCTAATGAACACGACGTGGTTTCCTCCGTTCTGACCCAGCCGGTTGGCTGCCGATGAACCGGACACCGTCGCTGTACGCGTTCGAGACCCCACCCATATGTACGTACGTAGCCGTATTTACTTTCTTGCAGCGTGGCTGTACGTACGTGTACATGATTTATACAGGACTGCCTCAGCTGCTACGTCACATGTGTCGCTCCTTGCTCGGCCACGGTTCATCCTTGCAGAGAGACCGATCGACCAGCATGTACGTACATGTTCCACCCGCAACAAAAATGTGCGTACACATTCGCGACCAGAGAGACAACCCTACGTACGGTTCGACTGGGTGGGTCCCAGCTGTCAGGGAGGATAAGGAGGCACTTCCTTGCGTGCGAAGAAATAGCTGATGGGTCCCAGCTGTCAGGGGGAGGAATCATTTTCTTTGCGCTTAATAAGGACGCCCTTCCTTGCGTGCGAAGATGTAGCTGGTGGGCCCAGCTATCAGGGGGAGAAAACATTATTTTTCAGGGTAAAAAGGATGCAGTTGCACGCATGCATCCATGGGCGTGGTGCGTCCCCACTGTCAGCCTCTCCACGTACAGTCATCTTCCGATGACTCTCGTTTGTTGACCACGTTGACCACACCATGCCGAGCGCACCAAGGCAGGTGGATGACGGCGAGGCCCCAGACTGGAATGACCCGGAGATGGGGAAGATGCGGCAGTGGAGTCATAGATGGAGAGGAGTGGGAAACTTGACTGGTTGGGGTGCGGGGTGGGCCTACACTCGGCAGAGAATAACAGGAGGTGCGGAGGAGTGGAGGGATGGCCGGGCACTTTGACAGATGATCAGCAATGCTATTTTCCGCACGGGGCATGTGCTCTGTTTGCAATCCGTCAAAGCGCTCCTCCAACTTTCTCACTTCCTCGACGTATGCCTCCATCAATGGACTTTGGTAATCCTTGTTGACTTGTCTCACCACAAGTTGTGAATCTGCGCGGATGATCAGCTTCTTGATTCCTAGTTCAGTTGCAATCCTGAGCCCGGTAAGGAGCCCTTCATACTCTACAGTATTGTTGGTAGCCTTCTCCCAGGGAAAGTGCATCTGGACGACGTACTTAAGGTGCTCCCCAGTGGGGGCAACAAGAAGCACGCCAGCCCTGGCACCTTGTAGGGAGAAGGCACCATCAAAATACGTAATCCATTCTTGGGGCGCTTCCTTGCCGGGGATGATCGTCTCCAATACTTCTTCATCAGGAGTTGGTGTCCACTCTGCGATGAACTCTGCTAGTGCTCTGCTCTGAATGGATGACATGCTTTCAAACTTCAAACCAAAGCTGGACAACTCCCAAGCCCATTCCACAATCCTGCTGGTGGCCTCGGGGTTTCGGAGTATGCATTGCAAGGGGAAGCGGGTGACGACTGTGATCTCGTGGGCTTGGAAGTAGTGGTGCAGTTTCCTTGAGGCCATGATGAGGACAAAAATCAACTTTTGCACGCCAGAGTACCTCGATCTAGCTCCTTGTAACAAGGAGCTGATGAAGTACACTGGGTGCTGCACCACTTTCTTCCTTGCCGCAACCATAGAACCGCTTCCGCTGCCCTGCCTTTCTTTGCTCTGGACTGACTCTGGTCTTGCCGGGACGGGTTCGCTTTCCTCTTCAGGGGGAACAGTGGTTGTGGCTGCCGCGTCATCCACTTCCCGCTGCGCCACTAGTGCCACACTAACCACTTGATTGGTTGCCGCTAAGTATAGCAGCAACGGCTCTTGTGGTTTGGGGGCGACCAAGGTGGGCACAGAGGAAAGATAAGTCTTCAAATCTTGCAGTGCAGCATCTGCCTCCGGGGTCCACTCCACGGGTCCTGCCTTCTTCAAGATTTTAAAAAACGGTAGGGCGCACTCGGCAGACTTGGAAATGAACCTGCTAAGTGCAGCCATGCATCCAGTCAAACGCCTCACGTCCTTGACTGTCCTGGGTGCTTGAATTTGCTCGATAGCCTTGATCTTGTTAGGGTTGGCCTCTATCCCTCGATGAGACACAAAGAAGCCAAGTAGCTTGCCGGAGGAAACTCCAAACACACACTTCTCTGGGTTCAGCTTCAAGTTGATCCTGCACAGATTAGCAAAGGTTTCTTCCAAATCCTAGATGACGGTAGATCTGTCCTTGGTCTTGACCACAATATCATCCATGTAAGCTTCAATGTTTCTGTGCAGTTGGGATTCAAAGCCAATCTGTACTGCTCTTGCAAAAGTGGATCCAGCGCTCTTCAACCCGAAGGGCATCCGTACGAAGCAGTACGTGCCACATGGGGTTATGAACGCGGTCTTCTCCTCGTCTTCCTTGGACATGAAGATCTGGTGGTATCCGGAGTAGGCATCCAGGAAGGAAAGCAGGTCACACCCGGAAGTGGAGTCCACAATCTGGTCGATGCGCGGCAGGGGGAACGGGTCCTTTGGGCATCCCTTGTTTAGATTTGTGAAGTCTATGCAAAGCCTCCATTTCCCATTTGCCTTGCGTACCACCACTGGATTTGCTAACCATGTGGGATGCAACACTCCTCTGACCAAACCAGTTGCTCCAAGCTTCTTGATCTCCTCGGCAATAAACTGTTGCTGCTCCCAAGCTTGCTTCCGAACCTTCTGCTTGATGGGTCAGGCATGCAGGCAGACATCAAGGTGGTGCTCAATTACCTCCCTGGGAGCACTGGGGATATCAGATGGTTGCCAGGCAAACACATCGATATTCGCCCGCAGGAAGGCAACGAGCGCGCTTTCCTATTTGTCATCAAGGGTGGCACTAATAGTGAAGGTACCGTCAGTGCCAGCCAGCCCTGCTGAGATCTTCTTCTCAGCAGGTGCAGCAGCTTTGGATCTCTTGCTATTGGAACTCTCCGGCAAGTCATCAACAGGCACAGCACACTCCGGAGAGGCACGCTTCCCAGATTCCTTGCTGGCATCCTTGCTAGCTCTCTTCATTTTCTTACTTTCCTTGGCGGGAGCAGCGGCTTCCGCGGCCTCTGTCGCAACTGCCTCCCGGTACATCTTGTCCACGCATATAACTGCGTCCTTCTGATCTAACGGAATGGAAATGACTCCTATCGGCCCTGGCATCTTCAAGGTGTTGTAGGCATAGTGGGATGCTGCCATGAACTTGGCCAGAGCTGGGCGACCAAGGATCCCGTTGTACGGCAAGGGGAGGTCAACCACGTCAAACACAATCTTCTCAGTTCGGTAGTTTAACTCCCCTCCGAATGTCACCGGCAGCATGATCTTTCCCTTAGGACAACTCCTACCGGGGTTGATTCCTTGGAACGTGCTAGTAACCTTAAGCTCCTCATCTGCTATATGAAGTTTGCTGATGACCTTTGGAGATATCAGATTCAACCCGGCCCCGCCGTCAACCAACATCTTTGTGACTTTGAGGTTGCGTATTGTTGGTGAGACCAACAACGGCAAGCACCCTACCGCGGGGGTGCGGTCAAGGTGATCCTCTTCGTCAAAGATGATGGGCGTGCGGGACCACTTGAACGGCTTCCGAGAATCTGCCGCTGGCTCCACGGCATTGACTTCACGCACCCACTATTTAAGTTGGCAGTGAGAGGAGTGCAGAGATGCACCCCTGTCAATGCACAGGGCGTCAGTGGCTTTCTGGAACTCCTGCTCGCTGGTTTCCTCTTCATCTCCTTCATCGCTCTCATCATTGCAATCCTCCTTCTTACGGCCTCTGGCGGGTTTCCCTTGATTCTGAGGAGCCTTGCCGGGGCGACTTACTCCGCTGCCTCGGCCCTTCCCGCCAGCACCATCCTGGTTTTTCTCCTTACCACGCTTCTCATACTCAGCCCTCTGCTTCTTGACGAGCTGCTCAACCTGATGACACTCCTGAAGATCATGGCCCTTGGTCCTATGGATCTTGCAATACGGCCCATCACCCTTCCCAGCCTTCTCGGCAGCCGAGGCCGCCCGGCAGTTAGTGCACGCGGCAACCTCCTTACCGGGGGCCTCGGCCTTGGCCTTCTTACCGGTACTAGGTGTGCTTGATCCTTCGACGGCCATCAAAACATTCTCCTTGCGCTTTTTGTTGCGCTTCTTATTCTTCTTATTCTGACTGGTGGCGTCGTCGTCATCGTCTGAATCGATGTCGATGCCATCCTCTTCACCGGGAAGTCGCCTTCCCTCCTCTATGCGAGCACACTTATCCACCAGAGTGTATAACTCATTCATAGTCTTGGGCAGCCGCACGTTCATTTTGGAACGTATCCTGCGGTTGCACACGTTGGACTGGAATGCGGCTATCACAGCTGCCGGGTGGATATCAAGGATGTTCCTGTGCACTTGACTGAACCTTTGCATGTACTTCCGCAGACTTTCTCCTTCCTTCTGTGGGAGGAGCTGCAGATCGCTGGGCCATCCTGGTTCTTGATGGCCGCCCATAAAGGTGCCAACAAACTCATGGCACAGGTCAGCCCAAGTTGAGATGGAGTTCTCCGGCAGGTCCATTAGCCAAGACCTCACATTTGGCTTGAGTGCCAAAGGGAAGTAGTTGGCGAACACCTTCTCATCTCTTCCCCCGGTACCTGAACAGCAATGGTGTAGATGCTCAGGAACTCTGCCACGTTCAATCTCCCATCGTACTTTTCTGGTATCTCTGGCTTGAATGTGCGGGAATATGGCCAACAGACTTGTCGCAACTCACGAGTGAAGGCGGGGCACCCAACCTCGAAAGGTAGGTACCCACCTTCACTGAAGTGGGCTCGTTGATGTCAGGGCCATTGCGCCTATCAGACTGGTGGTGGGTGTCGCGGCGCCGCTTGATGGTGACGCGCGTGCCTTCCCCTCGCCTGTCCTCCTGGGCCTGCCGCTGGTCTCGACGTGGTCAAGGGCCGGACGAAGCCATCGAGACACCGTCGGGTTCTTGATCGTGTGGCTCCTGCCGTGGCCCCTGCGCAGGCTGCCGCGGAGGAGACTGTACCATAGGGGTGGTCCCTTGGGCATGGCCAGCAGCGCGGGCCGTCGTCGTTGCCTCGGGAGGCCGTGGCGGGCCAGCTCGCTATGATCCTCCCGCCTCGGCGAAACCAATCAGGCTTTGAATGGTGGCTCTCCACTCATCCATCTGATCGGCTGCCGGCGGAAATCTCAACAACAGCTAGGCCCGCGCCATAGCCTCCGAAGCGGTGCTTGGCATGGATGATGATGTAGACCGTAGCGTCGCCTGGCTCCTCATGGTGCCAGTAGTAGCTGCGCCGTGTTCTCGTCGTCGTGAGCCCGTCGCCAGGGTGGCGTGATGACGAGGTGGAGGCGCTTGAGGGCCAGTGGCTCCGTTCAGCGCATCAGCTGGAGTAGCTCATTCCGGAAGCGGCGCACGCCCTGCGGCCGCACCCGCGGTGGGTGCGGCCGGAGAGTTGCGATTTGCCCCAGAGCGAGCGCCACCGCTGTAGCTGTGCCCTTCAGCTGGGCGGAGAGGTGCAGACGGAATGATTTCTCCACCAGTACCTTGTGGAGCGTGGCCACTGGGATGTTGTTGGTGTTGTCCTTCCCCAGTGCCTTCCGCCCTCGTTTCGGCCGCAGGGAAGGCGGTGATGACGACGCCTGCGCTGGCCATGTCCCCCGCAGCGTCCACATCTCCGTGCGTCCCCGTAGCCGCCGTGGCGTCGGCGGCCGCATGCAACGGGGCCTTCGAAGTGGACGGATGGGCTATAGCACCGGGCTTCTTCTTGGGCGCCATGGACGATGGAGCCGTCGACGAAGAAGATGATGAAGATGACGCGCTGCGTACGCTTCTCAGGTTCGCTCAAGCGCTTCCCCCTACCTGGCGCGCCAAAGATGTCATGGGAAACCATGGCCACCTATGGGGCCATCAGCCCCTTGTGGTTCGGCAGGGGGATTAGCACATTGCCCAAAGAGGGGAGGAATGTAGCGCAGCACTAGAGATCACACGGGCAGTTTTACCCAGGTTCGGGCCGCCGCGAGGCATAAAACCCTACTCCTGCTTTGGTTGATTGATGGTGGATTGTGGTGGAAATGCAGCGCTCTTGCCCGGCAGGGTTGCCTCGGGGCGAGGGCAGCTACGCGCGTACGAGTTTACAAGGGTCCGAATCCTTTCTATGGTTGCCATGGCCCTCCTTTTATAGATCAAGGGGTCACCACAGTGGCAAATCAGTTATTGTGTACTGATTAGATAGCGAACAGTGCTATCATACCTAACTCTGTAGTCAGAGTAGGGCGCATTAAATGCGCCGCTTAGTGTCACATCGTGGCATGCCCGGCAAGCCTTGCCGAGCTGCTCGGCCACCCCCTCGTCTGTCTGCTCGACACGTCTCTGGACGGGTGTCATTTGGAGGTGATTTCCATAGGAAGAAGTGGCTGCCACGTGCCAAATAACAGCCACTTAGTCACTTGGGGGCTTGACACCGCACCGATCGATGACTTGCGTCACTGTGAGGTGGAGCGGTGGAGCCTTGGCGGGGTAATTTGCCCTCGTAGCGCCCGGCAGGCCTGCCGGGATGGTCTTGAGGCTTGACTTCGGGGCTACCTCGTCCTTGCCAGGCTCGCCTGCCCGGCAAGGGAGGTTTCTCCTTAGTGGTGTCTTGCTCATTTAGCTTGTCTTGGTCCTCTTGATTTGCCCTTTGATTCCTCGAAGAGCTGTACTCCTTGCGTGGTCTGGACTTGGATGCTGCAACCTTGATCTTTTAGGCCTGTGCACGGTTTGGGCGATAGACCCAGGGTTTATTGCACCGACACTTCCCTTCTTTCTATCCATATGATTATGGCTAAAACGACTTAAATTAATTTACAAATTGATGATCTACTGTGTACATTTATAGTAATTACATACAAACAAATTGATGGTGAAATAAAATTAATTTTAAATTATTTATATCTACAGTAAATACCAACAGTAAACAACCTGCTAACTACCTACTAACAATCGCTAACTTTCCTTCTTCATTTTACACTAGACTAACACTGTAGCACCGTGACTTTCCTTCTCAATGTTAGAGGATCCGGTGTCCGTCGGTTCACGAGCGGGTGTGTATTGGTACTGTAATAACAAGTGTTAGTGGTCACTTTACTTAAGTTAATTAGCTTTAATTAAAATTTATTCTTAAAACAAGCAAAGCATTGGCTCGTTCTATCAGTGCCACAGGATCAACATGCACAACAATTAGAATTATTATTCTCGGGACGCACACGATCAGCACATTTGCCGCACTTTCACACAGACAATACTACCAAGTTTGAACAGCTTGTTATGGTTGCTATCCTCTGCATCATCATGTCGTGTTTCCTAGCTTGCAAGATTCAGAACCAACAATTAAGATTCAAATAATAAGTAAAACAAAGATGCCTACACATCTCATTGATTCCCAGCTTGCAAGATTCAGAACCAACCCATTAGAGCCTTTTGATAAAGTGAATATCGGGATTAAATCCATCTTGGCTAGCCGTGTCATACAACCCAAGAACTTGGTGAATGCTCTTGACCATCACAACATCTGTAGTTGAGTATTCCTGTTTGCATAGATAAGAAAGAGCATGATTACTATAATAGTGGCACTAGTTGAAGCAAACTTTATTTCCAAAACGAGAAAAGATTGCGATAGAATAGCTTTATTTCAAAAATACAACGTTAGCACAGTATGACAAAGCACAATCATGTTGATAAAGGACAATACTGACCTGTGTGAGATGACTTTGGGAGATCAAGTTATTCTTCATGTCCCCACATCTTGTCATGAAAGCGATTCGTTGACATCCATTAACACCTCAGTGTGGCAGTAGAAGGAGGAGCGTTGACTCATTTCAATCACTTTTTTTGTGCAGTTCAACTAAAATTATGGCACCCGCTAGTTAGAGAGGGGGCCCGCACCACCTCAACAGTAGGCCTTATGGACTCAACTGGATCAGTGCAGCTATGTGATTGATGCAGTTCACATGGACTTCATTCTGCTGGATAGGCCTTCTGCAAGTTATCTACATTGGACAAGATCACTAGCTGGATGCAGAGTCAAAATCAACCAAAAAGGAACATACCCGGTCATGGGAACCATAACTGAGAGAGGGGCCCCTAAGCCGCCACGACTCGATGAGGTCAACCTGTAGATCCATGATTCAATTCATGCGACTTTTTCTGCAGTTCACCTAAAATGAAGCAAAGATTGCATCATTCAGCTAGCAAGAAGTAGTTGCTCTCATGAGCTGGCAGGTTCTTCTTTAGTAGTTGCACTAAAATTAAGCAACATTAAGGTTGGCTGTCCTTCTCATGTAAGGTGCAACTATAATTTGCTTATCCTTTTGTGCAGTTCCACTAAAATAAAGTGCCATTGTGGTGACAGTGACGGCTCATCTTGCAAAGGCTAATGAAATGTTGCACGAGATTACCAGCAGAGTTTGACAGAGATTTTGGAAACTCCAATCACCATTTTGTGCAGTTCCACCAAAATTGACAGACGTTGCCCACGTGACATTTTAGTTGAACTGCACAAGACACTCATTCTAAAAAAAGTGTTTTGTGCAGTTCACCAAAAGGTCACAATAGCAACGAGGTGAAATGGATATCCCTATCCGCACAAAAAGATAGAAAGAAAACAGTTACTGGTCAATAACAAGATACGAAACATACACGAAATGAAAAGAAGCATCTGCATTATGTTCATGGCAATCACGCAAGGACAGTAGAAATTTTAAAACGGCAGCATTGCTTCTTGTTACCGGAAGCATTACGATCAACAATGACATTCGTCAAATATGGGATTACTTTAATGGTGGCATTGCTTATTTACCAGATACAGTAGATCAACAACAGCTAAAGAGTTGGTTTAAGGGCATGGGACAGTGGGGACACTAGGACACTCAGCAGCGTAAAGAAGCAACTTACTTATCATACTGGGAAAAATAGCAGGAGTACCATTTGTAACACAGTTTAATTGCATCATATTACTGGAGGCATTAGATTAACAATAACATTGGTTAGACATGTCCTTATGGTAACAGTGTGATTGCTTCATTTTAAATGCGCCCTTACATTAACAACAACAAAAGGTTGGTATAAGGACATGTGACAGTGGACGCATCAGCACAATGTACCTACAAGGAGGCATAAAGTGGTGATGCTGAGTTTGTTCATACTCTGTGAGGGCAGCAAATCTAATCCTGGAGACCTTTTACTATGTGAGGTCGGCAAATCTAATCCTGGACATACTCCATTGGCTTGTCCACCAGCCGCCACTTTCTATCGTTTTTTCAACCAATAATAGATCTGTTCCTTATCCAGTTTGTACTGCCTTTTCCCTTTATTTCCCTTTTCAACCAAGAGACCGATTGGGTATCTAGTCTCTACTACTTTCCCCCTGCTATTTCCTCTTTGAATCAAGTCCTAGATTCATGCTACAACTTTCCCCCCTTAGCTGTTTGAACCAAGTCCTAGATTCGACTGCATGAAGTAGCTTTACCTCTAATAATACTAAAAATTTAGGTGGCTTTGGAAGAGTTGATGGAAGTACAAAAAGATCCACATGCAGCCTCGTGGGGTGCTGGGGCAGTAGAGCAAGGCCGATTTCGAAGAAACTTATACTTGAGGGTCGTCGGGATGTGGCTAGGAGGGCGGCAGAAGGTCGGGTCTGCCCATAATACGGCAGGGAGGAAGAAGGGGTCCGAGGACCTCCTGAGCCGGTGCTGTGTTGGAGAGAACGACATGGCCAGAAGATCGGGCCCCGCCAGCAGCTGTGGGTTTCCTCCCTCACCGCCGATGACCGCGTGAACGATGCACCTAGTCCCCCACACACCCCGACCGAAGGGATCCGGTCGGATCTGTGACCAGCGGTGAGCAGAGAGAAAATGTCGCTACCGCTGTCTTGTTTACATCTGGAGAGGATGAGAGAATGAAGAGAGTAACCCTAGTAAAGCAATCGCTCAGGCCCCTGCCTATATATAGTGGAGTGATTATCTTTTTATCTCCACAACAAGCGTTTCAATCTGTGTACGTGGCATTAAAGAAAAGAAACTCTCTATTTAACATGACTAACTGCACGTCGCACTTTGTACTATATTGTACTACTCCTACTACTTGTGCTCCCCGGCCCTCCATTCATTGAACAACCCCTCGGGTGAATAAACATACAGTACTATACTATTTATATACTTGTAGAACGAACAAGCTCGAACTATTTTGGCTTTGAGATATCGATGGTACAGTTTGACCACATTGCATTAATGGACTCAGTACTTTGAAGTAACCTATACGTATAAACACATGCATGGTTTACATTACAAATCGCTAGCTAGAGCTTGAATTGTATTTGTTTACATGTACCACCTTTTTTTTGGTTTTCTGCTCCATGGCGCAATTCATCGATACAAAATTATACTAGGAGTATTTAAAAGTTGAGGGCGGGGCTTTTCCTGGGCAGTACGCGCGGCAGTTTTTGCATAGCTGGTTTGACAGAGAGGCGAGGAGGGTGAGGGACTAGCGGATTCAACTTACTGCTGGAAAGGTAGGGCTGTGTGATTTGATGGCTCGTTACTACTGGAAAGATGGGGTCTTGTGATATGACTGCTCATTATAGTCATTATTTCTGCGGTGCTATGACCGGGGTGATGCCTCCCTTTTGTTCCCCACTATAATCTTGTGCATGACACGTTGACCCGGGTGCTGGCTCTCCCACATGTCGGCGACATAAGAAGGAGCAAAGAATCATGTGGTATATTGGTCCCCATTGTATTTCGTGTCAAATTTTGACTATAGATTGAACTATCAAAATGTTCATGCATGTTACCAAAAATTATATCATTCAAAACTATGTTCAAATATGAATCCAATGACATAATTTTTGTTGACATACATTAACATTTTGTTAGCTAAATCCTTGGTCAAAATTTGGCACAAACTACAAAGGTGACCATAGAAAACAATGTGGTTATATGGCCATAAAAAACAATGTACTACAGTCCAATCTCTAGCATGTACAGTACCCTCCGTTTCTTTTTAGTCTGCATATAAGATTTGGTCAAAGTCAAACTTTGTTAACTTTGACTAAGTTTATAGAAAAAAATATCGAGATTCACAATATGAAATCAATATCGTTAGATGCATCATGAAATTAATTTTCATACCATATAGCTTTAGTATTGTAGATGTTGATATTTTTTCCTACAAAGTTGGTCAAACTTTACAAAGTTTGACTTTGACCAAATCTTATATGCAGACTAAAAAGAAATGGAGGGAGTACTACTCCTCTTCCTCCTCCTCTCGGTTCATCGCCATCATACTTTCCCCATTCCTGTGTTTTCAGTATCCTGTGAATCAAAGAGGCCCTTAGACTGGTTTAGGTCCGGTAATGTGTTACATCCAAAATATAATGAACGTGCTCTGGTTTCTATGAAAATAATCCGGTTTGCATGTATTAATTCATTTATTTATTTATTCTTCTGCGGGGGTTTTGCATGTAATTCGTCTGGTCTGAAATGTAAAGTACGCCGGCATGGTTGCATATGCTTCGAGTCGTGCATGCACTACGACCCAGATGCTCTATGTCCCACATGTCGGTGAAAGGAAGAACGTGGAAATAGCCTAGGAGTACATATAGGAGGAAAAATGCGTCAAAAATTATGTACTATGAAGCGTAGCTGCAGTTCGAACAGGAGACCTAAAGTGATGACAGGTATAGGTCGCATGCACCCAACTAGTGGTACTAGATGTACGAGTACTCAGTACTCCTATTCTATCAACACGAGTCCCATCTGACAACGGCGTCAGTGCTACAACTAGCTCTTCTCCCTCGTTTCTCTCTTCTAATTCTAACTCAGCCGACGCGCGGTGGGGATTTGCCGATAGTTGGTTTGCTCAACTGCGGCCCCACCTGACAGTGAAAATGCTAAGACAACAAGCGTTCCCTATTTTAAAGTGCAGTGGAAAGATAGAAGTACACTCTTTTGTGACAAACTAGCAAGAGGCCCATGTGTTGCACGGAACATCAAGATGCATTTATACGAGTTGTTTATCTTGTGGGAGACAAAGATGAACGAGGGAATGCCTTATCTGCAAATATGGAGAGGTGTGCGGGTATCTTTTTGCAAAATTGCCATAGTTTGCTTTCTATCTGTCAGATATAGATCGGATGGTCTATATTGCAATATGGCAGGCACACCATCATCACCAACTTGGATTTTTATAAGACTACTAGCAAGATGCCCGTGCATTGCACGGAACATCAAGATGCATTTTTTTACAAACACATGTTGTGATTGACCCATGCAGGAGTAATCCCATGTGTAAAAACTAATGATATCTCAAGAATTTCATCGAAAAAATGGTATCTCGAGAATTTCATCAAAAAAATGATATCTCGAGAAAGATGAGAGATAAGGTGAGGAGGAGTGGGGCGCGGTGGTGACTGGTGGTCGGACTTAGCGGAGGCATGGGGATGGACGATGCTGGCAGCAGCTACCATGCCAGATTGTTCCAGAGGCTTCCTTTTTTAATTACTCAACAATGAAGTTGTGGGAGATAAGGATGAACAAGAGAGGTGCGGGTATCCTTTTGCAAAATTGCCATAGTTTGCTTTCTATCCATTAGATATAGATCGGACGGTCTGTATTGCAAGATGGCAGGCACACCATCATTAGCAACTTGGTTTTTTATAAGAGTAGATATATAATAAGAGTAAGGTAGAGATTTCAAAGCTAAATGTACACTCTTCACCGGACGGAGGGAGTAAAGCTGAAGTCAAAATTTGGCACAAGAGTACTAGCAAGAGGCCCATGCGTTGCACAGAACATCAAGATGCATTTATACGAGTTGTTTATCTTGTGGGAGACAAAGGGGCTGTTTGGATTGTGACTATGTTTGCCTTATATTGCCACATTATTTTTTCCACACTTGACTAACTTGAGTTACTCAAATTATTAGCCACACTTTGGCTTGCCTAAGGGAATCTTGCCACACTTTTTGTGTCTATGACATGTGGGGTTCACTGCTCATAAAAAATATTCTTGCCTTAGGTGTGGCTAGAACCAAACACCCACCTAACTTGGTCAAACTTGCCTAAGGTGAGGTGTGGCAATATGTGGCTAGAAACCAAACAGCCCCAAAGATGAACGAGCGAAGGCCCTATCTGCAAATGTGGAGAGGGGTGCGGGTATCTTTTTGCAAAATTGTCATAGTTTGCTTTCTATCCGTCAGATATAGATCGGATGGTATATATTGTAGGATGGCAGGCACACTATCATCACCAACTCGGTTTTTTATAAGAGTAGAGAGATAAGTAGATATATAATAAGAGTAAGGTAGAGATTTCAAAGCTAAATGTACACTCTTCACCGGACGGAGGGAGTAAAGCTGAAGTCAAAATTTGGCACAACAAGCGATGGTGACCAGCCTACCTCTATCCTGGTTTATTGGTCCCCGTCGTAATATCTGCCAAATTTTGACCATAAATTTGACTAACAAAATGTTCAAGCATGTCACCAAAATTATATCATTGAAAGTATGTTCAAATACGAATCCAACGATATAAATTTTGTTGACTTGCACTAACATTTTGTCAGTTAAATCTTTGGTCCAAATTTAGCACAAATTACAAAAGGAACTAATAAACTAGGACGTAGGTAGTAAACCAGAACAAAGACAGTGATACTACATATAATTAATGCCAAATAAGAGCAAGGGATCACACATGTCATTTATGACTGGAATAAAAATGCCATACACTCACACATTAAGGCCACGAGGAGATACAGTGCTGCTTACAGGAGGCAAGAAGAAAGATGCATCCATCGACGACCTCCTCCTCCTCGACTCAGGGCGTCGGCCCACCGAACGGCGGCTCAGTAGTAGCGGCTTTGATGGCTAGGTCAACGTGCTTCCGAACAATGGCGTCCAAAGATTCCAGCCGGTGGATGAAGGCCAATGTCTTTCTGTCCTCGCTGGCCTTCTAGTGGCCTATGTAGACGATTTCCTCGTAGACGTAGATGTGCAGGTCCATGATTTCTTGCATGGTGAGGCGCTGCGCGGCGAGCACGGCCTCGAGGTGCACATTCTTCGTCACGACCTCCGGCAGCTGCTGGGCCACCAGTGCTTCAAAGAGTTCGTCACCTTAGAGGCCAATGAGGGTGGCAGGCAACGAGGAGCCTGGGCGCGTGGGCTGGAGGAGTACGGCAAGGTCGTTCGCGCGCTTCTTGATGGCGGTGAACTTGCAGATGGAGCGGACCATCATCTCGCACATGCGAGAGGAGAAGCCGTCGTCAACGAGGGCTATGACGCCGGCGGTCGCTAGCACCGTCTGGAAACACTGCACGGTGCGGGGCCGCAGGCCAGCGTCTTGGACGATCTGGCACAGCTGACTGCCGCTCACGCCCATTGACGCCATGGGTGCTTGTGGCTTCTGGTCACTTGGTATTGGTCTTGGATTGGAGTGAGCACTGTTGCGCAGATACTAGGAGTAGATGGATTGGAGTGGTGGGGCGCCTTTATATGAGAGTCCAAACTGCGTTGCATTCACATCATGTCGGCTCCATTCTGCTTCTCCAATTACTTCCCTCTGCATGCTAATTGAATGAGGAGGCATCATTGACCGTTCAACGTTTCGGGAACCGCTGCCCTCTCCCTCATTGGCACTCAAGCCGTATCAACCTAAATGCGTGTCAAAAAGAGACTAGTCAGTATTAGTACTCAATATTGTGCACCGCGACCAAGGCGGAGAGGAAAATGAGAGAACTTAATACTCCCTCCGTTCCTAAATATTTACGGTGTAGATTCACTCATTTTGCTCCGTATGTACTCATTTACGGTGTACTCACTTGTTGAAATCTCTAGAAAGAAAAATATTTAGGAACGGAGGGAGTATTTGATAATTAGTAATACCATTGCATGTAATGAACTGACCGCTGCATGCCGTGCTAGGTACTACGTCCCACATCTCTCATTGGTTGATTCCTATTCATGTCTACAGACAAGAAACGTGGTCGGGTTTGTTTTGGGATTATTTGATTTTCGTAAGATGACTATAACTAGCAATCACCACAATAACCATAAGATCTGCATCCGACAGTGGCACCTATTGGACGTAAACAGTAATAGAAAAGACTGCCACGCGAGCGTTCGCAACTGCCACGTTCAGGTTGCGCTTGGCTCTTCGCCTCTTTGAGAAGTCGAACAATGATGTTACTACTTGTACAGTATCGAATCAACTGTTGCATGTCCATCCACCGCGTGCGGGAGGGATAGCTTGTTGTAGTAAGAAAAAGTCTCTCCTCGTCTGCGAGCCACCGCGCGCATGGGTGTGGGAGAGGGCGTACTAGTAGTAGTAATCAAGGTTCTCCTTGTTGTATGAGTTGACGCGACGCATCATAGCACTGGCCCCACATGCTTGCCTCTAAACTTGGCTAAAAGACCCGCAGTGTACAATATTTGCTGCAACCTCTAACATTTACCCCACCATAAATTAAAATACATATTCCTCTCTTGACCAGATCAGCATGCAAACTACAATCACCAGGATGACAGGTAGGGCCAGAAGATTATTTTAATAAAAAAAATGGTTCAAGACGGCCTCATAGCATGGAGCCGACTCCAACAATTATGTGGAGAGTATCATATACTAGTATCATGCATATGATACTAGTGTATGATACTACCTCCATAGTGCATAGTATCATAGCGTAGTATCATAGATGATCATATTTATTGCCAAACATGATACGGTATCTACCTATGTTATTACTCTAACCCTCTCTCTCTTCTTTAATTATCCACCACATAAGCATGTTTGCTAGTCCCAAGTGCATGATACCGGTTATGCATGGTATCTACACGCTATCCTAGACTAGTTACTACTACCTCCCCTACACATCAAACTGCCACACGAGCGTTTGGGTTGCGCTTGGCTCTTCGGGTTTTCGGGAAGTCGAACTTGATGGTACTACTATAGTATGCTTCTGGCCATCTGACACCGAATGAACTGCTGCATGTCCACCGCGTGTGGGAGGGAGAGCATGTAGCGAAAGTTTCTCCTAGTCCTGCGAGCCACCACGCTCATGGGCGAGGGAGAGGGCATTGTAATCAAGCTTCTCCTTGTTGTACAAGTTGACGCGACACATCAAAGCAGTGCACTCGATATATTTCAATAATTTGCGTTTACCGATGCATTAATTACAACGCATGCATGCATGCCGTCACTTTCCTTTTGATACTTGCATGTGTTGATTTAATGCGCCTTGAAGTAGTATGAATATGTGATGGTAAAACTTTCTAATGCCTCGGCCCTGAAGCGAGAGATGGTGGTGCACGAGGAGGGCGAGATCATGCCGACGGAACAGGACCCAACAACGAGATCAACACATTTTGCGCCAAGTTTTGACCATAGTTTAACTAAAACAATAATAATGCATGTCACCAAAAATTGTATCATTGGATTCGTATTTAAAAATAGTTTCCAATGATATTATTTTTTGTTACATGCATTCATATTTTATTAGTTAAATCAAAGGTCAAAACTTGGCGCAAAATGCAAAGGGCACCAATAAACCAGGATGGAGGTAGTACTAGGAGCGTATTAGTACTCGGTTATAAATACTCTACTACCTACTCCAAGATGACTGCACATTATTCCTCAACTCCTCATCCACAAAAACAAACAAGTCTTTCATCGTCATTCCCTTGCGTCTGCCATGGCCCGCATGAGTTCTGGGTCCAGAGATTTACTACCACGGAGAGGTGAGCATGGAAGCAGAAGCACGAGTGATGTCCCGCCTCACAGCGAAAGCAGCCGACATGTCCCACCACGCCGCCGTAGCAGCACAGAGGTCCCGCTGCACCGCCGAAGCAGCATAGAGGTCCCGCCGCGCCGTCGATGCAGCAGACTGTTCTGGCCGTGTCGCGGAAGCAGCAGAGATGTCCCACCACGCCGCGAATGCAGCAGGGAGGTCCTCCCGCACCTCGGCGGCCTGGGAAAATGTCTTGCGGGCAGGCGATGACTCTCATAGGGGCATGCACACTATGCTCGATGGCCTGATGGGTCGGATCTCTGACTGGATGAAGCTGCAGGATGAGATGAATGCCTCATTTGAAAATGCTACCGCCGTCATCCAGGGACTAGGGGAGGACAAGGCAAAGGTCCGCACCGAGCGCGACCTGCTGAGGGCGAAGATCGCCGGAAGGGCGAAGCAGGCGGAGGAGACCGTTGCCTTGTTGAAGAGGATGGGCGTCATCGTCAAGAAACTTATGGACGAGAATGCCATGCTCTGCATCGAGTGCGAAAGGCTGGTGGAGGAATCCGTGGATGCTGCCAAGCAGCGTATTGAGAATCTGAAACTGATGAAAGATATCATTGCCGCTCGCTGCGAGAACTAGTCTCCACGACCTGCAGCACATCAAGAAAGTAGAGATCAGAGAGCCAGATCGTTGTATGCGTCTTTCTTCTTCTTTTGCCCTTGTGTATTTCGGATGTAGCCGCATGTGGCTTTTTTAATTATCTTCCTAAATATGTAAGACAATTATTATCCACTGTCGTCGTCCTTATATATTCATCAGTCTTGCTATAAGTCATAGTAGATGCTATATAGGTCCATCGGATCTTACATCAAGATCCATGCAAAATTTTGTTTTCAGATTTTCCTTTTTCTCTCTTAAATCTCAGTCGAGTGAGACATAGCCACACCATTAAATAGGGGCTCGGGCACCATTAATGGAGACCTTGGGAGAGAGGTGGGCGGAAGATGGAGGTCAAAGGGCTCTCCTCCCAATAAACACGTGTAGGGGTCTGATCGCATGCCTCCCGTACTCAAATAGCTACCCCGCACAGCGCCTCCTAGCCAATATAAAAAGGGGACGCGTGGCGGCACGTAAATGGTAAATAGAACACCCACGGTTTCAATAATACTTGTGTTTCCGATTGTAACGTGACAACACTTGTTCCAAAATGACTTTGTTAATTGTTAATATGTGCGCCTTCGCAAATCGGACAGCAAAATTACCACAGCATGTTGGTGCCATGTCATGACACCAAGCCAAGTTTCATGATTTTCATGCTTGTTTGGGATTTATATGAATTAAAAAACCAAGTTTCTCAATGTTTTCGGCCGAGCCACGACGCCCAGATGTTTGAATTTCATTCCCATTTCTTGCATGGGACATAGAAATTTACCTGAGGACACACATGTGATTTTTCAACCAACTTTGGTGCACTCGAGCATGTGCTTGTAGATCAAATTTGAATTATGCACATTAAATGACCAGAAACTCAATTAATGTATAAAAAGGCCAAACAAAACCGGAATAATTCCAAAATTTAGCATGACACTCGTATAGTTCTATGTTGCCTCTGTAAAGAAAATTAAGGGGGGCAGCGTATATCATTTCACACACAAAGGTGACATGTTCCCTCTCACAAGCACGAGCCTTCTTGAGAGAAGCTCCGGTTTGTAAGAAGCTTATACCAAAACTTGTTCCAATTTGGCCAAAAAATTTACCACAGCATGTTAGTGCCATGACATGAAACCATGCCAAGTTTCATGATTTTCAGGTGAGTTTTGGATTTACAGGAATTTAAAAACCAAGTTTCTCAATGTTCTCGGCCGAGCCACGACGCCCAAATGTTTGAATTTCATTCCCATTTCTTGCATGGGACCTAGAAATTCACCCAAGGACACACATGTGATTTTTCAACCAACTTTGGTGCACCGGAGCATGTGCTTGTAGTTCAAATTTGAATTATGCACATTAAATGACCAGAAACTCAATTAATGTAAAAAAAGGCCAAACAAACCCGGAATAATTCCAAAATTTATCAGGGCACTCATATAGTTCTATGTTGCCTTTATAAGAAAATCAGGGGGGAGGCAGCGTATATTGTTTCGCTCACAAAGGTGACACGTTCCCTCTTGGAACCACGAGGCTTCTTGAGAGAAGCTTCGGTTTGCAAGAATCTTATACCAAAACTTGTCCTAATTCGGCCAAAATTTATACATATGAAAATATTGTTTAAATTATCCCGAACATCTCGCTACCTAGACCAATGTATTGTGATTTGAATTCAACATAAAATGGATACAAATATTTGAATTGGAGATCATAAGGTACATGTAGTTCATATTGAAATATGATTACTACTATATGCATGTTTTCTGTTATCAAGATAATATATTTAAATGATGGTATAACTTGAAAACAATCGTATTCAAATAATAAAATTGATTCAAATTTAGTCCATATGGTAGACGACAATATATATATTCATAGGGTGGAGTAAAATGTTCATATAAGATGGAAGATCAAAATGTAGGACTACATTCATTATAAACCGCAAGATCACCTAATGATATATTCAAATTCAACATAACGTGGATTCAAAAATTGAAATTCGAGATCCTGGCATTTGTAATCATATAAAAGGGACATGATTCTTTCTTGGTGTGGGAATTGATTTGTTTTTTGTTGTTGTTGAGGGAAGTGCGAATTGATTTGGTATTGTACAGGCCAATCTTGTTCTCCTGTTTTTTTTACATTTTTGTTGTAGTTTTTTCAATGGCATTTATAGCAATATAGTAAAAGGGGACATGACTCTCTTGTGTCTTGTATGAATTGTCTTTTTTTTGTACATGTTAAGTTTGTACTGCCGAACATGGAATCCGCGCCTTGTTATCCCAAAATTTTCAAGCTCGAGTATCCTTTGTCTCTTCTGTTGTGAAATTCCCGCATCTTCAACCCGCGCCGCGCCTTGTTATCCCAAAATTTTGACGCGTGCGAAAACTCCCTCCTCATCCGAAATTGGTCCCGCAGCGCAGACATGAGAAATCCCCCTTCTACCCCTCAGCCGGAAATGCCGCCTCGACGTCGCGTGGCCAAAACTGGTGGGGGTATGTTCGTAAGTTACCCCACATGTCAGACAAGCACGTCCCTAAGCCATGGCTCCCCCTACCTTCCCCTTCGTCCCCCCCCCCATTCGTACACCGAAGCCGCCAAAACCTGCGAAACCCCACGCTCCTTCGTCGGCCTCCCGACCGCCGCCCAGCCAGAGACTCTTCCCCGACGACGTTGTCCATAGCAACAGCTCAACGTCCCTCATCCACCGCACCGGATGAGGATCCTTCATCGATCTTGTCGTCCCGCCGGATCAGCCGCCCCGTCCTCCACCTCCAAGGAGCTGCCCTGATATTTGCCTCGTCTATCGTGCCACCTCCATCCCCACAGCACCGTCTTGACCTGCCCCACCGGAACCGCAACACCCTCACCAATTCCTCCGATGAAATCGAGGCCTACTTCGTGCCACCAAGGAGGTTCTGCACTCACCGCTGTATTTTATCTTTTATTCGATCTCACGGGCTGCCGGTGCTCAATACCGAGCAGCCATGGCGGGTCTCCATCGATGGAGCCATCGCCGGCCACTTCCTCCACGTCATCTCTCCCCCATGTCATTGCTTCCTCGGCGGCGAATTCCATGCCAGCACTAGCTACTGCTGCTCCAGCTCTTGCTCGCGCTGCTGCTGTTGCTCCGGCTCTCGCTCGCGTTGCGGCTCTGTTCTTGGTATCGGTCGCGCTACTGCACTGCTCTTGCTTTCGTTCGTGCTACTGCTCTGCTCTACTATTGCTGTCGGTCGCGCTGTTGTTCCGCTCTTGCTCTTGGTCGTGCTGCTACTCCACTCTTGCTCTCGTTCGTGCTACTGCTCTGCTCTGCTCTTGCTCTCGCTCGCACTGCTACTGCTGCTGCATGACCTGCGGCAGCTACAGGAGTTGCTGCTTTAGCACTCGCTCGCGGTGCTGCTACATGAGCTGCTCTCTGCTAGTGCGTTCCCTACTCGAGCGGCTGCCGATTTAGATCACTGCTTCTCTGCTACTAGTGCTCGAATGCCATAAACTTCTATTGCAGTAAAATTCAGTTTCATCAGTAAAATTCAGTTTCGACTGTAAAGTTCAGTTTCTTCAGTTAAGTTCAGAGTCAACAGTATTTACAGCATCTGTCGGAGCGGCCGTGGCGCGTCTGATGCATTTTACATCTAGCACTTTTTGGTGATGTATTTTACATCATCTATTGCAGATGCTATTAGATTCCCACTTCAGATTAACATTGTCTGTCTTGTCCTGCTTCAGCCTCGCCGTCGTACACCTCACCGGAGCTGCTCCAACGATGGAACCGTCCATCACAGCGGAGCAGTACCCTCAGCGCCGTCTCCAAAGGCCTCAGATCTTATTCCCCGCCTCCGACAGCACACCAGCATCACCATCCTCCACGTCCAACCCAATGATGCTGAGGTCAACAAGGCTATGCCAAAGAGGTTGTACACTCATCGCATCACTTTGTTACTCTGCATTCATGTCGATCCCTCAGGGATCCTTTGGTTCAAAGCAGTTGCAAATCTAGAAATAAATGAATCGTGGTCACAAAGTTAAGAGGGAGAAAACTAAATGCTCTTTTGAACCACAATTTGAATCGGTTTAGCAAGATAGCCATTATTTGATATTCATGTGGACCAAATCTAAGCTCACAAAATATTTCGAGGGCAGGCTTCAGCCTGTTGAAGACTGCCTACTAGAATTGCCACTGGTTCAAAGAAAAAGTGAAGGAAAACATAGGAATTGGAAACTTTACTATGGTACTACTATTAGTGCATTTGGTTAGAAGGAATGGAGGAAAGCAAAACTGGATGATTTTTTTTCCTTTGGTGTCTATTTCAAGGAAAAAACGCAGGAATTTTAATATCCACTTGGATGTCCTTTTCAAATTAATATGCATGAAGAACAGGACTAATTGCATTACTGGCATAATAAGATTCTTATTTTACATTTTCATGTGGTTTGACTTTAATTTGACCATGTTTCTCCATTCCTGTGTTCTTCCAATTCATGTGAACCAAACACCCAGGTTGACAGAAATCCTATGTTTGCAAATGCTCTGTTTTGCACATGTATTCCTATCCTATTCCTGTGTTTTTCCTGTCCTTGCGTTTTTAGAATCCTCCAATTCTAAAGAGCCCTTACAAATTTACTTCATTTTCAGATAGGTGTCAAAGAAAACTCTGTGTGTTTTGTCCCACTCCTGCCGTGCCGTCATCCACCCCACCTGAGGTGCACCATCGACGGAAGCGTTCACTGCAGCAGAGATTCCCCCTGCAGACCTTCTTTCGCCGCCTCAGATCATCTTCCCCATTGCCGGCAGCCATGCCAACTGCATTACCATCATCGAATGAGCAGATGAACCTGAGGACTACACAGTTCCGGAAGAGAGGTCGCACCCTTTCGTGTCTGCTTACGTTATACATCGGTTATTATTACCTGCTACTTTATCGTCCTGTTCACCTCTTAGACTCTGAGTCAGGTCCAAACTAATGTTCAAACTTGATTTTTAAAATGCATGTGGGGCACATATCGAGGCAGCAACGAATAGTATCTATCTACTATCTGGTTCATCTGGGGTCTTCTATGTGGTTCATGTTGGGTGGGCAACAAACAGTAGATGATCCATCGTCTATCTTTTTAAACTGAAGCCATCATCTGCCTCCTATCATTAGTTTTGGATCTATCCACTCGTTTGCTACCATCAGTCTTGATTTCTGCATGCACCCCTTAGGCCTTACATAATCTAACTATGTTTTTTTTATTATACATGTCAGTTATTGTACACAATCGTACTGAACATGTAGAGAAAAAGAGAAGACCGTTGCATGGGAATATATTGTCATGAAGATGCCGCTCCATGGTGGGCGAAGTGGGGGCGCCCTCCCGCCATTCTAGATTGTATTCCAGAGGAAGATAACTATTCAGAGGGGGATTCAGAGGGAGCCGACCACTCCTATTTACCCCCTGAGGTGTTTGCTCTAACCTGGCATACTGATGTTGGTCATATCATGCATATGGCGCCTCACATTGCTTACTTTATGCATCTTATATGTCATCAACTTAGTTTAGATTTGCTTTGTGTGAATGCCACCTATTTGGTTTCTATATCATACTCCCACTGTTCCTAAATATTTGTCTTTTCAGAGATTTCAACAAGTGACTACATACAGAGCAAAATGAGTGAATCTACACTCTAAAATATGTCTATATACATCCGTATGTGGTAGTCCATTTGAAATCTCTAAAAAGACAAATATTTAGGAACGGAGGGAGTATATGTGAATTATGCAATGACATCTTCTTTAGCCAGGCATCATATACGTGAATCATGCAATGCCATCATGTTTAGCCAATCATCGTATATGTGAATTGTATCGTGCCATACTATTTTTTTTCATAATGTATTCCATTTGTCAACAATGTTTATACATTCATCTACTCTTCCTGTGCATCAGCCATTTGAGTCGGTCATGGGAAAATCTGGAGTGAAAACAAGGTCTTCTGAGCAGTCAGTGCTACTGTCGATGCAGATTCTGCTGGTTACAGATAGCTCCTCAGAGGATTCAGAGACAGATGACCAGTCGTATTCCCCCCCCCCCCCCGGGTGTATGCTCTAACTTTTGGCAGGGTTATATTACTCATATCATTCATATGGTGTCTTGCATTGCCATGCCATCTGCTTAGATTAGACATGCTTTGTGTGAATGCCTCCTGTTTGCTTTCTATATCAGATATGTGAATTATGCAATGCCATGTTTTTTAGCCAGTTATCATATATGTGAATTATCTCATGCCATCCTTTTTTTCATTACATATTCCATTTGTCGACAATCTGTGTATATTGAACTACTCTTCATGTGTATCATCCATTTGAGCCGGTTATGGAAAAATCTGGGGTGAAAACGAGGTCTTCAGAGCAGGCAATGGTACCTGTTGAAGCATATATCTCGATGGTTACAGGTAGCTCCTCAGAGGAGGATTCAGAGATAGATGACCAGTCCTATATCCCACCTGAGGTGTATGCTCTAACTTGCAATGTTTCTATTTCTCATATCATGCATATGATGTCTTGCATTGCTTAGTTTAGACATCATATACACAATATTCAATGCCATCTGCTTAGTTTAGAGATCATACATGCGAGTGCCAGCTGCTTAGTATATGAATCAATTATGTGAATTATATCATGCCATCCTGTATACTTAGACAACATGTATGTGAATTATTTCATCCCAACCTATTTTAGAAAGACATCATATAGTTTTGTCATGTCATCCTGTTTAGATACTCATCATATGTTGAATTATGCCATTATATCCTGTTAAGTTATCCATCATATATCTGAAACTGTGTCATGCTATCTTGTGTAGTTAGCCATCATATATGTGAAATTGTGTCATGCTGTCCTGTTTGGTTAGACAACATATATGTGAATTACCACATCTGTCTATCATACAATGTCTGTACGTTCAATTTCTTTTCTTGTTTATCAGCCATTTGAATTGGAGGGGGTGATGGAAGTATCTAAGGGAGTAAAAACCCGTTCTTCACAAAAGACGGTGCTACCCATCGATGCAGATAGAACCATGGTTGTACTGGCCCACGAACTAGCCCCACCACACATAATCGAGACTCTTCCAGATTGTACACTTACACCGTTGGACAGAGAACCAGCTACACCCCATCTAATCCCAACCCCAGCCGATACTAGCCCACTTCTAGTTGACACAACACCATGTCCACCACAGAGTACCCCCACACGAGCAGTTTGTAAAGCAACTGCAGTGCCCAAAGCACGAAGACCACCACAGCGAACCCAAACTCCATGTTTAAAGCAGAAGAGCAACTGTTCTCAGGTCAGATTCCGTCGCTATGGTCCATACTCCTTTGCTGTTGCATCACTGTATTTACTCATACCAACTAATTTTGAATTTGAAGGATCCAATTGAAACTCCAATGGTGCAACAGGTATGTTTTAAACCTATTTCTTTAACTGGATTGCTGTTCTAACTTCTTGCTCTATGTTGATTTCAGTTTCAGTTGTATAAACAGTTATGTTCTCATGTCATGCACATTACAAGTGTTGCCAGTGCTGTGTAGTTTCCCACACTTATATTCTGTCTATGCTGCTATGTCTTAAAAATATATGATTTGAACTGTGTCTCTATCTTGATTTGGCAACATAAACTAGAATGATATGGACAATACAGTGACCATAGTACATAGATATATGTTTGTTTCATGATGTTATACTGTCCACCTTACTACTAAACTGGTTTACAAAAATGAGTTTCATATACTACATGCTAAACCTGTGATGTGTCTGCTTGTTTCTCTTGTAGAATGTGAACAGAATATTGGAGAAGAGCACCCCATTATGCAATGGTAGAGAAAGTAATGGAGAAAAGGTTCAAGATAGTGAGACAACCCTGTTGGTCTCCAAGAAAGGTGATAAAATGATCTTGTAGACAGTGAGACAACCCCAAAATCCTGTGTTGATGTAGTGTTCGAGTTACTGGCCACTACCGCTAGCACAAGCTCTTCAAACTCACTGCCTGAATCACTTCGGCTTCTTCAGTCTCAGCTACAAGCTGAAAGGCATTAGTCAGCTGTGCTCCGGCAAGAAGCCGAAGGACTGAGGAAGTCCCTGCAGAATTCAGATGCATACTTTCTGGTGCAACAACAAGCGCTGGACAATTTTAGCGCTGGACAATTTTAGTGCCAAACAAGAGAAAACTAATAAGCTTGCTAAGCTTCTTGCCAGCATGGTGGGTATCCAGGATATCGTTTCTTGAGCTCTTCTGAAGTGGTTTCAGTTCTGGACTTGTTTTGCTGCCGCGTTTATTTTAACTGGTGGCCAATTTAGACGCCCAGTGTATGTAATATGCTGCTTTGTTCACTATATTTGCACTGGTGGCGAACTTTGATGCCCAATGGATGTAATATTTGTAATAGCCGTAATAGCCTAGCGTAAGTTGCTTGCTCATTTATTTCCTTATTGTCTTGTTTATTTTTTTGATGGCAGTCGCTGCAGTTCTTTTTTCGTGGTAACCTGTTTATTTAGAACTAGGCCACAATAAACATGGGCAACATACTGACCATTGTAAGGTCCTGCTGCCTGCTGTAGTGGGCCTCCAAAGGTCCATATGATCCATGGGCCTTCACGGGCCGTAGATTCAATGGGACTTCTACGGGCCGTATGATCGATTGGCCAAACATGGGCCGTACTTTCGTGGACAATTTACGGACCACAATATGGGCCGTAAATGGGCTATAATGGGAATCGTCTGTTTATGGGTTGTTAATAGGCCCATGTGTACAACGTGCTTAATTCCAAGGGCAGGCATAACGGGTCGTTAATGGGCCATATTTGAGGACGCTATGAAAACGACCCAACGGATTAAAGGGCCACAGACGGGCCTATTTTAACCATGGGCTGAATTTGGTCCACAAGCAGAACAGGCCAGTAACGGACCATAAGTAATCGAATGCCGGAAATGAGCCAAATAATAAATGGTCCCTTAGAAGGCTAAAATATAACACGGGCTGAAACGGCCCAATGGAATAATGGGCCATTAATGGGTATAAAGCGATATACTGTTCATCATGGGACAGTTTCACCATGGGCTGTTTATGGGCCAAGATTTACAAAGGGCCTCATATGGGCCGAAAGATGTCATGGGCCATACATGGGCCGTAAGTTACAATGGGCTGGAATCATATTGGACGGCCCATATGGCGCTACTGGGCCTAATTAGGATAGGCTATAACGGGCCGTGAGTTAGCGGGCTGTAAATGGGCTATATGCGAACAGGCCGTTAACAGGCCTTCCGTGGGCCGGGCTGCTACCTTTTGACTAAGTCAAACGGCCAGCCATTTGACCTGAATGGGCCACTGTTGGGCCATGCCACATGTCGACGTATCATAGGCGCGTCCCGTCCATTCACTGGATGACATCTGTCCCAGCACTGAGCTGACACGTGAATACTCCGGCGAATGAGAATTTTACACGTGGAAAATCCCCACTGGTCAGGGCTGTTAACGGGTTATTGGATCCAAACCGGAACCCGATAGCTTAATGGCGACCCGTTACGATGGATGCCACGTGTCGGTTACCCTTGATGAAAACACTTCCATGGACGCGATTTATCGTCATGGAAGTGGACACTTCCGTGATGATAATTTTGGTATTGTCATGGAACACTTCTACGACAGCACATGTATGACTATCTTGATTCTGTCATAAATTCATCATGGATGTACATGCATGATAGAAAACGTGACCTATTGTGACAAACACGTATCATCACGGAAGTGATTTTTTTGTAGTGTAAGCCGGTGCCCCCCAATGTGTTCCTCGATGTGTTACACAATCCATCGGTTAAATTACCATCTGAGGAAGATCTTGCTAGACCTGACCCAGAAGGACAGTTGGTGGCAGCTCTTCATGCTATTCCTGACTGGACGCTGCCTTATTTGGCTTATCTCACTCGTGTCGAGTTACCCGAGGATGAAAATTTGGCGCAGCAAATCACACGGCATTCTAAGTCTATGACTATTGTCAATGGCGAGTTACATCGATGTAGTGTGACTGGTATTTTCCAACGTTGTGTTTCTCCTGAAGAGGGCCGCGAGATTTTGCAAGAGATACATGCAGGTGACTGTGGTCATCATGTCGGCTCACGATCGCTGGTGGCTAAGGCGTTTCGTCATGGATTTTTCTGGTTGACGGCTCATGCAGATGCAAAGGATATTGTTAGTAAATGCGATGGGTGTCAGAAATTTGCAAGGCAAGCTCATGTGTCGGCTCAGGAGTTGCGGATGATCCCAATCACTTGGTCATTTGCGGTCTGGGGGCTTGATATGGTTGGACCTTTAAAGAGATCTCAAGACAAGAAGACCCACCTTCTGGTGGCGGTTGACAAGTTTACTAAGTGGGTTGAGGCAGAGCCGATCAGCAACTGTGAGGTGGCTACGGAAGTTCAGTTTGTCAAGAAGCTGATTTTCTGCTTTGGATATCCTCATAGTATCATCACTGATAATGGGACAAATTTGTCTAAAGGCGCTATGAAAGAATTTTGTCAAAGAGAGCACATCCGGCTTGATGTTTCATCAGTTGCACATCCTCAGTCCAATGGTTCCTTTAAGAAGGACTAACCAGGAGATTTTGAGAGGAATCAAACCCCGACTCATGGTTCCTTTAAAAAGGACTCCGGGTTGTTGGGTGGAAGAGCTTCCTTCGGTTCTTTGGAGCATCAGGACCACCCCCATAAGATCAATGGGTTATACACCCTTCTTCATGGTTTATGGCATTGAAGCCATTCTCCGAAGCGATATTCGTCATGACTCGCCCAGAGTGGCGGCTTATGTGGAGGCTGACAATGAGATGGCGCGTCAGAACACTTTGGATGCTCTTGACGAAGAGCGTGATCTTGCGACAGCTTGTTCAGGAATCTATCAGCAAGACCTACATCGCTATCACAGCCGTAGGGTTCGAAGCCGGACCTTCCAGGAAGGCGACTTAGTGCTCTGTTTGATTGAAGATCAGATAGGGACGCATAAGCTTTCACCTCCTTGGGAAGGACCTTTTGTTGTCAGCAAAAACCTCAACAACGGATCATACTACCTTATCGACATACGTGAGAACAAAGATTCACGCACATCTGAGGAGGAGACCCACAGGCCCTGGAACATTGCTCATCTTCGGCCTTACTACACTTGAGCCACTGGCTCCCATCATTGTATATACATTCATCAATGTAAATATCTTTTTATGGTCAACATAATAAAGCCGACATCCCCAAATTTTGGCCTCTGTCGTTTCATCTTATATTTTCTGTGCATGAGTCTTTATTGGTTGATCATAAGGTCACTTGGGGCTTCCAACTCACTGAGTTTAGCTTTCATACCCTCTTAACCGGCTTTATATGCCATATATGGGTTAAACCTGCCTATTTGCAACTTGCTACTCCACCAGGTGACCCGTCGTCCTCTTGACAGTCAATCTTTATATGACCCTGAACTTGTCAAGCTTAAATTGGCGGTTTATGTCACGTGAGAGCCATCTTAGAGAAAGCTACGATAAACTCACCTGTCTGCTTGTTGCTACTCCGCTATGTGGCCCGTCGTACTCTTAACAGTCAATCTTCTCGGAAGACCCTGAACTAGTTAAGGTTAAAACAACGGATTTATGTCATGTGAGAGCCGGCTTACGAGATGAAAGGCTTTCACGCCAAGCTTCTTTGAAGCAAAAAATTGAGTTTTTCAAAACCAACCCTTTTGGGTCATGCCCTACAAGCCGGCTTAACAAATATTTGAGATATACATGTTGATATCCTCTATTTCTGTTTTGCAGAAACTTTTTATGTCCTGTCATCATGATTATGTGCAGATGAGGAGTTTTCGGGTCATACAAATCCGGGTTATATTTCTCCACATTGAGCTTATTATGGCTATAAGCCGCCAAAGTACTCTTTTCAAAGTTTGGATCTGACTATGAGTCATTGGGTTCTTAACTCGCCCTGGATTTTGATTATAAGTTGCCAGTACAAGACTTGATGAATCTTTTACGGATTATGTTTCAAGACAGAGATATTGACAAGCAAAACATACATCAACAGCTTCATTAAGCATATAAGGTGGTTCAGCTGCTCAAGCACAAGTTGATAAGACCATGCACGAAGGTATGATAGAGCAGATAACTATTTTTAGCTAAACCTATTACAAGGCTACAGCTGAGCCCAACAGTTTTTTCAACCAATTTTTTCAGGAGTTGAATCACTCCTTTGAGCCGGCCTCCGAGCTGTCCGAGTTAGGACCAGCCGGGTTAATGTCTTCATGGCGCTTTGCGCTTGAGGTTTCCGGGTCATCCCGTGCCAGCTCTTTGTCGATTGCAATCTGGAGATTGACCGATGTCCAGTCAATGCCAGTTAATGCTTCAAAGGTTGCTTCATCATTAAGGATAAGAGAAGGGTCAAGGTCAGGGGCAAAAACTTGCTTACGCCTTTGACGAGTTAAATCCACAATTTCATGCAACGGCGGCTTGATACGAGCATTATTGCTGTCGTAAGCCGCCTGATACTTGTTCAAATCCAGCTCGTGCGCAAGCTGACATGCTAAAGGTCTCATCTCTCTGACACATCTAGTGAAGTCTGCTTCTTCAAAGACAGATCTGTCATTGTTAAATTCTGGACACCCGCCAACCATCTCTGTTGGATCTAGTTCTGATTGCGAAGCTTTTGCCCGGCTTAGGGCAGTAATAGCTCCTGAGCGGGCGGCTGACACTTTCAGTTCCTCAATCTGCCCTGGCACTGTTGATAGATGATCTAGCACAGTTTTGATGAGTGCTGGAGGCTTCTTGCCGTTTGATACGGTCACAAGTGTTCGCAGACTTCTAGCATATAGCTTCTCTGTTAAGGAGTAGATAGCTTTAAGCTTCAACATCATATTTTGACCAAGCTTGGCACTCCTGGTACCTGTCATACAGTCAAGGAACAAGTCAGGCGGGTTAGAAATCAATTATTTTGAGTCGCCAGGACAGTTAAAAGCACATTAAGTAGTCTCTAAGTTGCTTCAGTTGAACACAAGTTAAACTTACAAAAGATGGCAGATGCCAGAGAAATATGTTGTCTTAAGCCGGACAATTCTTCAGTCAAGGGTTTAAGTTGGGCTTCAGCATCTTCCGCTTTTTTCAGAAGCATGGCCTTTTCAGTTTCCCAGGCGGCTCTTTCTACATCAAAGTTGGCTTTGATCTTCTCAATATTTTCCAAGGATGATTTCAGGCTTAATTCAGCTTTGGCACGTTCACTTTGTTGCATTTCCAAGCTTTTCTTTAAATCGGCGATATTTGATTCGCCCAAACATACAGCTTCCTGCCAAGGGTTACAAACAGTAATGGTGTTCAAATAAGTCCTAAGGTGGTTGAGTTCATATTCAACAAGGGTATTTAAGTCCCAAGCACATTGCAAGCAATATCCTTGGCACTTGGGGGCTAATGTACGATGAAGTTTTTTAACTCGGCGATACAAAATACCCGTCTCATCTTTGAAAGGTAAGCCGGCCCTTGGGGACTACAAGTGATTTGTCAAATTTTTCATTTTAGAAGGCCCGACTCATCTTTGAAAGATAAGCCGGCCCTTGGGGGCTACACTTTGGAAATTTTCACAAGTCTCAAGCATACTCAATATTTTTCCTATACTCAAGACTTGGGGGCTATATGGACATATATATGCAAGGCTAAGAGGGGTTAAATGCATTCATACCTCATACTTTTGCTTCATGAAATTGACTAAGCCAGCCTCCATATTGCGGCTTGTGTGAAGCCGCTTAAATAGCCTACGTGCAACTCGCCTGCACTGAATGCGGCATAGCTCTCCAGATCCAGTTTGGCCTTACCTTTCTCCAACAAGGGTGTTTCTTCCTTAGCTAAGTGCTTAGCTAGCACTCTGGAGATTTTGGGCGCCTTAAAAGCCGACCCAGTAATAGCAATATCAGCAACGTTATCATTAGTAGGGTTCTTGTTAATCTGTTGGGCAGGAGAAGAAGGTTTAGGATTTAGCGGGTTAGGGTTACCCGCAGGGTCGGCATCAACATCCATAGCCTCTGAAACTATTGCCTCGGTTTGTGGAGGTGGGTCATCTTGTTTGTTTTGAGGTTCCTCAGGCTGTTCAGGATTGATTTCTGGAGTTACCAATACCTGCTTTTCTGATTCAGAAATTTTAGGGGCCTTGGAAGAGTCACCAACTTTTCTTTTCTTCTCATTGGCTTTGGCCCTGTGATCACATTGAGTGTTAAGACATGTTTGATAGCAAAAAGCTGTAGGGCTATAAGTAAAAGCAAAGGCTTACCCTCGTTTCACAATGAAGGCAGGCAACTGCGTTTGAGATGAGGCGCCGGAAGACGGAGGCGACTCCTGGTAGTTGGAGTCACAAGGGTTGAGAGGATGTCTTGTAAGACCAGCTTTGGGTAAGGAAGAGGTTGGACTGTGAGGCACCTCAGCAGGCTGTTTTCGGGCAGAGGGTTCATGACTTAACCCGGCCATTAAGTCACCTGAGCCGCCACTCCGTGTTTGGTGTCTCGCATCATATTGTGCCTTCTTCAAAACAAAGTTGGGGTCTAAATAAGCATTTGGGGTGAGAAAATGGTACTTTCCGGACGACCCGCCTGATTCCCTTTGGAGGTGGTGAGTCTGAGCCGAAAGAGATAGAAATTACCTCTGGATTGACGGCCCGGCTTGATGCACCCTCATCCTATGAGTAAGAAGTGTTAGCTAAGACATTAAAGAGATGGCTAAGAGAGTCAAGTTCTACCTCAGATTGGTCATCAATTTCCACTGACTCGCTTGCAGTGGCCAGCTTAGATATAACAGCTGGCCGGGTTTTCTTTGGTTTCGGGCGACTCTTCTTTTTGGGTGGAACAGATTTTATCTTCCTTTTCCAATAGGTCGAGTCGGGCTATATAATAAGAGCAAATTGATAAGTAAGCCACAGAACAGAATCGAAGGTATTTTTAACCGGACATAAAATAATACTTACAGCTGGGGGCGGGTTAGCCTTGAAGAACGGAGGTAACCCTATCTTGTTACAATTTTCTTGTGTCTCCCCAAGCAGGGAATTCCTAGCTTGGAAGACCTCTTCGGCAGAAAAGTTGTCAGAACTATATCGTTGAGGGTCATCTGACTCGCCCGAGCAATCACACATTAAACTGGGCAGGCGACTTAGGGGAAGGATCTTCAGGGAAAGCCAGCAGCGGGCTAAATCGACCCCTGTCAACCCATTGGCTAGCAAAGCTTTTATCTTGGGATAATATTGGAGAGCCTCAGTGTGTTTAGTTGGAAGGAGTTTGCTTGGCGGGTCAAAGTCGATGGGAAGACGATTAACTCGATAACCCGACAGAGGGTTCTCATTGGCTGGAGCAGTGTTTTTGCAGTAGAACCAGGTTTTAACCCATCCCTTGGGATGGCTCAACAGAACAGCAGCAGGAAAGCAGCCGTCTCGGTGTCTCTGAATTGAGATCCCGCCTAGTTCTTGAAATGGACCACTACCACACTCAGTCTGGCGATTCAAATAGAAGAACTCCTTGTAAAGAGCGATGGTGGGTTCTACTTGTAAGTAAACTTCACAGAATATTTGAAAGTGGCAGAGATTCGTTATTGAGTTTGGGCCTATATCTTGGGGATGGAGGTTGAAGTAATGCAAAACATCTCGAAAGAACTTTGACCCGGGCGGTGTGAAGCCCCTGATAATATGGTCAGTGAAGACTATCACTTCTCCCTCGCCAGGATTAGGGACATTTTCCCCTCGGCTAAGCCGCCAACCGATTTCTTCTTGAGCCGTCAAAAGACCTTGATCTACATAATCTTTGAGTATCTGTTCGATGACCAGAGAAGGGCCCCAGTTGCAAAGAGTGGTTTTTGCCATGTTAAAACTGTATAAAAAATGATAGGAAGGCGAGTTATTTAAAAAGGGGTATTGATTCATCAACAATACAGGAATGAACGGTGTAAGGATAAGTCGCCTAAAGTTAATGGCGGGTTAGTCAAAAGAAGCAATTTCTGGAATTTTTGGCGGGTCACAAGTACATTTACAAGCCGCCCGAAAGGCGAAGGGCGAGTCAACTACCTAAAGATCCAAGATTGCTGAATTCTGCTAAGTATGGAAAAACAAGTTTCAGAGTGTACAGATATATTTGCGGATCTACGGGTGGTTGATACGTCTCCAACGTATCTATAATTTTTTATTGTTCCATGCTATTATATTATCTGTTTTGGATGTTTTATATGCATTAATATGATATTTTATATTTTTTTGGGACTAACCTATTAACCTAGAGCCGAGTGCCAGTTTCTGTTTTTTCCTTGTTTTTGAGTTTTACAGAAAAGGAATATCAAACGGAGTGCAAACAGAATAAAACTTTACGATGATTTTTCTTGGACCAGAAGACATCCAGGGAGCTTGGAGAGGGGGTCAGAAGATGGCCGAGGAGGCCACAAGCCTGCCAGGTGCGCCCCTGGGGGGCGCCCTGAGGCCTTGTGGGCCCCTCAGGGGTCCCCTAACCCTAATTCTTGCACTATAAATTCCCAAATATTCCCAAACCACCAGAAGCGTCCACCAAAATACTTTTCCGCCGCCGCAAGCCTCTGTTCCCGTGAGATCCCATCTTGGGTCCTTTTTCGGCAAACTGCCGGAGGGGGATTCGATCACGGAGGGCCTCTACATCAACCTTGCTGCCCTTCCGATGATGCGCGAGTAGTTTACCACAAACCTACGATTCCATAGCTACTAGCTAGATGGCTTCTTCTCTCTCTTTGATCTTCAATACAATGTTCTCCTCGATGTTCTTGGAGATCTATTTGATGTAATACTTTTTTGCGGTGTGTTTGTTGAGATCGGATGAATTGTGGATTTATGATCAGATTGTCTATGAATATTATTTGAGTCTTCTCTGAACTCTTTTATGCATGATTAAGATATTTTTGTATTTCTCTTCGAACTATCGGTTTGGTTTGGCCAACTAGATTGGTTTTTCTTGCAATGGGAGAGGTGCTTAGTTTTGGGTTCAATCTTGCGGTGTCCTCACCCAGTGACATAGTAGGGGTAGCGAGGCACGTATTGTATTGTTGCCATCGAGGATAAAAATATGGGGTTTTCATCATATTGCTTGAGTTTATCCCTCTACATCATGTCATCTTGCTTAAGGCGTGTCTCCGTTCTTATGAACTTAATATTCTAGATGCATGCTAGATAGTGGTCGATGTGTGGAGTAATAGTAGTAGATGCAGGTAGGAGTCGGTCTACTTGTCACAGACGTGATGCCTATATTCATGATCATTGCCTTAGATATCGTCATAACTTTGCGCTTTTCTATCAATTGCTGAATAGTAATTTGTTCTCCGACCGTATGCTATCTTCAAGAGAGAAGCCTCTAGTGAAACCTATGGCCCCCAGGTCTATTTTCCATCATATATTTTCAGATCTATAAACCAAAAAACCCAAAAATACCTTGCTGCAATTTATTTAGATTTACTTTAGTTTGCTCTTTTATTTATCTTTTATACCTATCTCTATTAGATCTCACTCTTGTTCGAGACTGTGAAGGGATTGACAACCCCTTTTCGCGTTGAGTGCAAGTGTTTGTTAGTTTGTGCAGGTGCATAGGTTGGAGACTTGCTTGTGCCTCCTACTGGATTGATACCTTGGTTCTTAACTAAGGGAAATACTTATCTCTACTTTGCTGCATCACCCTTTCCTCTTCAAGGGAAAAATCAACGCAAGCTCAAGAAGTAGCAGTGGTGGAAAAATGCAAAAGAATTATTAAACCTAGTGAGCAGTGGCGGAAGAACTAGCAAGATATCAACTGATTCTAGAAAGGGATATAAGTTGTCCAGATTCAAGATGGTACTAAAAGTTGCTACCGCATTATTTCTCTATCAGTTTCGAAACAAAATGGCCTCTGTTCAGAAGCGGTGATGAAGTAAGATGAACGCCGATGAGCTCTATTCACATAACCTAATGCAGATCTGAGAAGGGGAAGAAGCAGTACCTGTTTGCGGCAGAGTAGAGCGGGAGGGGTGCTGCTGGATCCCGATGGCGACAGGTGGATGCGACGACCTCGGCGGGGACCAGCTGGCGCAACTCAACGGGGACGATGGAGCTCCGATCGCAGTGGGCGTCGCGAGGAAGAAGAAGAAGTGGAGGCGACGGGGTGGAAATTCAAAAAAGGCAGGCCCCCCGTGCCTATTTATAAGGAAAAGAGGGTACAGTACCTGGCATGTGCGAAAATCAAGGAGACGTGATAACTTCTACAACAAAAAGGGCGCCTCGATTTTTGGAATGGTTGATTAATGCAAAAGATCTGTTGTGACATCATGAGTATTTTTTCTGAATTTATGGAGATGACACCATCGTTTCGTATGGCGGGTTATGAAGATCTATTCAAACCCTAAACCCATCCATATGAAGACCTTTCATATGGAGACCTTTCGTATGACGTCATCCCATCCGTTAGCTTAGCATATGATCGTTTAGTTTGTTGCTACTGCTTTCTTAATGTCAAATACATATTCCTTTGACCATGAGATCATGCAACTCCCGGATACCGGAGGAATGCCTTGTGTGCTATCAAACATCACTTTCATAACTGGGTGATCATAAAGGTGCTCTACAGGTATCTCCGAAGGTGTCTGTTGAGTTGGCGTGAATCGAGATTGGGATTTGTCACTCTATATGACGAAGAGGTATCTCTGGGCCCTCTCGGTAATACAACATCACAAGAAGCTTGCAAGCAAAGTGACTAAGGATTTGGTTACAAGATGATGTATTACGGTACGAGTAAAGAGACTTGCCGGTAACGAGATTGAACTAGGTATGGAGATACCGGTGATCGAATCTCGGGCAAGTAACATATGGACAGACAAAGGGAACTACGTATGTTGTCATAAAGGTTCGACCGATAAAGATCTACATAGAATATGTAGGAACTAATATGGGCATCCAGGTCCTACTATTGGTTATTGACCAGAGAAACATCTCGGTCATGTCTACATCATTCTCGAACCCTTAGTGTTGGGGATATAACCCCATGGTGTAACCCGCCATGGGAAGGTCGGGTTAGGATATTGGCGACTTAACAGTTAAGCCTCAGACAGGCCCAAGAAATCAAGACATGAACATAGGAGGCGGCTTACGAGGTGGGCCAGTTGAAGGGCCAAGACCAGAAGACGGTGCGTGACCCCTAGGTGTAAGCCGCCCAATGGTGACTTGCCAAAGAAGGCAAGGCGACCTAGAGTCGGGGTCAGTTACGAAGTGTAACCCGGCCTGAACTCTTGTAAGCCCAGGGTCTCGACCTGTGTATATAAAGGTGAGCCCCTGCGGCGGGTAAACTTAGGTTACAATCAATCGATAGCTAGGTTAAGCGAATCTGCTCCCTTGTAATCGATACTCAAGCAATACAACACAAAGTAGGACATAGGCTTTTACCTCCACCATGAGGGGCCAAACCTGGGTAAACTTGTGTCCTTCGTCCCGTTCAACCCCTTCAAGCTAATCACCGTAGCGATGGCCTCGCACCTAAGTCCTTTAACTAGGGCATCTGCCGTGTTAACCCCACGACACGTAGGGTCTGCATGCTTAATGTCCGTTGATGATATAGTACTATATGAGTTATGTATGTTGGTGACCGAATGTTGTTCGAAAATGACGTGGCTTGAGACTGCGTCGGTATTTCCCCAAAGAGGAAGGGATGATGCAACACAACTACGGTAAGTATTTCCCTCAGTTATGAAACCAAGGTATCAATCAAGTAGGAGAACCAAGCAACACTATGTAAATAGTACCTGCACACAAAGAACAAATACTTGCAACCCGACGCGTAAGAGGGGTTGTCAATCCCTCCTCGGTAAAAAGATAGATTAATTTGTATGAGATTGGATAAATAGATCTGAATAAAACATGAAATAAAATAAGTAAAGGAAAAGTGCAGCAAGGTATTTTTGGGTTTTTGGAATAATAGATCTGAAAAAAAATGATAAAATATAGATTCGGGGGCCGTAGATTTCAGTAGTGGCTTCTCTCGAGAAAATAGCATACGGTGGGTCAACAAATTACTGTTGGCAACTGATAGAAGAACAAATAATTATGACGATATCCAAGGCAATAATCATGAATATAGGCTTCACGTCCAAGATTAGTAGACCGAAACAATTATGCATCTACTACTATTACTCCACACATCGACTGCTATCCAGCATGCATCTAGTGTATTAAGTTCATGGAGAAATGGAGTAATGCAATAAGAATGATGACATGATGTAGACAAGATCTATTCATGTAGGAATAGACCCTGTCTTTTTATCCTTAATAGCAACGATACATACATCCCTCGCTACCCCTTCTGTCACTGGGTGAGGACACCGCAAGATCAAACCCATCGCAAAGCACCTCTTCACATTGCAAGTAAAATCAATCTAGTTGGCCAAACCAAACCAAAGTTTCGGAGAAGAAATACGAGGCTATAAATAATCAAGCATATAAGAGATCAAAGAAAACTCAAATAATATTCATGGATATAGATCTGATCATAAACTCGAACTTCATCGGATCCCAACAAACACATCGCAAAAAGTCATTACATCAAATAGATCTCCAAGAACAACGAGGAGAACATTGTATTGAGAATCAAAAGGTGAGAAGAAGCCATCTAGCTACTGCCTACGAACCCATCGGTCTATGGTGAACTACTCACGCATCATCGGAGAGGCACCAATGAGGATGATGAACACCTCCGTGATCGTGTTCCCCTCCGACAGAGTGCCGGAATAGGGCTCTAGATTGGATCTCGTGGTTCTAGAACCTGCGGCGTCTGGAATTGTGTTTCGTCGACTCCCTAGGGTTTCTAGAATATTTGGGTATTTATAGAGCTAAGAGGCGGTGGAGGAGACCCCCGTGGGCCCCACAACCCATCAGGGCATGCCAGGGGCCTCTAGCGCGCTCTGGTGTCTTGTGGGCCCCATGGGCCTCCCCTCTGCTGCTTCCTTTGGCTCCCAAGTTGTCTACTGGTCCAAAAAAATCTCCAAAAAGTTTCGCTGCGTTTGGACTCCGTTTGATAGGGATATTCTGCGAAGTAAAAAACAAGCAAAAAACAGCAACTATCATGGAACAATAAAAAATTATATAAATTTGCTATAAAATGATTGTAAAACATCCAAGAATGATAATATAACAGCTGGAACAATAAAAAATAATAGATACGTTGGAGACATATCAGCATCCCCAAGCTTAATTCCTGCTCGTCCTCGAGTAGGTATATGATAAAAACAGAATTTTTGATGTGGAATGCTGCCTAACATGTTCATCACATACTCTTTTCTTTTCTAGCATGGACATTTGGACTTTTAGATGGTTCAAAGCAATAGTCTAGTTTTGACATGAAGACTTCAATACTCAAGCATATCAACAAGCAACCATGTCTTTCAAAATATCAACACTAAAGAAAGTTATCCATAGCCCAGGATGCTCAATCATTGATCCATTCATGAAACACACTCAAATATTAGCTACACCCAATGCACAAGTATGATCATAATGCTCCCTAGTTGGTGCTTTATAAGAGAAGATGGAGCTTTTTTTTGCATAAAAGTAAATAGATAGGCCCTTCACAGAGGGAAGCAAAGATTTGTAGAGGTGCCAGAGCTCAAAGCTTAAATTGAGAAATAAAATATTTTGAGAGGCATGCCTTTCCCGTCAATGAAAACGACCAAGTAGTTCCCAATACTTTCCATGCTAGATACATCATAGGCGGTTCGCAAACATAAAATAAAGTTTATTCCTTTTTCCACCATTCTTTCACAATCCATGGCTAGCCGTATCCACGGGTGCCTTCCATACCAACACTTTCCAAGGAATTTATTATTTGACAACATAAAGTAAATTTCTTTTTCATTTCGGGACTGGGCATCCCTATTACTGCTGCACTCTCGTGCAATGACAAGCGAATAATCACTCATCTTGACAATAACACATCTAGCATGGAAAAATATTGGCCACCCCCTGCCGCTTCATGAGCGGTACGGGCACACAAAAAGGAAATTCATTTTGAAAATTAGAATTGGCACATAAAAATTTACTTAGAACGGCACGAAAATACCGCATATAGGTAGGTATGGTGGACTCATATGGCAAAACTGGTTTTAAGGATTTTGGATGCACAAGTAGTATTTCTACTTAGTACAAGTGGAGGCTAGCAAAAAGATTGAGAAGCAACCAACCAAGAAACGAAAATTCTCATAAATGAGCATTAAGCATAACTATCACCGAATAATGCACCACAAGAAGGATGTAATTTCATTGCATAACTATTGACTTTCGTGCTTGCATAGGGAATCACAAACCTTAACACCAATATTCTTACTAAAGCACAATTACTCACCAACATGACTCACGTATTACTATCATCATATCTCAAAACTATTACAAAGAATCAAGTTTATTTTGTCTAATGATCTTCATGAAAGTTTTTATTATATCCCACTTGAATATATATCACTTTGGGATTAGTTTCATATGTTGCAATTGCTTTTGACAAGCTCAAACAAATTTAAGTGAAAAACATGAGCATAAAAAAATTCTTCTCTCAAAATAATATAAGTGAAGCATGAGAGAATTTCTACAAAAAATTTACTAACTTTCAAATAAATCTAAGTGAAGCATGAGAGAATTTCTTCAAAAATTAAAGTACATCGTGCTAAAAAAGATATAAGTGAAGCACTAGAGCAGTTCCATGGCTCAAAAAAATTTAAGTGAAGCACACAGAGCAATTCTAAAAAATCATAGCATAATTTTGGCTCTCTCAAATAGGTGTGTCCTACAAGGATAATTGTGACAAACTAAAAGGAAAAAAAGAAAATACTCATATAATACAAGACGCTCCAAGCAAAACTCATGATATGTGACGAATAAAAATATAGCTCCAAGTAAAATTACCGATGGTTGTTAGAAGAAAGAGGGGATGCCTTCCGGGGCATCCCCAAGCTTAGTTGCTTCGTTCTCCTTGAATATTAACTTGGGGTGACATGGGCATCCCCAAGATTAGGCTCTTTTCACTCCTTATTCCTTCATCCATCGTGATCTCACCCAAAACTTGAAAACTTCAATCACACAATAGTTAACAAAACATTCGTGAGACCATTAGTATAATAAAGAAAATCACCACTTTAAGTACTGTTGCAAACTAATTCATATTTTATTATTGAATTATACCTAATGTATTCTAACTTTACCATGGCTTATACCCTCCAATACAATCCATAGATTCATCAAAATAAGCACACAAGCAACAAAAACAGAATCTGTCAAAAACAGAATAGTCTGTAGTAATCTGAACTCTAACCATACTTCTGTAACTCTAAAAATTCTGACAAATTATAACAACGTAGGCAATTTGTATATCAATGTTGTGTAAAAAATTCAGAATTTTTCTTCGCTTCTGTGATTTTACAAAATTCTGCTACTGGATGCAAAAGTTTCTGTTTTTCAACAAGATCAAATCAACTATCACCAAACATGATCTCAAAGGCTTTACTTGGCACAAACACTAATTAAAACATAAAAAACACAATCATAACAGTAGCATATTTGTGTAAACACTCAAGAACAGAATAAACAAGTTTAAGTCTAACATACTTCCTATGCATAGGCATTTTATAGGGAAAAGATTTATCAAGACAAGCAAAAACTAGCATAGGCAAGGAAGAAGAAAGAAACAATAGCAATCTCAACATAACAAGAGGTAATTTAGTAACATGAAAATTTCTACGAACATATTTTCCTCTCTCATAATAATTACATGTAGGATCATAATCAAATTCAACAATATAGCTATCATATAAAATTTTCTCTTTATGATCCACATGCATAAGAGTTTTATAATCTTCCAAGATAGTGGGATTAACATCAACTAAAGTCATGACCTCTTCAAACCCACTTTTATCAAAAATTTCATAAGAATGAATACTCTCCAAATATGTGGGATTCTTTTTTCCTAAAGTTGACACTCTTCCAAACCCACTTTCAATACCATTGCAAACATTATTATCAATAGCATATTCATCATGAGGCATTAACAAATTTTCAAGATCATAATAAGGATCACCCCAATCATGGTCATTGCAATAAGTAGTGGACATATCAAAATTAGCATCCCCAAGCTTGGGGTTTTCATATTATTAGCACAATTGACATTAATAGAATTTATAGTAACACCACTACAATCATGCTTTTCATTCAAGGAGCTATCGTGAATCACTTCATAAATTTCTTCTTTAGCGCTTCATCACAATTTTCAGAGTCACGAATTTCAAGCAAAACTTCATAAAGATAATCTAGTGCACTCAAATCAATAGCAATTGGTTCATCATAATTGGATCTTTTAAAAAGATTAGCAAGAGGATGAGAATTCATATCAATAGATTTTTAGCAAGCGAAAATGTAAGCAAATAGAAGGCACATGGCAACAAAAGCAAACAAAAGATCAAACAAGAAAAAGGCAAACGAAAAAGAAGGCGAATAAAAAGGCAATTTTTTGTGAAGTGGGGGAGATGAAAATGAGAGGTAAATGGCAAATAATGTAAATTGCAAGTAGATGAGATTTGTGATTAGGAACCTGATAGATTTTGATGATGTCTCCTCGGCAACGGCGCCAGAAATTCCTTTGACGTGGCTTGAGACTGCGTCGGTATTTCCCCAAAGAGGAAGAGATGATGCAGCACAGCTATGATAAGTATATCCCTCAGTTATGAAACCCAGGTATCTATCCAGTAGGAGAACCAAGCAACACTATATAAATGGTACCTACACACAAAGAACAAATACTTGCAACCCGACGCGTAAGAGGGTTGTCAATCCCTCCTGGGTAAAAAGATAGATTAATTTATATGAGATTGGATAAATAGATCTGAATAAAACACGAAATAAAAAAGTAAAGGAAAAGTGCAGCAAGGTATTTTTGGGTTTTTGGAATAATAGATCTGAAAAAAATATGATAAAAGATAGACCCGGGGGCCGTAGATTTCACTGGTGCCTTCTCTCGAGAAAATAGCATACGGTTGGTAAACAAATCACTATTGGGAAATTGATAGAAGAACAAATAATTATGACGATATCCAAGGCAATGATCATGAATATAGGCATCACATCCAAGATTATTAGACCGAAACAATTCTGCATCTACTACTATTACTCCACACATCGACCGCTATCCAGCATGCATCTAGTGTATTAAGTTCATGGAGAAATGAAGTAATGCAATAAGAACGATGACATGATGTAGACAAGATCTATTCACCTAGGAATAGACCACATCTTTTTATCCTTAATAGCAATGACACATACATGCCTCGCTACCCCTTCTGTCACTGGGTGAGGACACCGCAAGATCGAATCCATCACAAAGCACCTCTTCACATTGCAAGAAAAATCAATCTAGTTGGCCAAACCAAACCAAAGTTTCAGAGAAGAAATACGAGGTTATAAATAATCATGCATATAAGAGATCAAAGAAAACTCAAATAATATTCATGGATATAGATCTGATCATAAACTCGAACTTCATCGGATCCCAACAAACACATCGCAAAAAGTCATTACATCAAATAGATCTCCAAGAACAATGAGGAGAACATTGTATTGAGAATTAAAAGGAGAGAAGAAGCCATCTAGCTACTGCTTACGGACCCATAGGTCTATGGTGAACTACTCACGCATCATCGGAGAGGCACCAATGAGGATGATGAACACCTCTGTGATCGTGTTCCCCTCCGGCAGAGTGCCGGAATAGGGCTCTAGATTGGATCTCATCGTTCTAGAACCTGCGGCGTCTGGAATTGTGTTTCGTCGACTCCCCTAGGGTTTCTAGAATATTTGGGTATTTATAGAGCTAAGAGGTGGTGGAGGAGACCCCCGTGGGGCCCACAACCCATCAGGGCGTGCCAGGGGCCTCTAGCGCGCTCTGGTGTCTTGTGGGCCCCATGGGCCTCCCCTCTGGTGCTTCCTTTGGCTCCCAAGTTGTCTACTGGTCCAAAAAAAATCTCCAAAAAGTTTCGCTGCGTTTGGACTCCGTTTGATAGGGATATTCTGCAAAGTAAAAAACAAGCAAAAAACAGCAACTGGCATGGAACAATAAAAAATTATATAAATTTGCTATAAAATGATTGTAAAACATCCAAGAATGATAATATAACAGCTGAAACAATAAAAAATAATAGATACGTTGGAGACATATCAGCATCCCCAAGCTTAATTCCTGCTCGTCCTCGAGTAGGTAAATGATAAAAACAGAATTTTTGATGTGGAATGCTGCCTAACATGTTCATCACATACTCTTTTCTTTTCTAGCATGGACATTTGGAATTTTAGATGGTTCAAAGCAATAGTCTAGTTTTGACATGAAGACTTCAATACTCAAGCATATCAACAAGCAACCATGTCTTTCAAAATATCAACACTAAAGAAAGTTATCCCTAGCCCAGCATGCTCAATCATTGATCCATTCACGAAACACACTCGAATATTAGCTACACCCAATGCACAAGTATGATCATAATGCTCCCTAGTTGGTGCTTTATAAGAGAAGATGGAGATTAAATTTTTTTGGCATAAAAGTAAATAGATAGGCCCTTCACAAAGGGAAGCAGAGATTTGTTGAGGTGCCAGAGCTCAAAGCTTAAATTGAGAAATAAAATATTTTGAGAGGCATGCCTTTCCCGTCAACGAAAACGACCTAGTAGTTCCCAATACTTTTCATGCTAGATACATCATAGGTGGTTCGCAAACATAAAATAAAGTTTATTCCTTTTTCCACCATTCTTTCACAATCCATGGCTAGCCGTATCCACAGGTGCCTTCCATACCAACAATTTCCAAGGAATTTATTATTTGACAACATAAAGTAAATTGTTTTTTTCATTTCGGGACTGGGCATCCCTATTACTGCTGCACTCTCATGCAATGACAAGCGAATAAACACTCATCTTGAGAATAACACATCTAGCATGGAAAATATTGGCCACCCCCTGCCGCTTCATGAGCGGGAAGGGCACACAAAAAGGAAATTCATTTTGAAAATTAGAGTTGGCACATAAAAATTTACTTAGAACGACACAAAAATACCGCATATAGGTAGGTATGGTGGACTCATATGGCAAAACTTGTTTTAAGGATTTTGGATGCACAAGTAGTATTTCTACTTAGTACAAGTGGAGGCTAGCAAAAAGATTGAGAAGCAACCAACCAAGAAACGAAAATTCTCATAAACGAGCATCAAGCATAACTATCGCCGAATAATGCACCACAAGTAGGATGTAATTTCATTGCATAACTATTAACTTTCGTGCTTGCATAGGGAATCACAAACCTTAACACCAATATTCTTACTAAAGCACAATTACTCACCAACATGACTCGCATATTACTATCATCATATCTCAAAACTATTACAAAGAATCAAGTTTATTTTGTCCAATGATCTTCATGAAAGTTTTTATTATATCCCACTTGAATATATATCACTTTGGGATTAGTTTCATATGTTGCAATTGCTTTTGACAAGCTCAAACAAATTTAAGTGAAGAACATGAGCATAAAAAATTTCTTCTCTCAAAATAATATAAGTGAAGCATGAGAGAATTTCCTCAAAAAATTTACTAACTTTCAAATAAATCTAAGTGAAGCATGAGAGAATTTCTTCAAAAATTAAAGCACACCATGCTAAAAAAGATATAAGTGAAGCACTAGAGCAGTTCCATGGCTCAAAAAAATTTAAGTGAAGCACACAGAGCAATTCTAACAAATCATGGCATAATTTTGGCTCTCTCAAATAGGTGTGTCCTGCAAGGATAATTGTGACAAACTAAAAGGAAAAAAGCAAAGACTCACATAATACAATACGTTCCAAGCAAAACTGATGATATGTGACGAATAAAAATATAGCTCCAAGTAAAATTACCGATGGTTGTTAGAAGAAAGAGGGGATGCCTTCCGGGGCATCCCCAAGCTTAGTTGCTTCGTTCTCCTTGAATATTAACTTGGGGTGACATGGGCATCCCCAAGATTAGGCTCTTTTCACTCCTTATTCCTTCATCCATCGTGATCTCACCCAAAACTTGAAAACTTCAATCACACAAAAGTTATCAAAACATTCATGAGATCCGTTAGTATAATAAAGAAAATCACCACTTTAAGTACTGTTGCAAACCAATTCATATTTTATTATTGAATTATACCTAATGTATACTAACTTTACCATGGCTTATACCCTCCAATGCAATCCATAGTTTCATCAAAATAAGAACACAAGCAACTAAAACAGAATCTGTCAAAAACAGAATAGTCTATAGTAATCTGAACTCTAACCATACTTCTGTAACTCTAAAAATTCTGAAAAATTATAACAATGTAGGCAATTTGTATATCAATCTTGTGTAAAAAAATTCAGATTTTTTCTTCGCTTTTGTGATTTTACAAAACTCTGCTACTGGACGCAAAAGTTTCTGTTTTTCGACAAGATCAAATCAACTATCACCAAACTTGATCTCAAAGGCTTTACTTGGCACAAACACTAATTAAAACATAAAAAACACAATCATAACAGTAGCATAATTGTGTAAACACTCAATAACAGAAAGAACAAGTTTAAGTCTAACATACTTCCAATGCATAGGCATTTTATAGGGAAAAGATTTATCAAGACAAGCAAAAACTAGCATAGGCCAGGAAGAAGAAAGAAACAATAGCAATCTCAACATAACGAGAGGTAGTTTAGTAACATGAAAATTTCTATGACCATATTTTCCTCTCTCATAATAATTACATGTAGGATCATAATCAAATTCAACAATATAGCTATCATATAAATTTTTCTCTTTATGATCCACATGCATAAGAGTTTTTTAATCTTCCAAGATAGTGGGATTAACATCAACTAAAGTCATGAACTCTTCAAACCCACTTTTATCAAAAAATTCATAAGAATGAATACTCTCCAAATATGTGGGATTCTTTTTTCCTAAAGTTGACATTCTTCCAAACCCACTTTCAATACCATTGCAAACATTATTATCAATAGCATATTCATCATGAGGCATAAACAAATTTTCAAGATCATAATAAGAATCACCCCAATCATGGTCATTGTAATAAGTAGTGGACATATCAAAATTAGCATCCCCAAGCTTGAAGTTTTCATATTATTAGCACAATTGATATTAATAGAATTTATAGTAACACCATTGTAATCATGCTTTTCATTCAAGGAGCTATCGTGAATCACTTCATAAATTTCTTCTTTTAGCGCTTCATCACAATTTTCAGATTCACAAATTTCAAGCAAAACTTCATAAAGATAATCTAGTGCACTCAAATCAATAGCAATTGGTTCATCATAATTGGATCTTTTAAAAAGATTAGCAAGAGGATGAGAATCCATATCAATAGATTTTTAGCAAGCGAAAATGCAAGCAAATAGAAGGCACATGGCAAAACAAGCAAACAAAAGATCAAACAAGAAAAAGGCAAACGAAAAAGAAGGCGAATAAAAAGGCAAATTTTTGTGAAGTGGGGGAGATGAAAATGAGAGGCAAATGGCAAATAATGTAAATTGCAAGTAGATGAGATTTGTGATTAGGAACCTGATAGATTTTGATGATGTCTCCCCGGCAACGGCGCCAGAAATTCCTTTGACGTGGCTTGAGACTGCGTTGGTATTTCCCCAAAGAGGAAGGGATGATGCAGCACAGCTACGGAAAGTATATCTCTCAGTTATGAAACCTAGGTATCTATCCAGTAGGAGAACCAAGCAACACTATATAAATGGTACCTGCACACAAAGAACAAATACTTGCAACCCGACGCGTAAGAGGGGTTGTCAATCCCTCCTAGGTAAAAAGATAGATTAATTTATATGAGATTGGATAAATAGATCTGAATAAAACACAAAATAAAAAAGTAAAGGAAAAGTGCAGCAAGGTATTTTTGGGTTTTTGGAATAATAGATCTGAAAAAAATATGATAAAAGATAGACCCGGGGGCCGTAGATTTCACTGGTGCCTTCTCTCGAGAAAATAGCATACGGTGGGTAAACAAATCACTATTGGGAAATTGATAGAAGAACAAATAATTATGACGATATCCAAGGCAATGATCATGAATATAGATATCACGTCCAAGATTAGTAGACCGAAACAATTCTGCATCTACTACTATTACTCCACACATCGACTGCTATCCAGCATGCATCTAGTGTATTAAGTTCATGGAGAAATGGAGTAATGCAATCAGAACGATGACATGATGTAGACAAGATCTATTCATCTAGGAATAGACCCCATCTTTTTATCCTTAATAGCAATGATACATACATGCCTCGCTACCCCTTCTGTCACTGGGTGAGGCCACCGCAAGATCGAACCCATCACAAAGCACCTCTTCACATTGCAAGAAAAATCAATCTAGTTGGCCAAACCAAACCAAAGTTTCGGAGAAGAAATATGAGGCTATAAATAATCATGCACATAAGAGATCAAAGAAAACTCAAATAATATTCATGGATATAGATCTGATCATAAACTCAAACTTCAACGGATCCCAACAAACACATCGCAAAAAGTCATTACATCAAATAGATCTCCAAGAACAACGAGGAGAACATTGTATTGAGAATCAAAAGGAGAGAAGAAGCCATCTAGCAACTGCCTACGGACCCGTAGGTCTATGGTGAACTACTCATGCATCATCGGAGAGGCACCAATGAGGATGATGAACAACTCCGTGATCGTGTTCCCCTCCGACAGAGTGCCGGAATAGTGCTCTAGATTGGATCTCGTGGTTCTAGAACCTGCGGCATCTGGAATTGTGTTTCGTCGACTCCCCTAGGGTTTCTAGAATATTTGGGTATTTATAGAGCTAAGAGGCATTGGAGGAGACCCCCGTGGTCCCTACAACCCATCAAGGCGTGCCAGGGGCCTCTGGCGCACCCTATTTTCTTGTGGGCCCCACGGGCCTCCCCTCTGGTGCTTCCTTGGCTCCCAAGTTGTCTTCTGGTCCAAAAAATTCTCCAAAAAGTTTCACTGCGTTTGGACTCCGTTTGATAGGGATATTCTGCGAAGTACAAAAACAAGCAAAAACCAGCAACTGGCACTGGGCACTATTTCAATAGGTTAGTCCCAAAAATGATATAAAGTTGCTATAAAATGATTGTAAAACATCCAACAATGATAATATAACAGCATGGAACAATCAAAATTAAAGATACGATGCAGGCGTATCAGGAGTCCCAGATGAGATAACGGACATGACGAGGAGCTCCGGAATGGTCCAGAGGTAAAGATTGATATATAGGATGAAGGTATTCGGGTTTCTGAAAGGTTTCGGAATGCACCGGATTACCATCGGAGTGCGGGAAAGGGGTTCCGGGAGGCCACAGGAAGTTATTGGGCTTAACAGGCCAAGGAGAGGGGAGCACACCAGCCCACAGGGGGCTGGCGCGCCCACCTCCTGGCCACCGGCCCTAGGGGAAGGAAAGAGGAGGGGTTGGCCCCCTCCTGCCTTTCTTCGCGCAAGAGAGAAGGAAGGGGGGCTCCATAAGGCAGCCAACCCCCTTTCCTCCCCCTCCCCCACATTCCAAGAAGGAAGGGGGGCGCACCTATGGCAGGCCCCCTTGGGGTGCGCCTAGGGCTGCATTCCCTCCCCCCTCCACCTATATATATGTGAGAAGGGGAGGGGGCAACAGATACCACAATTCCCAAGCCGTGTGCGGCGCCCCCTCTCCCTCTAGTTCGTCCTCCATCCTAAAACGTTGAGCTTGGCGAAGCTGTGCGGAATAGTTTCACCACCACCGTCACCACGCCGTCATGCTACCGGAACTCATCTACTACTTCACCTCTCTTGCTGGATCGAGAAGGCGAGGACGTCATCAAGCTGAACATGTGCTGAACACGGAGGTGCCGTACGTTCGGTACTTGATCGGGATGGACCATGAAGGTGTACGACTACATCAACTGCGTTGATAAACGCTTCCGCTTAGCGATCTACAAGGGTATGTAGATGCTCTCCCGCTCTCGTAGCTATACATCTCCATAGATAGAACTTGCGTGTGCGTAGAAATTTTTTGTTTTCCATGCAACGTTCCCCAACATTTTATTCATGGTGCTTTGCGTAAATTGCTTGCTAAGTATGATGTTAACCATAGAATTGCATCTCCATATCATCCTCAGTCTAGTGGTCAGGTAGAATTAAGTGATAGAGAAATAAAATTGATCTTGCAAAAGACTGTTAATAGATCTAAAAAGAATTGGTCTAAGAAACTTGATGATGCATTATGGGCTTATAGAACTTCTTATAAAAACCCTATAGGTATGTCTCCATATAAAATGGTTTATGGAAAAATATGTCACCTACCTCTAGAATTAGAACGTAAAGCTTATTGGGCAATCAAAGAACTCAACTATGACTTCAAACTTGCCGATGAAAAGAGGTTATTTGACATTAGCTCACTTGATGAATGGAGAACCCAAGCCTATGAAAATGCCAAGTTGTTTAAAGAAAAGGTTAAAAGATGGCATGACAAAAGAATACAAAAGCGGGAATTTAATGTAGGTGACCAAGTCTTGCTATACAATTCTCGTCTAAGATTTTTTACAGGAAACCTTCTCTCCAAATGGGAAGGTCATTACATTATCGAAGAAATTTATCATTCCAGTTCCATCAAGATCAACAAAGTTGAGGGCAATAACCCAAAGGTGGTGAATGGCCAAAGAATCAAACATTATATCTCACGTACACCCACAAATGTTGAAACTAATATTATTCATACCATACCACCGAAGGAGTACATAAGGGAAACCTTCCAGAACGCTCCAGAACCCTGAAAAGGAATAGGTATGTGATATGGTAAGTAAATTGCCTCCAAAAGTTTTCCAAAAGCAAGTTTACTCCATTTTGGAATACTTAAAAAATTAGGAAAATAAAAAGTAGTCCGAAAAGTGCACGAGCAGGCGATAAGCTAGGGGGTCCGCCCTATCCCCTGGGCGCGCCTCCCAAGCTCGTGGCCAACTCATGCGCTCTCCGAACTCTTTTTTCTCCCAGAATACTTGTTTTACGCGGTAAAAATTCATTATATAATCTCCCAAAGGTTTTGACCACCATATCACGGCAATATCCTTTGTTCTTGTTTCGAGCTATTTCTGCAGCAGATTTAGAGCAACATGTTGATACGTCTCCGTCGTATCTATAATTTTTGATTGTTTCATGCCAATATTATACAACTTTCACATATTTTTGGCAACATTTTATATGATTTATTGGACTAACCTATTGATCCAGTGCCCAGTGCCAGTTCCTGTTTTTTGCATGTTTTTTGTTTCACAGAATATCCATATCAAACGAAGTCCAAACGCGATAAAAATTTACGGAGAATTATTTTGGAATATATGTGATTTTTGGGAGTTGGAATCAATGCAAACGGGGGCCCACAGCCACCACAAGACACCTGGGTGCGCCAGGCAGCCCAGGCGCATGGTGGTGGGTTGTGCCTTCCTCGTAAGTCAGTTGGAGCTCTACTTCGGGCGCAAGGAAGCTTATATCCAGAAAAAAATTGTGTTAACATCTCAGCGCAATCGGAGTTACGGATCTCCGGGAATATAAGAAACGGTTTTCGGCCAGAAAATAGAAACACGAAACAAAAGAGAACAGAGAGGGAGATCAAATCTCAGAGGGGCTCCCGCCCCTCCGCCGCCATGGAGGCGATGGACCAAAGGGGAAACTCTCCTCCCATCTAGGGGGAGGCCAAGGAAGAAGAAGGAGGGGGGTTCTCTCCCCCTCTCTCCCAGTGCCGCCGGAGCGCCGCCGGGGCAAGGATCGTGACAACGATCTACATCAACAACCTTGCTAATGTCAACACCAACTTTCTCCCCCTCTATGCAACGGTGTAACACCTTTTCTCCCCACTATAATCTCTACTTAAACATGGTGCTCAACACTATATATTTTTTCCCAATGATATGTGGTTATCCTATGATGTTTGAGTAGATCCGTTTTGTCCTATGGGTTGATAGATGATCATGATTGGTTTGAGTTGTATATTTTATATTGGTGCTGTCCTACGGTGCCCTCCATGTTGCGCAAACGGAGGGATCCCCGCTGTAGGGTGTTGCAATACGTTCATGGTTCTCTTATGGTGGGTGGTGTGAGTGACAGAAGCACAGACCCGAGTTTGGGGGTCATTCCGTATGGGATAAAGAGGACTTGATACTTAATGCTATGGTTGGGTTTTACGACCTTAATGATCTATAGTAGTTGAGGATGCTTGCTAGAGTTCCAATCATAAGTGCATATGATCCAAGTAGAGAAAGTATGTTAGCTCATGCCTCTCCCTCATATAAAATTGCAACAATGATCACCGGTTTAGTTATCGATAACCTAGGGACAAATGACTTTCTTGTTGACAAAATTTATCTACTTTTATTGTCTTGCATTTTACTCATAGTTTTATTCTAGCAAAGTACTTCTAGTTTTATTCTTGTAAACTTATCCTTTCACCTACCAAATAGTTTTATACTTATTCTAGGTAAAATAAACGTTAAGTGTGCGTAGAGTTGTATCGGTGGTCGATAGAACTTGAGAGAATATTCGTTCTACATTTAGCTCCTCGTTGGGTTTGACACTCTTATTTATCGAAAAAGGCTACAAACGATCCCATATACTTGTGGGTTGTCAAGACCTTTTTCTGGCCCCATTGCCTTGGAGCAATAGCGTGGGGTGAATATTCTCGTGTGTGCTTGTTAGCTTTATCACTAAGTAGTTTTTATTTTTGTGGTCTTGTTTTCTATCTCTAGTTATGGGTAGGAAATGTAAAATAGCAAAAAAATTAGTTGTACCTACTAAACCAATGGTTGAAGAACCACCCAAAATCAATCATACTGTTGAAGCTTTCTACTTGGATCATCTTCAATCCCTATGTGCTCGTGCTGAAACCCCAACTAGCTTAGTTGAGAGAAAATCATTAAATGAGCATGCTTATTTTGTGCGGCAATGCTTATCTCAAAAAGAGAAACTTTTATGGCATCATATTAATAGTTTGTATTGTTATGCTTTGAATTTATGCGAAATACATGATTTTAATTGTTGTTCTGAAGACCCAAAAAAACACCTTCCCTTCCAATGTGAGTTTAAGGATAATGGAATTTTATCTTCTTATGCCAAGGGTGTTTATAATTACTATGATATTGAACAAATTGAAGAATTCGTTGCTTTTAAGGGTGCTTATGAAATTGCTTCTTTGATTGAAAAGTATGATGCTACTCTTTACAAATCTAATTTTTTTGCCATACTTAAATATTTCTATGAAAATTATTCTTCTAATGCTTATATTAAACCATATATTGAGGACATCTCTGTTGTCCAAGAAGAGACTAATATTTTACAGGAGTCTATGGAAGAAGAAATTGATGAAACTGTGAGCTCATTTGATGAAAAAGATGATGAGGAGAGTCAAGAACAAAAGGAGGAAGAGCGGGTTAGCTACCCGTGCCCACCTTCTAATGAGAATAACTCTTCAACTCATACATTGTTTAATGTCCCTTCGTTCTTACCGAAGGATGAATGCTATGATAATTGCGATGATCCCGTTGATTCATTTGAAATATCCCTTTTTGATGAACTTGATGCTTGCTATGCTTGTGGCCATGATGCCAATATGAATTATGCTTATGGAGATGAACTTGCTATAGTTCCTTATGTTAAGAATGAAATTGTTCCTATTGCACCCACACATGATAGTCCTATTATCTTTTTGAATTCTCCAAACTACACTATATTGGAGAAGTGTGCACTTATTAAGGATTATATTGATGGGTTGCCATTTTCCGTTGCACATGATGATTTTGATGAATATAATATGCATGTGCTTGCTGCTCCTACTTGCAATTATTATGAGAGAGGAACTACATATCCACCTCTCTATGTTTCCAACACGATAAAATTGCAAGAAACTGCTTATGCTATGTATTGGCCTTTACTTGATGTGCATGAATTGTTCTTTTATGACATGCCGATGCATAGGAAGAGAGTTAGACTTTGTCATTGCATGATTTATGTTGCTTTGTCCTCACTACTAAATGCCAAATCATTGTTAATTAAAATTGGCTTTGATATACCTTGGGATCCGGGTGGATCCATTACTTGAGCACTTTATGCCTAGCTTAATGACTTTAAAGAAAGCGCTGCCAGGGAGACAACCCGGAAGTTTTTGAGAGTCATTTTATTCTGTTGAGTGCTTTTATAAAGTTTAACAAAAAAATAAAAAGAGAAGCGATTGGAAGGTTATGCATTGGAGAAGTGAGGGTCGACCTTGAACACTTGTGTTCATGCTCATGGAAACAATGTCGAATGTTTTCATGGAAGTTCTCGCAAAAATAATTATCCCCTTGTACAAATCCATTGTATTATAAAAATAATGTGCCAAGATTTGCCTTTAGGATAATTTGATTGCTTGTTGGTACGTGCGGTGTAAAAACATAAACTTTGGCTGTAGTGCGTGATTTTACATTTTTTTTACTAGAACGTCAAAAGTTTCTGAAATTTTTACACAGTACTTCTATGCAAATTGTTTATTTTCTCCTAATTTTTCACAATTTTTGGAGTTACTGAAGTATGGTCAAAGTTTAGATTACTGCAAACTGTCCTGTTTAAGACAAATTCTATTTTTGATGCATTGTTTTGCTTGTTTTGATGAAACTATCGATTTTATCGGTGGTATAAGCCATGGAGAAGTTATAAAATAGCAGGGATAATGAAAAAATAAAATATGAATGAGTTTGCAATAGTACTTAAAGTAGTGATTTGCTTTATTATACTAACGGATCTTACCGAGCTTTCTGTTGAGCTTTGTGTGGATGAAGTGTCCAAAGATTGAGGAGGTCTAGATATGAGGAGAAGGAGGAGAGGCAAGAGTTCAAGCTTGGGGATACCCAAGGCACCCCAAGTAAATATTCAAGGAGACTCAAGCATCTAAGCTTGGGGATGCCCCGGAAGGCATCCCATCTTTCTTCAACAAGTATCAGTATGTTTTTGTTTTCGTTTCGTCCACATGATATGTGTAAATCTTGGAGCGTCTTTTGTGTTTAGTTTTCATTTTTCTTATGCACCATGCTGGTATGAGATAGTCCATGGTTGATTTATAGAATGCTCATTGCACTTCACTTATATCTTTTGAGTATGGCTTGATAGAATGCTTCATGTACTTCACTTATATCATTTGAAGTTTGGATTGCCTGTTTCTCTTCACATAGAAAACCGTTATTTGAAGAACGCTTTTTTGCTTCACTTATATTTATTAGAGATTGGTCTTTTATAGAAATAATTAAACTCTCATGCTTCACTTATATCTATTTAGCGAGTCAACAGGAATTGGTCATTTGCATGGTTAGTCATAAAATCCTACATAAAACTTGTGGATCACTGAATATGATATGTTTGATTCCTTGCAATAGTTTTGCGATATAGAGATGGTAATATGTGGGAGGTACTAGTAAATGGTTGTGGTTAGTAAGAATATTGGTGTTAAGGTTTGTGATTCCCGAAGCATGCATGTATAGTCTCTCGTTATGCTATGACGTTGGAGCATGATTTATATTGATTGTCTTTCTTATGAGTGGCGGTCGGGGACGAGCGATGGTCTTTTCCTACCAATCTATCCCCCTAGGGGCATGCATAGTAGTACTTTGCTTCGAGGGCTAATAAACTTTTGCAATAAGTATATGAGTTCTTTATGACTAATGTGAGTCCGTCGATTATACGCACTCTTACCTTTCCGCAATTTGCTAGCCTCAACGGTACCGTGCATTGCCCTTTCTCACCTCGAGAGTCGATGCAAACTTCACCAGTGCATCCAAACCCCATGATATGATACGCTCTATCACACATAAGCCTTATTATACCTTCCTCAAAACAGCAACCATACCTACCTATTATGGCCTTTCCATAGCCATTCCGAGATATATTGCCATGCAACTTCCATCGCTTCCATTTTGATGAATTGAGCATTCATTGTCATATTGCTTTGCATGATCATAAGATAGCTAGCATGATATTTCCATGGCTTGTCCATTTTTTGATATCGTTGTTATTCTAGATCATTGCACATCCTGGTACACTGCCAGAGGCAATCATATAGAGTCATATTTTGTTATAGGTATCGAGTTGTAATATTGAGTTGTAAGTAAATAGAAGTGTGATGATCATCAATTTTCAATATTAGAGCATGTCCCAGTGAGGAAAGGATGATGGAGACTACGATTCCCCCACAAGTCGGGATGAGACTCCGGACAAAAAGAGAGAAAACAAAAAAAAGAGAAAAAGAAGAAAAAACAAAAACAAAGAGAGAAGGGGCATGCTAGTTCCACACTTGTGCTTCAAAGTAGCACCATGTTTTTCATTTAGAGAGTCTCCTATGTTGTCACTTTCATATAATAGTGGGAATTTTTCATTATAGATTTAGATGCACACCCACTTAGTTTTCATATTGAGCTTTCATACACTTATAGCTCTTAGTGCATTTGTTGCATGGCAATCCCTACTCCTCGGATTGATATCAATTGATGGGCATCTCCATAGCCCGTTGGTTAGCTATGTCGATGTGAGACTTTCTTACTTTTTTCTGTCTTCTCTATATTTACCCCTATCATCATACTCTATTCCACCCATAGTGCTATATCCATGGCTTGCGCTCATGTATTGCGTGAGGGTTCAAAATGCTGGAGCGCGTTAAAAAGTATGAACCAATTGCTCGGCTTGTCATTGGGGTTGTGCAAGATAAATACTTTGTGTTAAGAAGACAGAGCATGACAAGACTATATGATTTTGTAGGGATAGCTTTCTTTAGCGTTGATATTTTAAAAGACATGATTGTTTGTTGGGATGCCTGAGTATTAATGTCTTTATGTCAAATTATAGACTATTGCTTTGAATCACTCGTGTCTTAATATTCATGCCATGATTAGATATATGATCAAGATTATGCTAGGTAGCATTCCACATAAAAAATTATCTTTTTTATCATTTACCTACTCAAGGACGAGCAGGAATTAAGCTTGGGGATGCTGATACATCTCCGTCGTATCTATAATTTTTGATTGTTTCATGCCAATATTATACAACTTTCACATATTTTTGGCAACATTTTATATGATTTATTGGACTAACCTATTGATCCAGTGCCCAGTGCCAGTTCCTGTTTGTTGCATGTTTTTTGTTTCACAGAATATCCATATCAAACGAAGTCCAAACGCGATAAAAATTTACGGAGAATTATTTTGGAATATATGTGATTTTTGGGAGTTGGAATCAACGCAAACGGGGGCCCACAGCCACCACAAGACACCTGGGCGCGCCAGGCAGCCCAGGCGCGTGGTGGGGGGTTGTGCCTTCCTTGTAAGTCGGTTGGAGCTCTACTTCGGGCGCAAAGAAGCTTATATCCAGAAAAAAATTGTCTTAACATCTCAGCGCAATCGGAGTTACGGATCTCCGGGAATATAAGAAACGGTTTTCGGCCAGAAAATAGAAACGCGAAACAAAAGAGAACAGAGAGGGAGATCCAATCTCGGAGGGGCTCCCACCCCTCTGCTGCCATGGAGGCCATGGACCAGAGGGGAAACTCTCCTCCCATCTAGGGGGGAGGCCAAGGAAGAAGAAGAAGGAGGGGGGGTTCTCTCCCCCTCTCTCCCAGTGCTGCCGGAGCGCCGCCGGGGCAAAGATCGTGACAGCGATCTACATCAACAACCTTGCTAACGTCAACACCAACTTTCTCCCCCTCTATGCAGCAGTGTAACACCTCTTCTCCCCGCTATAATCTCTACTTGAACATGGTGCTCAACACTATATATTATTTCCCAATGATATGTGGTTATCCTATGATGTTTGAGTAGATCTGTTTTGTCCTATGGGTTGATAGATGATCATGACTGGTTTGAGTTGTATAGTTTATTATGGTCATGTCCTAAGGTGCCCTCCTTGTCGCGCAAACGGAGGGGTCCCCGCTGTAGGGTGTTGCAATACTTTCATGGTTCTCTTATGGTGGGTGGCATGAGTGACAGAAGCACATACCCGAGTTTGGGGGTCATTGCGTATGGGATAAAGAGGACTTGATACTTAATGCTATGGTTGGGTTTTACGACCTTAATGATCTTTAGTAGTTGCGGATGCTTGCTAGAGTTCCAATCATAAGTGCATATGATCCAAGTAGAGAAAGTATGTTAGCTCATGCCTCTCCCTCATATAAAATTGCAACAATGATCACCGGTTTAGTTATCGATAACCTAGGGACAAATGACTTTCTTGTTGAAAAAAGCTATCTACTTTTATTGTCTTGCATTTTACTCATAGTTTTATTCTTGCAAAGTACTTCTAGTTTTATTCTTGCAAACTTATCCTTTCACCTACCAAATAGTTTTATACTTGTTCTAGGTAAAACAAACGTTAAGTGTACGTAGAGTTGTATAGGTGGTCGATAGAATTTGCGGGAATATTCGCTCTACCTTTAGCTCCTCGTTGGGTTCGACACTCTTATTTATCGAAAAAGGCTACAAATGATCCCCTATACTTGTGGGTTATCACATGTCGTCGCAAGATACAAGTGGAGAGAGCTATATCTCCCATTATATTGCGGATCCAAAGATATTTGGGGAAATTTATCCCTATCTATGGTCCACGAATGAGGAGCAAGATTCCGACCCGGAGGAGGCAAAATATGCGAGTTCGGAGGAAGACGATGTCCCCCTACCTCAACCAGGGGATATGCACGTGGAGTTCAAGAAGTCAAGCCTGTCGAATGGGTCGAACAAATCTAAGGTTCAATTTATCCCGTCCCGTTTTCTGCAGGAAAGTAAGCTGGCGTTATGCAAAAAGATATTGAAGCTTGAGCAAGAAAATGATTACTTGAGGGAGGAAAGGTTCATCCTCAAACGTAAGCTGGAGAAGCTCACCGCCGCGTCATCAACATCATCATCACCACCTCCGAAGAAGGAGACTTGAGTACATGGGTATCGGCACCCCCTTGGCTTGTGCCAAGCTTGGGGGAGGTGCCCCGGTATCGTATCACTATCACATCTTTATCTTTATCGTTTATCTTAGTTTGATCCTTTTCGTTAAATCTTGATCTAGTAGAATAAAAGTTTTAGTATGATCTAGTCTTTGAGTTTCGCTTTGAGTTCTATCTATGTAATCGAGTCTGAGAGTTATACAATAAAGATTAGTTTTGAGTTGAGGGCTTTTCCTTCTTGCTTTGATCCTGGAAAATAAAAGGAATAAAAGAATTAAAAAGATTATATATAATCTTATGGAGAGCGATGACTTCACATATAAGAAGTATGATGCATGAAATTTGTTGAGGATTGACAAACATAGTATTGGTCATTGTTGCAATTAATAGTAAGTAATAAAGAAAGAGAGGTTTCACATACAAATACATTATCTTGGACATCTTTTGTGATTGTGAGCACTCATTAAAATACTATATGCTAATAAGTTGATGTTAGACAAGGAAGACAACATAATGTGTTATGTTTCCTTATATCCGAATAGAAGTTATATTGTCATGGATCCTCCAACATGTTGAGTGATTCTCATCCTATGATAGCCAAAAAATCCGCACTAAGTAGAGATACTACTTGTGCATCCAACAACCTTTAACCCAGTTTTGCCATGAGAGTCCACTATATCTACCTATGGATTGAGTAAGATCCTTCAAGTAAGTTGTCATCGGTGCAAGCAATAAAAATTGCTCTCTAAATATGTATGATCTTTTAGTGTGAGGAAAATAAACTTTATACGAACTTGTGATGCGGAAGAAATAAAAGCGACAGACTGCATAATAAAGGCCTTTATCACAAGAGGCAATATAAAGTGACGTTCTTTTGCATTAATATTTCATGCATTCAACCAAAAAGCGCATGACAACCTCTGCTTCCCTCTGCGAAGGGCCTATCTTTTATTTTACTTTCTACCTTTATGCAAGAGTCATGGTGATTTTCTCCCTTCCTTTTATATTTTCTCTTTTTGGCAAGCACTATGCATTGGAGAAAGATCTAGGCATACATATCCACTCGGATGTAGGTGATCATGAGTTATTATTGTTGACGTTACCCTAGAGGTAAATGGTTGGGAGGCAAAACTATAAGCCCCTATCTTCCTATGTGTATGATTGAAGCTTTGATCTCGTAAGTATCGCGTGAGTGTTAGCAATTATGAAAGACTAAAACATGGTTGAGTATGTGAACTTGATAAATAAAAGCTCTTACATTGACTCTTTTCGATGTTATGATAAATTGCAATTGCATCAATGACCGAGATCATAGTTTGTTATTTCTCAATAAAGTTTATTGGTCTATACTTTACCTTGTGAACGAATTATCACTTTGGCATATGAAGTTATATGACAATATATTGTTGTTCTAAACATGATCATGATGCCCTCATGTTCGTATTTTATTTTATCGACACCTCTATCTCTAAACATGTTGTCATGATTATCGATTCCGACTTTTGCTTGAGGACAAGCGAGGTCTAAGCTTGGGGGAGTTGATACGTCCATTTTGCATCATGTTTTTATGTTGATATTTATTGCATTATGGACTGTTATTTCACTTTATGATACAATTCTTATGACTTTTCTCTCTTACAAGGTTTACATGAAGAGGGACAATGCCGGCAGTTGGAATTCTGGGCCGGAAAGGAGCAAATCTGAGATACCTATTCTGCACAACTCCAAATGTCCTGAAACTTTACGGAGAATTGTTTTGGAATATAAAAAAATATTGGGCGAAGAAACAACAGAAGGGGACCCACCAAGTGGCTGATTGCTTGTATCTGCGTTGGTATTTCCCGAAGAGGAGAGGATGATGCAGCATAGCAACGGTAAGTATTTCCCTCAATTATGAAACCAAGGTTATCAATCCACTAGGAGAACCAAGCAACACTATGTAAACAGCACCTGCACACGAATAACAAATTCTTGCAACCCAACACGTAAGAGGGGTTGCCAATCCCTCCTCGGTATTGAGATAGATTAAATTGTATGAGATTTGATAAATAGATCTGACAAAAACACAATATAAAATAAAGAAAGAAAAAGTGCAGCAAGGTATTTTTGGGTTTTTGAAATAATAGATCTGAAAACAATATGATAGGAAATAGACCCGAGGGCCGTAGATTTCACTAGTGGCTTCTCTCGAGAAAATAGCATACGGTGGGTAAATAAATTACTATTGGGCAACAAATAATTATGACGATATCCAATGCAATGATCATGTATATAGGCATCACGTCCAAGATTAGTAGACTGACTCCTGCCTGCATCTACTACTAATACTCCACACATCGACCGTTGTCCAGCATGCATCTAGTGTATTGAGTTCATGGAGAAACGCAGTAATGCAATAAGAAATATGACATGATGTAGACAAGATCTATTCATGTAGGAATAGATCCCCATCTTTTTATCCTTAATATCAACGATACATGTGTGTAACTTCTCCTTCTGTCACTGAGATTGAGCACCGCAAGATCGAACCCATCACAAAGCACCTCTTCCCATTGCAAGAAAAATCAATCTAGTTGGCCAAACCAAACCAAAGTTTCGGAGAAGAAATACGAGGCTATAATAATCATGCATATAAGAGATCAAACAAGACTCAAATAATATTCATAAATAGAACTGATCATAAACTCACAGTTCATCATATCCCAACAAACTCACCGCAAAAAGCCATTACATCAAATAGATCTCCAAGAACACCGAGGAGAACATTGTATTGAGAATCAAAAAGAGAGAAGAAGAAATCTAGCTACTGCCTATGGACCCGTAGGTCTGTGGTAAACTACTCACGCATCATCGCAGGAGCAGCAATGAGGATGATGAACCCCTCCGTGATCGTGTTCCCCTCCGGTAAGGTGCCGGAATAGGGCCCTAGATTGGATCTCGTGGTTCTGGAACTTGCGTCGGCTGGAATTGTGTTTCGTCGACTCCCTTAGCATTTCCAGAATATTTGGGTATTTATAGAGCTGAGAGGCGGTGGAAAGGACTCCCCTGGGCCCCACTACCCACCAGGGCGCGCCTGGGGCCTCTGGCATGCCCTGGGGCCTTGTGGGCCCCACGTGCCTCCCCTCCTGCACTTCCTTGGCTCCCAAGTTGTCTTCTAGGCAGAAAAAAATCTCCAAAAAGTTTTGCTGCGTTTGGACTCCGTTTGATATGGATATTCTGTGAAGTAAAAACAAGCAAAAACAACAACTCGCACTGGGCACTATGTCAATAGGTTAGTACCAAAAAAATGATATAAAGTTGCTATAAAATGAATATAAAACATCCAAGAATAATAATATAACAGCATGGAACAATCAAAAATTATAGATACGTTGGAGACATATCAGTGGCCACAAGCCTGGGGGCGCGCCTACCCCCCAGGGCACGCCCCCTGAGCTTGTGGGCCCCCTGGCCAGCCCTCCGTGTCCATCTTCTGCTATATGAAAGATTTTGACCTAGAAAAAATCAGAAGGAAGCTTTCGGGAAGAAGCACCGCCGTCTCGAGGCGGAACCTGGACTGAAGCAATCTAGGGCTCCGGCGGAGCTATTCTGCCGGAGAAACTTCCCTCTGGGAGGGGGAAATTGAAGCCATTGTCATTACCAACGATCCTCTCATCGAGGGAGGGTCAATCTTCATCAACATCTTCACCAGCCCATGTCCTCCCAAAGCCTAATTAATCTCTTGTATTCAATCTTTGCCTCAGAACCTCAGATTGGTACCTGTGGGTTGCTAGTAGTGTTGATTACTCTTCGTAGTTGATGCTAGTTGGTTTATTTGGTGGAAGATCATATGTTCAGATCCTTAATGATATTCAATACCCCTCTGATCTTGAACATGAGCATGCTTTGTGAGTAGTTACGTTCGTTCCTGAGGACATGGGAGAAGTCTTGTTATAAGTAATCATGTGAATTTGGTATTCCACTACAAAAAAATACACTTGCGTGATGATACGTGTTTGTCACAGTAGGTCACGTTTTCTGTCATGCATGTACATCCATGACGATTTTATGACAGAATCAAGATAGTCATACCTGTGCTGTCATAGAAGTGTTCCATGACAATACCAAAATTATCATCACGGAAGTGTCCACTTCCATGACGATAAATGGCGTGTCATGGAAGTGCTTTCATCAAAGGTAACCAACACTTGGCATCCACCGTAACGGGTCGCCGTTAAGCTATCGGGTTCCGGTTTGGATCCGATAACCCATTAACAGCCTGGACCAATGAGGATTTTCCACGTATAAAATTCTAAATGGCCAGAGGAACCACTTGTCGGCTCAGCGTTGGGACAGATGTCATCCACTCATTGGACAGGAGGCACCAATGATACGTTGACACATGGCACGGCCCAACAGAGGACCATTCAGGTGAAAAGGCCGGCCCGTTTGACTTGCTCAAAAGGTAGCGGGCTGGCCCACGGAAAGTCTGTGAACGACCTGTTCGCATATAGCCCATTTACAGCCGGCTAACTCATGGCCCGTTATGGCCTATCCGAATTGGGCCCAGTAGCGTCATCTGGGCCGCCCAATATGATTCCAGCCCATTATAACTTCTGGCCCATGTATGGCACATGACATCTTTCAGCCCATACGAGGCCCTTTGTAACTCTGGGCCCAATAAAGGCCCGTGGTGAAACTGGCCCATAATGAACAGTGTATCACTTTACACCCATTAACGGCCCATTATTCCATTAGGCCGTTTCCAGCCCGTGTTACCTTTCGGCCTTCTAAGGGACCATTTATTCTTGGGCTCATTTCCAGCATTCGGTTACTTACTGTCCATTACTGGCCTGTTCCGCTTGTGGGCCAAATTCAGCCCGTGGTTACAGTCGGCCCGTTTGTGGCCCGTTAACCCGTTGGGCTGTTTTCATAGCGTCATCAAATACGGCCCATTAACGACCCGTGATGCCTGTCGATAGAATTATGCCCGTTATACATCTCGGCCTATTAACGGCCAGTTATGGTCGGGCCATAAACACATGATTTCCACTGTAGCCCGTTTACGGCCCATTTTGCGGACCATTATTGGTCCACAAATAGTATGGCCCATATTTAGCCAATCGATCATACGGCCCATAGAAGGCCCATTGATTATACGGCCCGTCGAGGGCCCATGGGTCCTACGGCCCGTAGGAGGCCCATGGTCACTACAGCAGGCAGCAGGACCATGGTTACAACGATCCGTATGTTGCCCATGGTTATTGTGGCCTAGTTATAAAAAATAGGTTATTGCAGCCACTAGAAAAACGCGGAAAAAGAACTGCAGTGACTACAAGCAAACAACTAAACAAGACAATAAGGAAATAAATGACCAAGCAACTAACGCTAAGCTATTATGGCTATTACACATATTACATCCACTGGGCATCAAAGTTCGCCACCAGTGCAAATATAGGGAACAAAGCAGCATATCACATACATTGGTTGTCAAAGTTGGTGACCAGTGCAAATAAACGCCGCAGCAAAACAAGTCCAGAACTGAAACCACTTCAGAAGAGCTCAAGAAGCAATATCCTGGGTACCCAGCATGCTAGCAAGATGCTTAGCAAGCTTATTAACTTTATCTTGTTTGGCGCTTAAATCCTCCAGCGCTTGCTGTTGCACCAGAAAGTATGCATCTGAATTTTGCAGGGACTCCTCAGTCCTTCGGCTTCCTATCGCAGCACATCTGAACGATGTCTTTCAACTTGAAGTTGAGACTCAAGAAGATGAACTAATTCAGGCAGCGAGTTCGAAGAGCTTGTGCCAGCAGTAGTGGCTAGTAACTCGAACACTACATCAAGACTGGACTTTGGGGTTGTCTCACTGTCGTCAAGATAGTTTTTATCAGCTTTCTTGGAGACCAACAGGGATGTCTCACTATCTTGAACCTTATCTGCATTACTTCCTTTACCTTTGCATAACGGGGTACTCCTCCAATATTTTGTCCGCATTCTAAAAGAGAAACAAGCAGACACATCACAGGTTTACCATGTTGTATATGAAACTCATTTTGGTAAATCAGTTCAGTAGTAAAGTGAACAGGATAACAACATGAAACAAACATATATCTATGTACCATGGTCACCGTATGGTCTATATCATTCTAGTTTTTGTTGCCAAATCAAGATAGAGACACAGTTCAAATAATATATGTTTAAGAGAAAGCAACATTGACAGAATATAAGTGTGGGAAACTACACATCAATAACAACACTTGTAATGTGCATGACATGAGAACATAACTGTTTATTCAATTGAAACTGAAATCAACATAGAGCAAGTTACAATAGCAAACCAGTTAAAGAAACAAGTTTAAAATATACCTATTGCGCCATTGGAGTTTCAATTCCATCCTTCAAATTTTAAAATAGTTGGTATGAGTAAATATAGTGATGCAAGAGCAAAGGAGTATGAACCATAGCTACAGAACCGGACCTGAGAACAATTCTTCTTCTGCTTTAAGCGTTGAGTTGGGGTTCGGAGTGGTGGTCCTCATGCTTTGGGCACTGCAGTTGCCTTACTAACTGCTCGTGTTTGGGTGCTCTGTGGTGGAGACAATGTTGTGTCATCTGGAACTGGGTTACTATCTGCTGGGGTTGGGGTTAGAAGGGGTGTAGCTGGTTCTCTGTCCAACTGGGTAGGGGTACAATCTGCGAGAGTCTGGGTTATGTGTGGTGGGGCTGGTTCTTGGGCAAGTACAACCATGGTTCTATCTGCATCGACTGGTAGCACTATCTTTTCTGAAGACGGTGTTGTTACTCCCTTAGATATTGCCATCACCCCCTCCAATTCAAATGGTTGATAAACAAGAAAAATAATTGAATGTACAGACATTGTATGATAGACAGGTGCAATGGATAGTGGGGAATAAAAGAGGGCATGAAATAATTCACATTTATGTTATCTAACCAAACAGGATAGCATGACACAGTTTCACATATATGATGGCTAACTAAACAGGATAGCACGACACAATTTCACATATATGATGGCTAACTAAGCAGGATAGAAAGACATAATTCAAAATATGATAACTATGTAAACAGGATGACATGATATAACTATATGATGTGTTTATTAAATAGGTTGGCACACCATAATTCACATACATGCCGCCTATATGATATAAAAACTAAGCAATGCAAGACATAATAGCATGATATCATGATATAATTCACGGATAGAATGACATAATTCAAAATATTATGACTGTAAACACTAAACAGGATGAGATGATATAACTATATGATGTCTTTATTAAATGGGTTGGCATGCCATAATTCAGATAGATGCTGTCTATGTAAACATGATGGCATGATATAATTCAAATATATGATTTATATACTAAGCGAGTAAGCAGATGGCAATCGCATATATGATGTAAAAACTAAGCAATGCAAGACAACATATGCATGATATGAGTAATATAACCCTGCCAAGTTTGAGCATAGACCTCAGGGGGGAAATAGGACTGGTCATCTGTGTCTGAATCCTCCTCTAAGGAGCTATCAGTAACCAGCAAGATGTCTGCTTTAGCAGGTAGCATTGTCTGCTCTGAAGACCTTGTTTTCACTCCAGATACTTCCATCACCGCTTCAAATGGCTGATGCACAGAGAGAGTAGTTGAATATAGAAACATTGTCGACAAATGGAATACATAATACAAAAAAATGATAGCATGATATAATTCACATATATGATGATTGGCTAGGCAGCATAGCATTGCATAATTCACATATATAATGCCTTGCAACAAGATAGCATTGCATAATTCACATATATAATGTCTTGCAACAAGATGGCATTGCATAATTCACATATATGGTAATTAGACACTAAACAGGTGGCATTCACACAAAGCATGTCTAAACTAAGCAAATGACATAGCAATGCAAGACACCATACGCATGATATGAGCAACATAACCCTGCCAAGTTAGAGCATACACCTCGGGGGGGGATAGGAGTGGTCACCTGTCTCTAAATCCTCCTTTGAGGAGCTATCCATAACCAGCGAGATATGCCCTTCGTCAGATAGCATTGTCTACCCTGAAGACCTTGTTTTCACTCCAGATTTTTCCATCACCGTGTCAAATGGCTGATGCACATGAAGAGTAGTTGAATGTACTAACATTGTTGACAAATGTAATACGTAATGAAAAAAAGGATGCACTGGTGCAGAGACGTGCTATACAAATGGTTTTTACCCCCTTTCCGCGACAGAGTTTTAAACCGTAGCCTAGTGAGTGTGTGTGATAGGGGGGTCCTTCCCACACGACCCAGAAACCGTCGGGGATAGGCCCTCCGGCCACACCGGCGGGGGCAAAATGAGCTCATTTGCGATCAGGCAAGGCATCGAAGCCCAATCATTTCTGTTTGTATGTACATCCCACACAGTGAATCCCAGAAAAATGTTTCCGTTTGCATGTATATCACACACAGTTTTTTGTGTGGAAACGTTTGTGCAAGGTGGCCTAACGCAAACAGTTCTCTGCCGGAAGCCGTGTGTGATTGTTAGTTGATCCAACATGCCTACTTTCTAGAAACCGTGTGGGTTCTTTGAGTTCATCGCCCACGGTTGTTATCTGAGTAACCATCTGCAATAGAAAACCCCAATATGCAGGGTAATTAGCCTATTATTTGATAATCCATCTGGTAATCAAATTGACATTTCTTATAAAACACACCATATATTTCATATCCGTATAACGGCAACCATGATTTCATAACCGAATTACATCAGATAGCTTCAGCACTCAGTTACACCAAAGAGTGATATAGCTAGCTACGCCATTACACAACAGCACCAAGTTTCACATGCAACATTGAAAACCTTTGGAAAAGTAGCATCATACACGGTAAATAGACAGATGAATCTCATCTGGGAAACTATAGAAGCGGAAGGCAAATATTGAGCCTTCAGTGATGTTGAATGTCCTTGCAACTTTAGGCCAGTGGCTATGGATAATTGCCCGCCCAACCTTCGTCCTCTTCAGGAAGACTTCAATATTGTACCGTGGGTGTTGAATGAATACCTTCCTCGCCTCTTGACCATGCAGCTGGTTTGAGAGGTAATCATCGGTGAACTGCTTTGAAAAGTACTGAAAACGAAGATATGCATAAATTGCTGTTATAAATTTTGAAATGGCGCAAGGGGTAAAAACAAGGTAAAAGAGTTAGTACCATCCTATAGTTGACTGATGTCTTCTTCATTGTGCAAACAAAGATCTTGATGTTATTCATCGCAAGTTTCTTTATCCTAACAATCTTTCTGAGTTTCTTGACTTGAATGATATTCATGGACATCTCATTTCCCCATATGCAAAATGGGTCAAACAATGGGTCTAAGCCTCTGACAACAGGACCTACATGTGCAAGACCAAATTGTAAGAAACCTAAATATTAGAATGATTCCTGCAACTGCACAATAATGTGCTATTAGCGAAAGGACCATGCATGAGCAAACCTCAATGGTAAACCGCAGTGTCTCCCATTGTTTCCCTGCAACACATATAAGGAAGATCTTGATCAGGTTAACTGAGAGTTGCCATACTATCAGTAGAATATGTATTGAGTACAGCCAAATTTGACTTATTTCTCACATGCATAACAATACAAAATTGTACCCACAACAAATGAAAATCAAATTGCAGAATTGAACCAAACAGTTAACTGGACAACACACCAAATGAACCAAAATAGTTAACTGAGCACGACATTGTAGAATAGAACATATACTAGGAGATAAAACAGTTAACGAAACCAAGAATGCTTGAGAACAGTACTAAGAAATGTAGCAATTATTGGACCAAACTGTTAACTGAACATTACATTTCAGAATATCAGATTGCATATTAACATTACAGAGGACAAATCACTAGAAGGCACTGGCAGTGGCCTCCAGAAAACAGCACGAACTGTATTTTAAAGTAGACAACCGCGTGGCGGTGTCGACAGTGGCCTCGAAGACGAGGTGCTCCTCCAAGATCTGGCGGTCGGCACACATGGCAGCCATAGCAACCTCGTCCGCGTGTGTGGCTGCGATTCGCTTCTGCGCTGCCAGGTGCTACTGAGCTCCATGTTATACTGCGTGCAAAATGGCTGTGGGCCGCGCTTAATTGGAGGACGGGGCCAGTGATTTTGGCGGAAGGTGTCGCGCGCGTCGGTCGGGGCATGTGGAATGAGGAAGGAGGAGGATGGTGTGGGTGGGGTGTGGATTACCTGACCATATCGACAAGGCCGCGCAGCAAAAAGAAGGGTCACCGGCGAGGAGGCGGCGCTGCAAGAAGAAGGGTCGCCGGCGAGGAGGCGGCACTGCAAGAAGAAGGGTCGCCGGCGAGGAGGTGGCGCTGCAGGAAGAAGGGTCGCCGGCGAAGAGGCGGCGCTGCCAATAAGCAGCAGTGAAGGTTTGAACTTGGAAAGCAAGGAGGAACAGTGGAAATGTGGCTTTTGGTGGGGTGGGGGCGGAGGAGATAGATATTTCCGCGGTGGCATAAATTTTTGCTCCGTGCCACGAGAAACTGACGCGCAAGTGTGGTTCAAGCGCGGGCGGTGGACTGTAGACATAGAAGCTTCCTGTGTAAGCCAGACAAGACGGTGCGCCAAGATATTTTATATCGCATCCCACACGATTCTTGCTACTAAATTGTTTGTGGTATACCTGATTTTTTCATTCTGTTTTGAAAGACAAAATGGTGTTACGGAGGGAAAGGATGGTGTTTGAATTGCTAGAACATTTATCTACAGCGAACATGCAACTATATGAGTGTCGTGTCAAAATTTGGAATTATTCCGGATTTGTTTGGCCCTTTTTATGCATTAATTGAGTTTATGGGCATTTAATGTGAATATTTCAAGTTTGAACTACAAGCACATGCTCCAGTGCACCAAGGTTGGTTGAAAAATCACATGTGTGTCCTTGGGTGAATTTCTAAGTCCTATGCAAGAAATGGGAATGAAATACAAACATCTGGGCGTCGTGGCTCGGCCGGTAACATTAAGAAACTTGGTTTTTTAAATTCCTGTAAGTTCAAACTCGCCTGGAAATCATGAAACTTGGCATGGTGTCATTTCATGGCACCAACATGTTGTGGTAAAAAAAATTGGCCGAATTGGGATAAGTTTTGGTATAAGCTTCTTGCAAACCGGAGCTTCTCTCAAGAAGACTCGTGGTTCCGAGAGGGAACGTGTCACCTTTGTGTGCGAAACGATATACGCTGCCTCCCCCCCCCCCCCCCTTGATTTTCTTTATAGAGGAAACATAGAACTATATGAGTGCCATGTTAAAATTTGGAATTACTCTGGGTTCGTTTGGCCTTTTTTATACATTAATTGAGTTTCTGGGCATTTAATGTGCATAATTCAAATTTGAAGTACAAGCACATGCTCCAGTGCACCAAAGTTGGTTGAAAAATCACATGTGTGTCCTTGGGTGAATTTCTAGGTCCCATGCAAGAAATGGGAATGAAATTCAAACATCTGGGCATCGTGGCTCGGCCGAAAATATTGAGAAACTTGGTTTTTTAACTCATGGAAATCCAAAACACGCCTGAAAATCATGAAACTTGGCATGGTGTCATGACATGGCACCAACATGTTGTGGTAATTTTTTTTGCCGAATTGGGACAAGCTTTGGTATAAGCTTCTTGCAAACCGGAGCTTCTCTCAAGAATGCTCGTGGTTCCGAGAGGGAACGTGTCACCTCCGTGTGCGAAACGACATACACTGCCTTCTCCCGCCTTGATTTTTTTACACAGGCAGCTTAGACCAATAGGAGTTTTGTGCTAAATTTTGGAATTATTCCGGGTTCGTTTGGCCTTTTTTATACATTAATTGAATTTCCAGGCATTTAATGCAAATAATTCAAATTTGAACTACAAGCACATGCTCCAGTGCGCCGAAGTTAGTTGAAAAATCATGTATGTGTACTTGGGCGAATTTCTAGGTCCCATGCAAGAAATGGGAATGGAATTCAAACATCAGGGCCTCTTAGCTCGGCCAGAAACATCGAGAAACTTGGTTTTAAAATTCCCGTAAATCCAAAACTCGCCTAAAAATCATGAAACTTGGCATGGTGTCATGGCATCGCACCAACATGCTGTGGTAAATTTTTTGTCCGATTTGCGAAGGCGCACACATTAACAATCAACAATGTCATTTTGGAACAAGTGCTATCACGTTACAATCGGAAACACAAGTATTATTGAAACTGTGGGCGTTCTACTTACCATTTACGTGCCGCCATGCGTCCCCTTTTTTATTGGCCAGGAGGTGTCGTGCGGGGTAGCTATTTGATTACGGGAGGCGTGCGATCAGACCCCTGCGGGTGCTCATTGGGAGGAGAGCCCTTTGACCTCTATCCGCCACCCACCTCTCTCCCAACATATCCATTAATGGCGCCCGAGCCCCTGTTTAATGGTGTGGCTATGTCTCACTCGACTGAGATTTAAGAGAGAAAAAAGGAAATCTGAAAATAAAGTTTTGCACGGATCTTGATGTAAGATCCGACGGACCTATATAGCCTTGATTGCGACTTATAGCAAGAATGATGAATATAAGGACGATGACAGTGGATAATAATTGTCTTACATATTTAGGAAGATAATTAAAAAAGCCACATGCGGCAACGCCCGAAATACACAAGGGCAAAAGAAGAAGGAAGATGCAGACAACGATCTGGCTCGCTGATCTCTACTTTCTTGATGCGTTGCTGTAGGCTGTAGAGACTAGTTCTTGCGGCGAGCGGCGATGAGCTCTTTCGTGTCCTCAAGAGGCTGCTTGAGAGCTTCCACGGATTCCTCCACCAGCCTTTGGCGCTCGATGTGGAGCATGGCATTCTCGTCCATAAGTTTCTTGACGATGACGCCGGTCCTCTTCAACAAGGCAGTGGTCTCCTCGTGCTCCTTCGTCGTTCCGGCGATCTTTGCCCTCAGCAGGTCGCGCTTGGTGTGGAGCTTAACCTTGTCCTCCCCTAGTCCCCAGATAATGTTGGTAGCATTTTCAAACGAGGCATCCATCTCGTCCTGCAGCTTCATCCAGTCAGAGATCCGACCCATCAGGTCATCGAGCATAGCGTGCATGCACCTATGAGAGTCCTCGCCTACCCGCGAGACATTTTCCCACGCCGCTGTGGCGCGGGAGGACATCTCTGCTGCTTCCGCGGCACGGCCGGACCAGTCTGCTGCATCGACAGCGCGGCGGGACCTCTGTGCTGCTTCGGCGGTGCGGTGGGACCTCTGTGCTGTTACGGCCGCGTGGCGAGACATGTCGGCTGCTTTCACGGTGAGCCGGGACATCTCTTGTGCTTCCGCTTACATGCTCGCCTCTTCCTGGTAGTAATCTCTCGACGCAGAACTCATGCGGGCCATGGCAGACGCAAGGGAATGACGATGAATGACTTGTTTGTTTTTGTGGATGAGGATTTGAGGAGGAATGTGCAGTCATCTTGGAGTAGGTAGTATTTATAACCGAGTACTAATACGCTCCTAAGTGGGAAACCGTTTAGGTTTTAATCAGTGTGAACAGGTTTGCAATTAAATATAGTGTGGTAGTAATTTGGAATGTGACGGGACATAGGCTCCAAATTTATTGACGGTTGTATAATTTCTAAGTGCGGCACTATTCCCGGATGGCATGACGTGGGCACGCGTTCTCGGCCGCGTACGTGGCGTTTGCAGGGTGCACCGCAATAGGCGATGTCAGCACACGTCTTGTTCCATCAACCGTGCGCGCTCGTTATTACCATCGCACATGCTTCTTTTAATTAGAATGTGTGCCCGTCTAGCGCACACACATTGATCTGTCTAACTGTTTCTGTTTGTTGTGGCTAATCGCAAACAGTTCATCGATGTGAAGTGTATGCCGTCAATCGAAGACACCTTGATCTAGCTGACCGTTTCTGTTGTGTTGCCTAATCGCAAACAGTTCATCTGTCTGAAGTGTATGCCCTCAATCGCAGACACCTTGATCTGGCTGACCGTTTCTGTTCTGTTGCCTAATCACAAACAGTTAATCCGAGTGAACTGTATGCCGTCTATCGCATACACCTTCATCTGGCTGCCCATTTCTGTTGTTCTGCCTCATCACAAACAGTTCATTGGAGTGAACCGTATGCCCCTCATCGCACACGTAAGTAAAATCTGAACCGTGTTTGATGTATCCGCCATCGCAAACGTTTTGCATCTTTTTTGACGGTTTTTTACATCACCGTTTGCGATTAATGCATCGCACACAGTTTCGTCGAAGGGTCTCTGATTGTAGTGTCACGTTAGCAGCATCCTGCAGTAGAGATGGCGTGATATAATTCACATATAAGATGACTGGCTAAGCAGGCTGGCATTGCAAAATTCACATATATGATGCCTGGCTAAGCAAGATGGCGTTGCATAATTCACATATACGATATAGAAACTAAAGAGATGGCATTCACACAAAGCATGTCTAAACTAAGCAGATGACATATTTGATGTATAAATAAGCAATGCAAGGCACCATCTGCATGATATGACCAACATCAGCATGCCATGTTAGAGCGAAGACCTCAAGGGGTAAATAGGAGTGGTCTGCTCCTTCTGATTCCCCCTCTGAAAAGTTATCTTCCTCTTGATTACAATCTGAAATGGGTGGAGGGGGGCTGCCTTTGCGCCAACCATGGAGCGACGTATGCATGAAATTTTATTGCCATGCAAGGCTTGTCTCTTTTGCTCTACGTGTCCATTTCCATTGTGTACAATAACTGACATGAATAGGAATAAAACATAGTGAGATTATGTAAGGAGTGCATGCAGAAATCCAGAGTGATGGTAGCAACCTATGGATAGACCCAAAACCAATGATAGCGGGCAGATAATGGCTTCAGTTAAAAAATATAGATAATGGCTTCTTTACTGTTTGTTTACCACTAAACATTAAACTCATAGTAGACACCAGAGATTAACCAGATGGTAGACAGATACTATTGATTGCGGCCCCGATATGTACCCCACAACCATTTAAAAACTCAAGATTGAGCATTAGTTTGGAGCTGACTCAGAGTCTAATTGGTGAACAGGACGATAAAGTAGCATGTAATATTAAGTGATGCATAACGTAAGCAGACACAAAAGAGTGCAACCTCTCTTGTAGACCCGTGTAGTCCTCAAGGTCATCTGCTCAGTTGATGATGGTAATGCAGTTGTCATGGCTGCCGGCGGCAGGGAAGAAGATCTGAGGCGGCGAAAGACAGTCTGGAGGGCAGATCCCTGCTGTGGTGGACCCTTCTGTCGTTGGAGCAGCTAAGCTGGGGTGGACGACAGTGCGGCAGGAGCGGGACAAACCACACAAGGTTTTCTTTGACAACTATCTGTAAGAGAAGTAATTATGTAAGGGCTCGTTTGAATTGGAGGATTCTAACAACGCAGGGATAGGAAATACAGAGTAATAGGATAGGAATGCATGTGTAAAATAGAGCACTTAAAATCACAGGATTTCTGTCAATCTGGGTGTTTGGTTCACAGGAATTGGAAGGTCACAGGAATGCAAAGAAGCATGGTCAAATTAAGTCAAACCACAAGAAAATGTACTGTTATAATGTTGTTATGCTACTATCACTTAGTCTTGTTCTTCATGAATACGAATTTGAAAAGGAGGGCCAAGTGGATATTAAAATTCCTATGGTTTTTCTTTGAAAGAGACACTAAAGGAACAAATCCTACAGTTTTCCTTTGCTCCATTCCTTTGAACCAAATGCATTAATAGTAGTACCATAGGAAACTTTCCAATTCCTATGTTTTTCCTTCACTTTTCCTTTCAACCACTTGCAATTGTAGTAGGCAGGCTTGAACAGGCAAATGCCTACACTCCAAAAATGTTTTTGTGCTACTTGTACTACTTTGGACCCAGGCCACTGCCCTACTAACTCAACTCTCTGGCCCATCAACACATGCACAGCTCAAACGCGCAAAAATAAATAATGATGGCTTTCGAGAGAGTCCATCACGGATAGCTAAGTTGCCTGGTACCTCACTGCTTGTTATATAGGAGAAACTAATCATATTTCACGTTACTACGTGTGCTCAGTGGACAATATATATATAACATGTAGAGTAAAAAAGCGATGCAGCAAGTGTACAACCTCTTTGGCGAAGCCATGTCGATCTCAGCATCATTGGGTTGGTCGCTGCGGATGCTGCGGCTGATGTGGCAGTCGGAGGAGGGGAAGAAGACCTTAGGCTCCTGGAGATGGAGCCAAGGGTACTGCTCCGCTGTGATGGAGGGTTTCATCGTTGGAGCAGCTCCGGTGAGGTGTACGACGGCGAGGCTGAAGTAGGATAAGAGAGACAACGTTAACCTGAAGTGGTATTCTAATAGCATCTCCGATAGATGATGTAAAATACATAACCAAAAAGTGCTAGATGTAAAATACATCAGCCGCTCATGTCTGAACTTAACTACGAAACTGAATTTAACTGTCGAAACTGAATTTTACTGTCAAAACTGAATTTTGCTGTCGAAACTGAATTTTACTGTCGAAACTGAACGTGCTAGTAGCAGAAAAGCAGTGCACTAATAGTTTTGGCCGCTCGAGCACTAGTGGTAGAGTAGCAGTGATCTAAATCGATAGCTGCTCCAGCAGGGACCGTACTACTAGAGAGCAGCCGGGGCAGAGCAGCAGCGCGTGCGAGAGCCAGGGCAGCTAGTCATGTAGCAGCATCTCGGGTAGCAGCAGCAGGAGCTCGAGCGAGAGCCGGAGCTACTGCTCGTGCAGTAGCAGCGCGAGCAAGAGTAGACCAGTAGCACAAGCAAGAGCAAGAGCAGCAGTGCGAGCAAGAGCCAGAGCAGACTAGGTAGGGGACCGAGAGCAAGAGCAGCAATGCGAGCAAGAGCCAGAGCAGACCAGGCAGGGGACCGAGAGCAAGAGCAGAGCAGTAGCGTGAGCGAGAGCTGAAGTAGGAGCAGCAGGGCTAGCGAGAGCCAGAGCAGTAGCAGCAGCTCCGACTGATGTGGATGTCGCCACCGAGGGAGCGATGCCATGGAGGAAGTGGCCGGCGACGCTGCCATAGATGGAGCCACGCCATGGTGGCTCGGGACCGAGCGCCGGTAGCACCGTGAGATCGAGTCAAGAAGAAAATGCAGCGATTAGTGTAGAACCTCTTTGGTGGCGCCGATTAGGTCTCAGCTTCATCCGAGGAATCGGTGATGGTGCTGCTCTTCCAGTGGTGCAGGTGAAGACGGCGCTGTGGGAATGGAGGTGGCATGAAAGACAAGGCGAACGTCGGGGCAGCTCCTTGGAGGTGGAGGACGGGGTGGCTGAACCGGCGGGACGACAAGATCGACGATGGATCCTCATCCGGTGCGGTGGATGAGGGACGTCGAGCTATTGCGATGGACGATGTCGTCGGGGAAGAGGCTCCGGCTGGGTGGCGAACGAAGGAGGGAGTGGGGCTTCGCGGGTTTTCGCGGCCTCGGTGTACGAATGGGGGCGGAGGGGATGGGTGGGGGAACCATGGCTTAGGGACGTGTGACGCCCCCGATTCAATCATACACTATTCATACACGCAAATGTGTACGGTCAAGATCAGGGACTCACGGGAAGATATCACAACACAACTCTAGACACAAATTAAAATAATACAAGCTTTATATTACAAGCCAGGGCACTCGAGGGCTCGAATACATAAGCCCGAATACAAACGAGTTAGCGGAAGCAACATTATCTGAGTACAGACATGAGTTAACCAAGTTTGCCTTAAGAAGGCTAGCACAAAAGTATCAACGATTGAAAAGGCAAGGCCTCCTGCCTGGGAGCCTCCTAACTACTCCTGGTCGTCGGTGTCCGTCACGTAGTAGTAGGCACCCTCGGGGTAGTAATAGTCGTCGGCAGTGGCGTCTGGATCCTGGGCTCCACCATCTGGTTGCGACATCCAAGAATAATGGAAAAGGGGGAAAAGAGGGAGCAAAGCAACCATGAGTACTCATCCAAAGTACTCTCAAGCAAGGATCTACACTACATATGCATCGGTGTCAATGAAATGGGTAGTATCTGTGGACTGAACTGCAGAATGCCAGAAGAGAAGGGGAAAGCCTAGCCTATCGAAGACGAGCATCTTCAATCATGTTGCAGCATCAGAAGAGATAAGAGTAACATATTATAATAGTAGTAAGTATGTTGTAACATCGCCCAGAGATCACTTCCTCGACTCCCTACGAGAAAGCAATCCCGGAGCCATCATTTCCATTACATGCCTCAGCATTCAGTTCTAGTTGTATCGATCGGGATACAACTCTGAGCGTCCGTTACCGTGGAGACGGCTATTCGAATAAATAATACTTCCCTGCAGGGGTGCACCAACTTACCCAACATGCTCGATCAACTCCGGTCGGACACACCATCAGGTCATGACCGGCCTCGGCCGATCAACACACCGCAGTCCTACCTAGGCTCATCAGAGAGGCCAGCACACCGGTCTACATCCTAAGCGCGCAGGGGTCTTGGGCCCATCACCCTTTGCACTCCTGCACATTGCGTACGCGGCCGGTGAGAAGACCTAGCCCCCCATATACAAGCGACGCGTTCCAGTCCAACCCGGCACGCGCCGCTCCATCGCTGATGTCCGTTGAGCTTTCGGCTGATACATACGATGCAGAGTGCCCATACTTATTCCCGCGTGGTGGTTAGTGCGTAAAAGGCCAGAGGCCTACTCGGATGACATATCCAAACCGTTAGTGTCTTGGTAGTGCGCGGTAACAAGCAGAGACTCACGATCATGTGACCCCGTCGCCCCGTCTCGTGGACTTACGGCAAGGGCTAAGAATGCCCGGCCGTGCCACGTAATTATCTCTCAAGTACCCTCCAAGTTAACCCAACTTCACATCACTCGCGGGTACCCCTCGGGGCCGACCTGATGTCATCATGGTTCTGTGGTAAGTCAAAGTAACCGTGTGTCCGAAACAGCAAGGGGGAAACCCGAGGAATCACCCTCAATGGATTCCCACTCGATGTAACCATCAAGGTGGACTTGGAGGAATCACCCTCGATGGTCCACACTTGAGGGGTTGCACGACAGAGTCGTTATCGGGAGTGGTGAAGGAGGAATCACCCTCGATGACCACGACCAAATAGCTACACTACAAGGTTAACATCAGAAGTGCTGACGAGGTATCACCCTCGGCACTCGATAATAATTCTGCACAGTCGTACAACTAAGGGGGGTAATGTGCGATGTCGGGGCCTGGACATCGATCAATTGATCGAGTCATTGAACATAAAGCGGGGCAACTGGGACAAGGTGGGGGACCACTGATGGATCTCTAACCAACCTATACTAAGAAGTTTATAATAAGCAGGTAAGGTATGAAAGCAGGTAACAAAAACAGGCTATGCATCATAGTAGGATCATACAATAAGCAGTAGCAGTTCTAATGCAAGCATAAGAGAGAAGGGAATGGGCGATATCGGAATGATCAATGGGTAGTTTGCTTGCCTAGAAGCTCTGCTGAAAAGGAAGAAGTGTCGTCGGTGATGTAGTCGATCACAGGGGCATCATCGGTCTCGGGGTCTACCATAGAGAAGAGGGGGAAGAAATAGTAAATACAGTGCAAACAGATGCATCACTAAGCATGACATGACGATATGCAGAGCTAGGGTTGACCTAACATTGTGCTACACATTGCAGACGGAGGGGGAATACATCCGAGGATGAATTATCGACGTTAGACGGATTCTGGACAGATGAAAGAGAGGGGACGGTTCCATGTTCAGCAAGCTAGGGGCATGTGACAGATGAACGGACCGTGTATTCGGATTCGTTGGATTTTTCTGAGCGACTTTGATATATAAATTATTTTCATCGAAGTTACGGTTTATTTTCTCTGAAATTACAAAGTTTTAACAATATTCTAGATTTCCTGGAGTTATTATTAATTCGAAATATAAACTGTAGATACTTTTGTACACAGCAGCACCTAGCCATGGAGTATGACAGTGAGGTCAGGGGGGTTTGGTTGACTGTTGACCAGGTCAATGATTGACTAGTCAACAGGGTCAGAAGGGCCCACATGTCATTATCACATGTGCCAAATAAATCATCTAGCTAATTTAAATAGGGAGGGGTCCACTTGCCATAGACTACAAGCTAACCTAACACTAATTAACCGCTAACTAAAAGACAAGTAGCCTTAACTAATTGGGCTATCCCCACGTGCGGTGGCCCAAGCCGTTCTCACGCTTGTGCACACACGCACACACAGGGCACATGCGGCCATGGCCAGCAATGGCGCGCACGAGGGCGGCCAGGAGCAGCGCGGCTGCGGGTACGCGAGCTTGCACGCGTAGGTAGGGGCCGGCCATGGCGCGGCCGGCAACGGCGACCAGCGCGGCGGAATGCGGCGTGCAGCGGCAGTCAAAGCAGCAGCAACAGCAAGCAACTAAGAGTAGCAGCAGCGGCAAGCAGTAACGCAGCAAGCCGCACGTAGCAGCAGAAGCAAGGGCGACAGGCGGGACGAGCAGCGACAATGGCAGCAAAGTAGCAGCGGCAGTAACACGGAGAGGAGCGTAGCAGCGGCGGCAAGGCAGAACGCAGCAGCGGCAGAAGCAGGGGGCACGGCCCAGGCGGACGCGCGCACGCCAAGGCACAGCCTGGGGCGGCTAGAGGCGCGGGGGAGCATGACTACGGGCGCGGCGAGCATGCGTGGGAGCACGATCGGGCGCAGGGGAGGGCGCTGGTGGAGTGGCTAAGGGCGGTAGGAGCTATGGGAGCAGAGTTCCAGACGCGGCACGGCGAGCGCGGGATTGTCGCTCTGGTGGCCATTTGGCCCGGGCGTTTGGTCCTACAAGACGAGCGCGACACGCCACGTCCGAAGGTGCAAGAAGCATAAGCACCTACGGCCGGTGACGGCGGCGGTCGGAGCATGGCTACGATGGCTATTCGCTACGAGGCACAAGCGGTAGCAGAGAGATGGGGGAAACGCGGTGGTGCTCGCATCGAAGCTTGGGAAGACTCAGGGAAGCTGAAGGAACTCAGGACGGCGCGGATCGAACGGTGGATGGTGGCGGCACCGAGGTTGAAGACGACCTCGATTCCGTCGTTGTAGGGCTCCTTGCATCGACTCGGTGTTGCAGACGTCGTAGGCGACGACGGCGGTCCCCCGGGACACGGCGGTGCGGTACGAGGCAGTTGGAGGCCGTCGTGACGGCGACGACAAGGCGACGACGGCATCGGGCGACATGGGGAAGAGAGGGAACAGCACGGGCGGAGGAGGGAGAAGAAGCTAGGGTTTGGGAAGGGGCACGGGGCGACGCCTTATCCTCCCAGGAAGTCGTGGGATCGCCGGCACGTCGCCCAGGGGCGCGGCCATGGCGTGGATGCCCGCCACGCCCCGCCTGCCTCCCTGTAGCAGGAGGTTGGGGATGAGTGGGGGGTGTGGGCTGGGCCTTGCCCAGTCCATATTTGGGCCTTTCTTTTCTTTTCTTTCTTAGCATTTCCTATGGTTTTATTTTCTGATTTTTTTTGTATTTCACCAATGCTTTGCAATTTATTTGGCCTCACTTGATGTTTGTTAAAAGTGGAACTAAGCCACATAAATACTATGCAAAATTCTGCACCGGCACAAAAAGTTTGGGGATTATTTGAATTCATTTAAATCATGATTGTAGTTAAAAGGGCTAAAAAGGTGTCGTTGGTCCACTGTTTAAAATCCATGGGCATTTTACACATCTCCAAAAATGTTTGTTTAATGTATGACAATTATGTAGTGAATATTTTCAACCTAAGGAACATAATTTTATTTACTGTTTTATAAAATTATAATTTGACTTGGCATTTGAATTTGGATTTGAGTTTGGTTTGAAGCAAAGTGAGGATTAATTCAATAATTACGATGACATAGCATCATTAGGCATGAGATTACTGTAGCATGACATCGGGGGTGTTACAAATCTCCTCCACTACAAGAAATCTCGTCCTGAGATTTAAGAGGTGGAGTAAGGGGGAAAGTTCTGGTTATGAAATTCTAACGGATCTTCTCGTTCTTGGTTAGTCTTCTCGAAGAAGTTGATCACTTTCGTTGATGTCTTCATTTCTCTGCACCAGGTCATCATCCTTACTTCGGGTTCTTCATTGTACTTACGAATAGGTAAGGGGCAGCTCGGCAATGATAGAATGCTATAGGGGTAATCATCCGGGGTTAACCCATGAATGAGCATAAGAGTATCTCTCGAGTTGGAACTCAAAAAATACATCGAGAGAAATAAAGGTAGGCATGAGAATTTTCAATCGGGTAGGCAAACGGTTGATGCCTGAAACAGAGTGTGAGAGGGGTTTAGAGCAACGGGACTAAGTATTGTGTGTGACACCAGAATAGATCACTATGAAGGTGGCTCATGATTTACATACGAAGCCAAGCGTGTGGAATAACTTTGGAGACAGGGGTGTACAGCAGAGTCAGGTTTCGATCATGTGGAACTGTGGGTTATGTGCCCACCATGTGGGTTAGAAGTGGGAAGGCACTGACTTCTTGCACAGTTATGATAGAAATGTACGTCAGAGGTTAGCCTGTCAGTTATGTCGGCAACAACATCGGTACCAAGGGCGAGGGACGAAGAGAACCATTTTCCTGCTCGTTGAACGAGGCGGACCAATAGGCAAAGTTCTCGTCCATCGGTGGTTACGGGAATGTCATCAACAATAGCAACAGGGTCTTGCTGACAGAGTTGTACAATTGAGGTCTTTACACAAGCAGGGAAATATTACTGCTTATATCATATAGATCACAAGAAAGGTTAAACATAACCATGGAAAGGAAAATGTATGTAAACACAAGTATTAGGAGTATATCCTTCACATGAACAAGTAGAGCAGGATATACCTGATAGGACACCAAGTAGATATGCAAGAATGTCGTCGATGTTAACACAAATCATCAAGGGGGCAAGGATGGTATTTCTCATCATGAATTCGATTCATAACCTGGAAGAGCTCAGAATGTTGATGATAATCACGACACATTTGTCGAGAGATTTCATGAATATGTAATCGATCGGCGATGACATCAAGTCAAAGGAATGATGAAGCGAAAGGTTATTGAAACCACGGGTACGACACAAACTCCAAATCAAGCTTGATGTTCAAGGTGAAACGTTATGACGAGGAAGATCAACGTAAGCTTAGCTCCTCGTAGAAAATTGTGCTCCGGGAAGAAGGACCAGGTAGCACAGTTAAAATTTAGCATGATAATGATATAGCCGATCAGACTAGGAATGACTTGAAGGATTATTAAACTCGTAAGCAAAAAAAATTACTTACAGTTTTTGAATCGGAGTGCGGGATTGATTCACCTATTGGTGTTCTCGAGTGACTAACAACTCAGAACCCGTAGAATGCTAAGATGGGGAGAGGTATTAAGTCATCAAAAATTCATAAGACGTAGTGCAGTGGCACGGTAACCTCGAGATACCAGGGGGTAACACTCGAAGGTAGATCAAAACAGAGGTTGGGCAGGCGTATTGATCTGCATAAGACAAGTGCTTTAACTTGTCCAAGTAATGGAACCATAGGAAAACCATATGGTCGGAACCACAATTGCAAATGACCAGATCAAAGATATAAGATGAACTTATATCAAGGGGATAATTATTTTTACGAGATGCTTCCATGATAAGATCTACATCGTTTCCATAGGCATGAACACAAAGTTCAAGGTCGACTCCCACTTCTCCAATGCCTAACCTTTCATTCACTTCTCACTTTTGATGAAGTTGTAGTGTTGAAATTATATCTGGCAAAACACCAGAAGAGTATGACTCGTGAAAACTCTTGGGTTCACACGGATTAGGGAAGACATAGGTTCAACCCATATGGACATCTTAGGAACATATACCACAAACTTAAAGAGTAAATAACACAAGGTCGAAGGTAGAGCATGGTTGACAAAAGGAGAGGATACAATTTACCAAAGGCATTATGTATCAGGGAAGAACTCACAAGGTGATTAAATATGAGGGGCACTGTCGGATAATAATCCAACAAATGATTTGGTGGTCCACAAGGGATCTGATGTGAGCATCGGTACCCAACCAGAAGAAGAAATAATGCAAGGAGATCAAATTATAGAAACAACTGACTAATTCAAAGCTCAAATGCAAGGGAATTATGATTTTTAAATCAAGGGATCCGAAGCAAACACTCTGATTAAGGATGGATAAGTTGAATAGACTTAGGGGTACAATCGACGGCAATTTGGTTGGTCGAGAACCAGCTCATGTCCGGAGTGACGTCTGAGCCAAAGGGACGAAATCTAGTTTCGAATGATGATTGCGACCATTCAAAGGCTCAAAATGAAGATGACAAAGGATACTAATGAATATTGCTAGACATATGGGAAGTAACCATAATGCAAGCAGACAAGGATTTGTAGAGCAATAGCTGGCATAAGGTTACCGGAAGATCAGATAGTAGTTCAATGTATCTTATGAATCATAAGAAAAACTAAGGAAGAACGGATACTCGGTAAGTGCGAGGAATTATCAGTAGGGGGGTATTCATGTGGCAAGGAACTGCAAGGCAGTAAGCTCAAAGGATTCTCGGAACAATAGAGAGAATTTCTGGGCATCTTCTAATAACAAGAGCAACAAGGAATGATTGTATGAATGGTAAGTGTATGTAGTTTATCCATAGGGACTTATTGGTGGTAGAGTATCTTCAGAATCTTCTGGTGAATCAAGCCATCGTCTGGAATGAGGGGCTCTCTGGGAGGAAGTATTTACGAGAACCTAATGTTAGAGTTTGCAAAATCATTTAACCCGAATAGAAGAGAGATCAGAGCCCCAGAGTAAAGATCGAGGAGTAAAAGATCATAATACCACCCATTGGTGATGTGGGCCCGTAAGCCACACAACAATGTTAGTAAAATAGTTTTTCAAAGACTAGACTCAACTTCGGCCAAGGAGTTGGAAAGGGGGGCTCCTACAGGCAGTCGGCTCTGATACCAACTTGTCACGCCCCCGATTCAATTGTACACTATTCATACACGCAAATGTGTATGGTCAAGATCAGGGACTCACGGGAAGATATCACAACATAACTCTAGACACAAATTAAAATAATACAAGCTTTATATTACAAGTCAGGGCCCTCGAGGGCTCGAATACATAAGCTCGAATGCAAACGAGTCAGCGGAAGCAACATTATCTGAGTACAGACAAGAGTTAAACAAGTTTGCCTTAAGAAGGCTAGCACAAAAGTATCAACGATCGAAAAGGCAAGGCCTCCTGCCTGGGAGCCTCCTAACTACTCCTGGTCATCGACGTCCGTCACGTAGTAGTAGGCACCCTCGGGGTAGTAGTAGTCGTCGGCGGTGGCGTCTGGAACCTGGGCTCCACCATCTGGTTGCGACATCCGAGAATAATGGAAAAGGGGGAAAAGAGGGAGCAAAGCAACCGTGAGTACTCATCCAAAGTACTCGCAAGCAAGGATCTACACTACATATGCATCGGTGTCAATGAAATGGGTAGTATCTGTGGACTGAACTGCAGAATGCCAGAAGAGAAGGGGAAAGCCTAGCCTATCAAAGACTAGCATCTTCAATCATCTTGCAGCATCAGAAGAGATAAGAGTAACATATTATAATAGTAGTAAGTATGTTGTAACATCGCCCAGAGATCAGTTCCTCGACTCCCTGCGAGAAAGCAATCCCGGAGCCATCATTTCCATTACATGCCTCAGCATTCAATTATAGATGTATCGATCGGTATACAACTCCGAGCGTCCGTTACCGTGGAGACGACTATTCGAATAGATAATACTTCCCTGCAGGGGTGCACCAACTTACCCAACACACTCGATCAACTCCGGCCGGACACACCATCAGGTCATGACCGGCCTCGGCCGATCAACACACCGCAATCCTACCTAGGCTCATCAGAGAGGCCAGCACGCTGGTCTACATCCTAAGCGCGTAGGGGACTTGGGCCCATCGCCCTTTGCACTCCTGCATGTTGCGTACGTGGCTGGTGAGCAGACCTAGCCCCCCTTATACAAGCGACGCGTTCCAGTCCAACCCGGCGCGCGCCGCTCCATCGCTGACGTCCGTTGAGCTTTCGACCGATACATACGACGCAGAGTGCCCATACTTATTCCCGCGTGGTGGTTAGTGCGAAAAAGGCCAGAGGCCTACTCGGATCACATATCCAAACCATTAGTGTCTTGGTAGTGCACGGTAACGAGCAGAGACTCACGATCATGTGACCCCGTCGCCCCGTCTCGTGGACTTACGGCAAGGGCTAAGAATGCCCGGCCGTGCCATGTAATTATCTCTCGGGTACCCTCCAGGTTAACCCAACTTCACATCACTCGCAGGTACGCCTCGGGGCCGACCCGATGTCATCATGGTTCTGTGGTAAGTCGAAGTAACCATGTGTTCGAAACAGCAAGGGGGAAACCCGAGGAATCATCCTCAATGGATTCCCACTCGATGTAACCGTCAAGGTGGACTTGGAGGAATCACCCTCGATGGTCCACACTTGAGGGGTTGCATGACAGAGTCGTTATCGGCAGTGGTGAAGGAGGAATCACCCTCGATGACCACGACCGAATAGCTACACTACAGGGTTAACATCAGAAGTGTTGACAAGGTATCACCCTCGGCACTCGATAATAACTCTGCAGAGTCATACAACTAAGGGGGTGATGTGCGGTGTCGGGGCCTGGACGTTGATCATGTTGATCGAGTCATCGAACATAAAGTGGGGCAACTGGGACAAGGTGGGGGCCACTGATGGATCTCTAACCAACCTGTACTAAGCAGTTTAGAATAAGCAGGTAAGGTATGAAAGCAGGTAACAAAAACAGGCTATGCATCAGAGTAGGATCATACAAAAAGTAGTAGCAGTTCTAATGCAAGCATAAGAGATAAGGGAATGGGCGATATCGGAATGATCAATGGGGGGTTTGCTTGCCTAGAAGCTCTACTGAAAAGGAAGAAGTGTCGTCGATGACGTAGTCGATCACAGGGGCATCATCGGTCTCGGGGTCTACCGAAGAGAAGAGGGGGAAGAAACAGTAAATACAGTGCAAACAGATGCATCACTAAGCATGACATGACGATATGCAGAGCTAGGGTTGACCTATCATAGTGCTACACGTTCAGACAGAGGGGGAAAACATCCGAGGATGAATTCCCGACGTTAGACGGATTCCGGACAGATGAAAGAGAGGGGACGGTTCCATGTTCAGCATGCTAGGGGCATGTGACAGATGAACGAACCGTGTATTCGGATTCGTTGGATTTTTCTGAGTGACTTTGATATATAAATTATTTTCATCGGAGTTACGGTTTATTTTCTATGAAATTACAAAGTTTTAACAATATTCTAGATTTCCTGGAATTATTATTAATTCAAAATATAAATTGTAGATACTTTTGTACACAGCAGCACCTAGCCACGGTGTATGACGGTGGGGTCAGGGGGGTTTGGTTGACAGTTGACCAGGTCAATGATTGACCAGTCAACGAGGTCAGAAGGGCCCACATGTCATTATCACATGTGCCAAATAAATCATCTAGCTAATTTAAACAGGGAGGGGTCCACTTGCCATAGACTACAAACTAACCTAACACTAATTAACCCCTAACTAAAAGGCAATTAGCCTTAACTAATTGGGCTAGCCCCACTTGCGGTGGCCCAAGCTGTTCTCACGCATGTGCACACACGCACACACAGGGCACATGCGGCCATGGCCAGCAATGGCGCGCACGAGGGCAGCCAGGAGCAGCGCGGCTGCGGGTACGCGAGCATGCGCGCGTAGGCAGGGGCCGGCCACGGCGCGGCCGGCAGCGGCAACCAGTGCGGCGGCATGCGGCGGCATGCGGCGAGCAGCGGCAGTCAAAGCAGCTAAGAGTAGCAGAAACAGCAAGTAGTAACACGGCAAGCCGCAGGTAGCAGCAGAAGCAAGAGTGGCAGGCGGGACGAGCAGCGGCAATGCTAGCAAAGTAGCAGTGGCAGTAACAAGGAGAGGAGCATAGCAGTGGCGGCAAGGCAGAACGCAGCAGCGGCAGAAGCAGGGGGCACGGCCCAGGCGGACGCGCGCACACCAAGGCGGGGCCTGGGGCAGCTAGAGGCGCGGGGGAGCACGTCTACGGGCACGGCGAGCACGCGTGGGAGCGCGGCCGGGCGTAGGGGAGGGTGCGGGTGGAGTGGCCAAGGGCGGTAGGAGCTACGGGAGAAGTGTTCTAGACGCGGCACGGCGAGCGCGGGATTGTCGCTCTGGTGGCCATTTGGCCCGGGCGTTTGGTCCTACAGGACGAGCGCGACGCGCCGCATCCGAAGGTGCAAGAAGCATAAGCACCTACGGCCGGTGACGGCGGCGGCAGTGAAGCCGAGCGGCGGTCGGAGCATGGCTACGATGGCTATTCGCTACGAGGCACAAGCGGTAGCAGAGAGATGGGGGAAATGCAGTGGTGCTCACATCGAAGCACAGGAAGACCCGGGGAAGCCGAAGGAACTCGGGACAGCGCGGATCGAACGGCGGATGGTGGCGGCACCGAGGTTGAAGACGACCTCGATCCTGTCGTTGTATTGCTCCCTACATCGACTCGGTGTTGCAGACATCGTAGGCGACGACGGCAGTCCCCCGGGACACGGCGGTGTGGTGCGGGCAGCTGGAGGCCGTGGTGAAAGTGACAACAAGGTGACGACGGCATCGGGCGACATGGGGAAGAGAGGGAACGGCGCAGGCGGAGGAGGGAGAAGAAGCTAGGGTTGGGAATAGGCACGGGGGGACGCCTTATCCTCCCAGGAAGCCGTGGGATCGCCGGCACGTCGCCCAGGGGCGCGGCCATGGCGTGGATGCCCGCCATGACCCCCCTGCCTCCCTGTACCAGGAGGTTGGGGATAAGTGGGGGGGTGTGGGCTGGGCCTTGCCCAGTCCACATTTGGGCCTTTCTTTTCTTTTCTTTCTTAGCATTTCCTATGGTTTTATTTTCTGATTTTTTTTGTATTTCACCAATGCTTTGCAATTTATTTGGCCTCACTTGATGTTTGTTAAAGGTGAAACTAAGCCACATAAATACTATGCAAAATTCTGCACCGCCACAAAAAGTTTGGGGATTATTTGAATTCATTTAAATCATGATTGTAGTTAAAAGGGATAAAAAGGTGCCGTTGGTCCATTGTTTAAAATCCATGGTCATTTTACACATCTCCAAAAATGTTTGTTTAATGCATGACAATTATGTAGTGAATATTTTCAACCTAAGGAACATAATTTTATTTACTGTTTTATAAAATTATAATTTGACTTGGCTTTTGAATTTGGATTTGAGTTTGGTTTGAAGCAAAGTGAGGATTAATTCAATAATTACGATGACATAGCATCATTAGGCATGAGATTACTGTAGCATGACATCGGGGGTGTTACAGGACGCGCTTGCCCGAAATGTAGGGTAAGTTACGAAAGTAGCCCCACCGATTTGAACTAGGTTGTTCTTTCAGTTCAGGGGTATCACGGGAATTTCACGTGTCGGGATTTCGTAGGAGGTGGCAGTTTTCGCGCATGTTGTAATTTTGGGATAGCAAGGCGCGGGTTGAGATGGAGGAAATTTTTCGAGCACAATGAGACAAGGAGATATCTTACAATTTTGGGATAACAAGGCGTGGGTTGAAATTTCCGGACAAGCCTAACGTGTACTGTACCAAATCAATTCGCACTTCCCTCGATGAAAAAACCAAAAAGAAATCAATTCGCAACACACAAAAGAGTCTAGTCCCGTTTTACTATATGAGTTACTACAAATGCCATTCAAAACTTTGAATCCATGTTATGTTCGATTAAAATATTTCGCTACGTGTATAATGCATGCAACCTGCTACTCAAATGAACATTTTAGTGCATTCCAAACGTATATACTACCGCTTCAATATGAACTAAATTTGAATTCGTTTCTCTATTTGAATAAGAACTACAATCATGATTGTTGTCAAGTTAAACAATTTGAATTCATTTCTCTATTTTAATAAGATCTACAATCATCATTATTGTCAAGTTAAACCATTGTTTGTATATTATCTTCACAGCACACCACATGATTACTGTCGAGTTAGATATGAACTATGTGTACTATATGAACTCGAACTCAATTTTTTGAATCCACTTTATGTTGATTTCAAATCACAGTACATTTCAAGCTCTAGCTAGATCTTCATAATCTAAACCATGTCTCATATGTATAATGTGTTTATCACATAATTTGTGGTGCCCTGCCTACCACCTACACACACACTTTCCATCTCCTCCTTTCTCTGTCCATGCCTCGCCCCTCTTTTCATCGATCTCACAATCGCACACTCCTCCCCCCTATCTAGTAGGCCTCTCGCATCACCTCCTAGCTCCATCCCTCTCTCTCTATCAGTCTCTCTAGGCCTTATTTGCCTCTAAAAAATGGATGTGCACCGACCGATCTCCCACTATACATATAGCTAGCTAGGTCGTTTATAACTCTCGTTTTCCCCACACGCCGATCGACCTACCTCATTAGTTATGTCTCTCCCTTCCTCCAACACACAACAATTGATCTACTGATCTAGTTAGGTCTGCTTACCAAACACATGGTCCCCCTTCATCATCCATGCATGCCTCCCGACACATATATCACGCACACGCACACACAGAAACACATCCCCACTCTTCTTGATATTGCAGTTGTACCCTCAGTTTGTCTAGTAGGCCTCTCCCACCATCTCTGAGAAGCAACTCCACCACCCCCCGACACTCTACCTCTCTCTCTCTCTCTCTCTCTCTCTCTCTCTCTCTCTCTCTCTCTGTCCCAACCTATTTCTCGTCTTTCATTTATGTATGGATGTCAACCGATCTCCCTCAAGACATGGCTAGGTCTCTCCTTCTCAACACATATACGAGTCGATCTACCTCTCTAGTTAGGTCTCTGCCTCCCCCCCCCCCCCAGCCACACCACCCCCAGCTAACCCAGCCACCTACGGCACCGATACATCGAGCGCTCTAGTAATGTCTCCCCGCCACACACAAACTTGCCCTCTGCCCTCTGACGTTCCAGTAGGTCAGTCGCCCTATATCTTTGACGTGCAAACACACAATTTTGACGCATGGCTCTCTTCATCGATCTCGCACCCACACACTTGATCCTCTCTTCGACTCTATCAATATCTATGACCCCTCCCTCTCTTCTCGTGGATCGCCCCCTCTAGATATGATATAGATAGGCCTCTATTTCACACACATTGCATGTGTCACATTTATGTTTGAGATATCATCGACACATATCCTCTAACCTTTGTAGCTAGCACTAACTTTCTCTCGTGCATGCACACGCCCTCCTCGCCCTCCCCCTCCCTCAGCATTCTATCCATCGTGCACATTCATTTTTTTCTTTAGGTCGTTCTCCCACGGTCTCCACAACTCCTTTTTGACACACACCGATCGATAAACCTCTCTAGCGATGTCTGCCTACCACATACGCACACACTTTTCATCTCCTCCTATCTCTGTCCATGCCTCATATCTCTCATACGGTCCCACACACGTGTAAACTCTCGCCCCTCTTTTCATCGATCTCACAATCGCACACTCCTCCCCTCTATCTAGTAGGCCTCTCGCACCACCTCCTAGCTCCATCCCTCTCTCTCTCTCTATACGTATCTTTGGGCCTTATTTGCCTCTAACAAATGGATGTACACCGACTGATCTCCCACTATACATATAGCTAGCTAGGTCATTTATAACTCGTTTTTTCCATGCGCCGATCGATCTACCTCATTAGTTATGTCTCTCCCTTCCCCCGACACACAACAATTGATCTACCGATCTAGTTAGGTCTGCTTACCAAACACATATGGTCCCCTTCATCATCCATGCATGCATCCCGACACATCTATCACGCACACGCACACACCGAAACACGTCCCCTCTCTTCATGATATTGCAGTTGTACCCTCAGTTTGTCTAGTAGGCCTCTCCCACCATCTTCGAGAAGCAACTCCACCACCCCTCCGGCACTCTCTCTCTCTCTCTCTCTGTCCCAACCTATTTCCCGTCCTTCACTTATGTATGGATGTCGACCAATCTCCCTCAAGACATAGCTAGGTCTCTCCTTCTCAACACATATACGAGTCAATCTACCTCTCTAGTTAGGTCTCTGCCTCCCCCCTCCCCCCCCCCCCACACACACCCGAAACATCAAGCGCTGTAGTCATGTCTCCCCGCCACACACAAACTTGCCATCTGCCCTCTGACGTTTCGCTAGGTCAGTCGCCCTATATCTTTGACGTGCACACACACAATTTCGATGGCTCTCTTCATCGATCTCACACCCACACACTTGATCCTCTCTTCGACTCTATCGATATCTATGACCCCTCCCCTCTTCTCGTGGATCACCCCCTCTATATATGATATAGATAGGCCTCTATTTCACACACATTGCATGTGTCACATTTTTGTTTGAGATATCATCGACACATATTCCCACAAATACATTCACGAAATCACCCCCCCCCCCATAACAAAAAACACTCACAAACGCACACGCCATCTCTCTAGATTTGTATCTCTCCCACACACACACCCACGTAGGTGGGGGACGTGCACGAAGAGAAGCGGTGCACGCGGCACGTACTCCCGTCTCTTTCCCAACCACACCCGCGCGGGTACACGGTGGAGCTCATTTCTGTACGAAAAGGCAGCCCACATGGTAATTTGGCACGTGTACTGGTTGTCCACTTGATGGAGGATCGTGTACCATGGGTGAACAAACAAATTGCGACTTGATGCGTTATTTAAAAAAAGAGGCAAACCATATGGGGCCTACCTTAGAGGCAATGCTCTATACACTGGAGATGCTCTGTACTACTTTTGATGTGTCTCGTCAACTCGCAGAACGAGGAGAAGCTTTCTTAGTATGCCCTCTCCCCCGCCCACGAGCGCGGTGGCTCGTAGAGTGGCAGGACGAGGAGAAGCTTGCTTACTACACCTACGCCCGCTCCCTCGCCCACGCGCGCGGTGGCTCGCAGGACGAGGAGAAAAATTTACTACTCCCTCTGTTAGACGTATATACTCCTTCTCCCTACCTTGGTTAGAGAGATTATCATATTCTTTGAAATATATGTCTTTTAGCATATTTCAACATGAACTACTAGTACATACTCCAAACACTGATGTATATAGACGTATTTTAGAGTGTAGATTCACTCATTTTGCTCCGTATGTAGTCCATATTGAAACAGACGTAGTAGTATGCACTCTCCCTCGCCCCTTGCCCCTCGACCCTCACCCACGTGGTGGACGTGCAGCAATTCATTCGGTCTCAGATAGCCAGAACCATAGAGGGAGAAGGAGCTTCGAGCTTCGAATGCCACCCTTGAGAGGCAGGTCCAGGCGCCCAGGGCCACCCTGGCGGCACCGCCGAGCGAGGCCTCCTCGGATGAGAAAGGAGGCCAGGCGTGTGAGGATGCACTGGCGCTTGACATCTCGGAACATAACCTGGAGCTCGAGCGGCTGGAGGTGAGGGAGCGCCAAGTGGTCGCGGCTGAAGACGCCGTTGCCGCCTGGGAGGCCAAGATCCAGCAAGAGATTGACCGAAGGGTGGCCGAGATTCGCGGGGCTCTTGTTGGCGAATACCGCCAGAAGCTGAGGCTCCAGGAGACCAGCTTCCAACAGCGGCAGGTTGAGTTGCAGGGCAGGACCGGCGCCCTCAGGGCGAAGCTTGCTGCGGCAGAGCAGCGCGAGATGACCGCCAAGGAGGCTCGGGCCTCCGCCCAAGCCGACTTGTCCTCACTTCAGCAGCAGGTCGTGGGCGTCACGTCTCTTGTGGAGAAAGCCACGAATGAAGTGAACCACCACCGGATGATGCAGCACGAGTGCTCCTCGATGCTTGAGGACCTCAGGGTCCGGGCCAACCGGGCCTTGGATACCATCTGTGAAGAGAGCGTCTCCCGCCCGCACGAGGCTGATGACGCCGGCTACCTCCACTTCTTTACCCAAGTCGTGACCCGTCTGGAAGACTGGGCCATGAGGGCGCGCCAGCTCGTCGAGGAAAGAAGCAGGGGACTTCTTGGGCGCGCGTTCTCGCGTGTCTTCAGCTACCTTCTTAGCCTTGATCCTGACTTCGACTTCAACGCTCCGATAGCCCCCATGCCCAGGGTCACGCAAGGCGACCTAAAAAGCTGGGTGGATGACCATGTGGACGACCTGGTCACGGAGTTCGCCCGTGAAGACGGCGTGGACGTGCCCACAGCTGAAGAGGGTGGTGCCGACGATGGTGATGATGAAGATGGCGACGCCGATGGCAGCGCGTCTTGCTAGGTTTACGTTTCCTTTCCGATCCTGACCTGCATACCAAAATTTCGGGCTCGGTCCCACGGGGCGTGAAAAGCATTTTCTCAGTGCGGGTTTCCCCGTTATGTATGAAACGATGCTATGCTTTCTAAATTGGTTCTGAAACGTGCTGTCGAGGGCAGAAAGGCCCCCTACTAGAGTAGTTTGTTGTGACTTATCTTTGGTGTCGGCGGTCTTGGACGGGTTCTTGTGTCGTGAGGGCGCTCCCTTCCCGAGGCAGGCCCTGCGGGGGCTCGCGAGGGCTTGAGCCTCCTGAGGAGCCTGCAGGCCCGCCTGAGAGCGCCGCGCGAGGAGCTGATTGCTGAGTCACGGCAAGGCGTGCGTGCAGTGGTCCTGCGGCAGATGCGCTTTTGGCCCCTTGGGGGCCTCAGCGCGCGCATGCTACGCCCAGCCCCCGCTCGCGGGGTGCTCACGGGGGGGGTGAGGCATGAGCCCTGCTTTTTAACATAAACCAAAAGCCAAGAAAACACGACGAATCGAAAAATCTCCCCCCCCCCCTTTCCCTTTTGATAAGCTCACGACACTCCAAATCTCATTTCAAAAGATGTCAAATCGGGTTACAGAAAGAGGGCGAAACAAACAGCCGTGTCCGGCACCTAGACTAGTCTTCTCACCAGCGTGGAGCTAAGTGCTTCCCCTGGGCGTGGGTGGGAGCCCCCGTGAGGCCCGAGGGCGGCGCTCAGGAGACTCCGGGGCGTGTACAACCCCAACTCATTATTACGTGAGAGTGTCACGAGCGAAGATCTTCACGGGCGTCCCTGACGCCTGGCGAGGGGCCCGCCCTGCGCCTCCCCTGACCACCGTTGGGGCGTCCGGAAACCAGGATGAGACGAAGGGGCGAGGGGGACGCTGGCGGTGCCCCGGCGATCGCAGGCCCCCCATTGGGGGTAAGGGCTCACCGACGCCTTCCCCGGTAGAGGACCTACCTCCGAGCAGCGTGTGCCGCCGTCATGGTGGCGCCTTGCTCCACGCGGTGCGGGGGAGGCCCTGGCGCTGGGCTCCCCCCGCGTAGATCCCAGTGCACTCCGTCCGCTTGCGGCGGGGCCATCATCCTGAGGTCCACGGCCGTTGTCGTGGCTTGGTTCACCTGCGGTCCATGGTTAGCGTAATCGTGCTCCTGAGATATCGGTTGTACCCGGTGGCTGTTGTTGTCGAAGACGCCGGTGAAGCTCCGGGGTGGCTCGCATAGAGCTTCGGTCTCACGTGGTCCTGCCGCCCAGGCTAGCGAGGGGAACGAGCAGGGGCTTCCTCTTGGCGCATACAGCAAGCTCGTCAGTGGAGGTACAGGGGTGCCCGAAGCCGCCATCCCCGGGTCTGCGCTTGGCCGCCCGGCGCCGTTGCTTGTCATGCCTGGCGCCAGGTCGCGACGACCATAGGGTGGCATCCCGTCGCGGTCCCAGGAGGGGTCGCCCGGTCCCGTCACGCTCGGGCGTGACGTATCCTGAGTAGGGTAAGCGGCGTCGTGGGCCAGTTTGGCGTCGCGAGATCCTCCGGGCCCCCGAGGAAGGGCGCGCGGGTGTGACGAGAACTGGCACGTGCCCCCGGCAGCGCTTGCGATGTAGGCAAGGTGCAGAAGGGCGCCACGCCATCGCAGGCGGCATCGAGTAGCTCGGCGACGCGCTCCAGCAGGGCGTCGTTGCCACCTCCCGCTAGCCTGCACCGCAGTAGCTCCCGCGCCATGATCAGCGCGGCTCGCGTGTTTGCCTGCTGCCGGCGCGTGTGTAGGGTCGTCGCCGCGGCGTAGCCTAAAGACCGCACGGTGGCGCGGTTGCGACGCGGCGCGGAAGCGGTCGGAGGTGGTCCGTGCCGCCTGATGTCGACGGTGCTTGCCGCCATGCGGGCTGCAAGGAGCGCAGAGTGGAGGGCTTCTTGGGCAGGGGGCGCTGCTTGGGCAGGCCGAGCGGCCTAGTGCTCAGCGTGAGCTCGAGGATCTCCTGCCATGGTGACGATGGGGCGAACGGCGGGGGAGAGACTTCGACGCACCCCTACCTGGCGCGCCAAATGTTGGATTCAGGGCTCCGCAGACCCAAGAAAGGTTTGAACTCTGGGGTGCGTGCGAAGAACTCAATCTCCCCAGTCTGCCAACTCGTCGATCTCACGGCCTAGCTCGATGAACTGGAAAGGAAAGGGACACAGCGATTTACCCAGGTTCGGGCCACCTTGCGGTGTAAAACCCTACTCCTGCTTTGTGGTGGATTGGCCTCGAGGTGGGCTGAGGATGAACTAGTACAGAGGGGGAACAACCTCAGGAGGTGTGTTCTTGTGTTGGTGTGAGTTGGTGGGGATGATCTGGTTGATCCGTCCTCTTCTACGGTGGTGGCCTAGCTATATTTATAGTGGCCTTGGTCCTCTTCCCCCAAAATGAAGGCGGGAAGGGATCCCACAATGGCCAAGTTTGAAGGGAGACAAGTGGTACATCTTATCCTGATGAAAGGTGGTCTTCGCCTGCAAAGCTTCTGGTTGTGACATTGTGGTGGGCTCGGCGATGACCTCCGTCCTGCCGTCCTGGTCTTGTAGCACGGGAATGGAAACCTTTAGCTGATTCCTTGGGACTCTGCGCCTGCGCTTGCTTCCTTAGCACCAAAGAGGAAACCTGCTGTACTACGCCCGCTGGCGCCCGCCTGGCCTTGGTCGTCATAGCTTGCGTCATCTGAACCTCACGAGGTGGGGCTTGCATAGAAACCTCCGCTCCTCAGGAGCCAGCCTAGGGAAGCCGCTCCCTCTGGAGGTCTTGGTGTCATCCGCCTCGCGAGGCTCGGCACCTCACGAGGGTCTTGTGTTGTTGATGCTGAAGATGGGCAGTATGGCCGCAGATGGAGCCACGCTGTGGGCCGCATGTAGGCAAGTCTGGGTACCCTGGTTCCTAGAACGCTGCCACAACTTCCTTTACAACCAGCTTACACCACTGCCCCAGCTGCCCACATCGCTCCAGGTGGATATTTCTCTACTTCTTTGCCCCGCACGTACCTCTATTGGCTTCTATTGTATTTGTGATGAGTTTATGTCTCATAAAAACTAGTCCCACTAGTCTTATTCAAATCACACTTTAATTTCTTTGCCATAGGGATGCTCAGCTCGATTTTAGTGAAACTACACAAAATGATCCGATCGTCAAAGGGTTGCAAACTTCATTCCTTCCGAAGGTTCAACCTCACCAGCAAATTAAAGCATGGTTAGGGTTTAGGGTTCAAGGCCTAGGGACTGCATGGATCATTTTTTTCTTTAGCTGTCTCTGTTCCAAAATAAGTGTCAAAGTTGGCAAAGATGGCATAAAGTTGAGACACTTATTTTGGAACGGAGGGCGTATTGGTTATGATCTGTGAATCATTGAGATGCAATAGCATGCATGTTAGTCTCCTTTGTATTTGATGGAATGTTGCAATGGGGCAACCTTGGATGCAACATACATGAAGTAGAAGCTGAAAGCTTCATAGCATTGTACATTTTTTGCTGCTTTCGTGTTTTCGCTGAGCTGCCGTGTTTTCGCTGATTTCGCACTCCTCCACTGTAAGAGTGGAGAAAATTGTAAAGAGTGGAGATGCTCTACCTCCTTTCGCCAAAACGTGGGACATCCAACATCCGGTGCACGTGTCATGCACCAAAGTAAAGTGTACAGTACAAGTGAGACTCAGCACCATCATACCACCTCAGTAATAATGACCAATGGGCCGTCAAATCACATAGACCCGGCAATAAGTTGGACGGACGAAGCAACAATCACTCTTAGTTGAATCTGCTTCTCCCTTCAACGCATGCGCCAGTGAGAGGTCGCGTCCGCTCTGCCCGGGCATGAATGCGGCACCGATTCTCTAAAGCGGCGCTGACTGTTTCGGGCAGGAAGCGCGCGCGGGCGATGGAGGGCCTTGGGTGGGCCAAGGTGGTCAGGAGCGAGCGTGGCAGCTATCCTGACCGGACGCCCGGAAACGAGAGGATGCACCGACTTTCGCGGCTTCGTAGTTACGTAGTACTATACACCATCTCTCTGTAGGTCGATATGTCGCTCTCTCTAACACACACACGCTGTTAAAAAAACACACACACGCACACACAGGTTCATAGAATAGGAATATCATGGGAGTGGGAAGCCACAAGAAGTGAGATAAATGGAGTACGTACAAGAGGAGAAGAGGTACACGCACGTCCGTCAGAGACACAGTCGCTGCCTCGCACTATAGCGTTTAGAACACATAAAAAAAGAAGCCAATAATATTTATTTTTTGTTGGCATGTATTAGCAGTTTACTACTTCCTGGCAATCTCATTTTCTTCATTTTACCATATTATACAGTCTTATTTTCACTTCTTTCCACCACATGTTCACATTCCAAGGTGCATTAAATTGATGCATGCAAGGATTAAAAGAAACCAACCAGTGCATGTAACCATTCCTACTCATGTAGTGGTCGTCCATGAATATATTGTAATTAATGCAGATTAAAGTTTGAGTAATTTGGTAAACTACGAGACGGAGTACATTTCTCCACTCATCATCTGCCTTGGTTGATGAGATTTCAAATTTAAGCCCTATAAACCGGAAAGGAGGGAGTAGTTAAAAAAATTGGTCAAACTTTGACAAAAAAATATATGATATGGCGTAAAAACCTGGACGGAGGTAGTAGTATGAGATACGGTGGCACACTGACTTAGGCCGAATACAAGTGCCCGCTCATTATTGGAAGAGAGCAAAGTGTACATACAAAGTAATTAAAATTGAATTTCTCAAAAATATTTAAAATTGGAGGATGGTGCAGCCCACCTTTCCGATATTTTGACCGTGTGTGGTTCAGTTGTTGTTCACTTCGGAGGGTCGTGTACCACACGTGAACGATAGTAAGTGCGACCGGGAGGCGTGCATCGTTAATTGCGAGTTGACTGCTTCGAGCGTTAAATTTTCTTCACGTATTAGCATTACCCTAGTATTTTTCTTCACTACATTAAATAAAGAGTTCCGTTTCGTGCACAATTTAAAATGATTTTTATGGAGAGAAAAAGAAAACCACTCAAACTATATACGCTGCAGCCTCGGCGCTTGTTTTCTAGGGTTTGCTCTCTTCACACACTCTCTCCACTATATATATACACGCTGGAGCCTCAGCGCTTGTAGTTGCTCTCTTCACACTCTCTCACCCTCTCCAGATCTAAACAAGACTGCGTTGGCCTCTCTCTCTCCCCTCATTGCTGGTCAAAGAGCCGGCAGGATACCGTCCGCCGGGGAAGGGAAGGAGGCTTAACGCTATCACCGTCGGCGACGGAGGGAATCCACTACCGGCGCCGCTGTTCTCTTTCACCCAGCGGTGGCGCGGGAGGGCCTTCGACCCCTTCTTCCTTGCTACCGTACATAGTGTGGGCAGATTGGCCTTCAGCCGCCCACTGGGCCACACCCCGAGAACCTTAAGCTATAATTTACTTGATCCACATGCATTGCTCTAGCTGCATGTGGATTTTTTCCGCTTCTGCACTCGAATCTAGGTGTTGGATCAAACAGGAAAGTAGTGGGGAAAGTTGTATAGCATGAATCTAGGACGTGGTTCAAAGAGGAAAGGAAGGGGGAAAGTAGTACAGACTGGCTATCCAACACCTATGTTGGTCAAAAAGGGAAAACAATGACAAACGCAGTATGAACATCTATCTGTAACGAACTGATCTTTCTGTGGGTGGGGGACAAGGCTGTAGAGTTTGAGCAGGACTAGATTTGCTGCCCTTACATAGGGAAAGGTGTCTAAAGATAACAAAACTGGGACCAACACAAATATGCTCCTTGGTTGTTTGTTCTTTGTTGCAACAGACTGTGCATCACCCCTTTATACATCGGTAGATGCACATGGTGCTGGTGCGTCCACTGTCCCGTACAACTCTTTAGCTGTTGTTAATGTAATAATGCCACTGGAAAATTGAAGCAATGCCACAGTTAAAAGAAAATTACATGCTTAACGAATTTTATTGTTAATATAATCTCTCTGTTAATATGAATCAATGCCACTATTTGAGAAATGCTACTATCTTGCTTTCTTTCCCATTTAGATAAGTAAGATGCTTCTTTTTGTGGGCTTCTGTGTCATCCACCGCTATTGACCAGTAATTGTTTCCTTTGCACCTCTGGTAAACAGGGTTATCTACTTCACCTCGTTGCTGTTGCGACCTTTTGTTGCACTGCACAAAACACTTTTGCTTTAAGAGTGTTTTGTGCAGTTCAACCAAAATGTCACACTGACAATGTTGCTTGATTGCTTGATCTTAGTGGAACTGCACAAGAGGAGATCTGACTTCCTATGTGTGTTGGCAAATTTGTTTCAGATATTCTTCTTGTGAGTTGTTTGAATTCCGTGTCATGAGAGGTCAGTAATGGCCTTCTTCCACATGATTGTGCAGTGTGCTTTCATATGTTGTGCTACTTATACGGTAATGTTGCTTGATTTTATTGAACTGCACAAAAGGGGACCAGACTTCCAATCTGTATGTGCACCGTAATATCCCATTGAGGTAAGATAATGGTATTTCACAATTGTTGGCCTGTATTTCGCTACTGTCATCAGAAAAGTAATGTTGTTGTTTAGTGCTATACTTGTGCTCCCTAATTGACATGCCAAATCTTACATTGAAGGCGAAGCTTGTCTGTTATTGAACCAAGTCATGAAGGGGAAGAACAAGCGGAAGAACAAAAATCAACTCCCGGTGCTGTAATGAAGCACTGGAACTGTGATGACACAAGTAATGATATAGTTTTGCATCTTAATTTATTGCTATGGCTGGAACGAGCAATTGTTTTGCCACTGTGATTTGATGCCACTCTTAATTTAATATGTAATTATCTCTACTTGTGCAAATAGGGATCTTGTTTGAAGATAACATATATTTTAGTGGAACTGCACAACAAGATGTTGGAAACATTAAACTAATCAAGGTGTTTATAGTAAGCATGGCAACCATAGTAGATAATAATGGATGGTTCCGGAGATGTGCTTCATCAGTTCATCTGCTAGCTCTACACAATAAGCCTCCTGACAAAGGTTGGTACCGGCCCAGGGATTTCATCCATATGATTGAGCTTTGTCATCTCTATTGGTGTTGTGCTACTGTTTAGCTATTGTCATGAGAAAGTGGTATTGTTTCGCATGTTAATCTAAAGCTGCTAATAAATTGATGCACCGGTTTGCCACCGTTATATCCACTGATAAAATTAAGTAATAATACAGTTCAAGTTGAGCTGCTGTGTTTGGTATCATATTATTTCCTATGAGGATAATGAGGATGCATCTCTTTGTGACTATACATTTCATCATTTACTCCCATTGTTAATGTAATGGTTGTTTTAAATATTTCCTTTCCTTTTTTCAAGCAAACAGGGATGCTAGCATTTAGTTGTTCTCTTGTCTTTGCACAACAGGATCATCCTCCTCTAAAGAAGAATACGGAGTACGTGAAGTACCTAGTTCCGATTATGCCAGGATGAAGAAGCCCAGTCTATCTTCTCATCAGAAGGAGCAGTTGAAGGATGGTTACATTACTCCCCACAAGACCAAACTAACTTCAGCTCAGAAGGACTCACAGATTACCATCTTTTTTGCTCTGATGGGCAAGTACAATGTTGTTTTAGGATTCTTTCTGGTGAGTTCCATTTTTTTAAATGTGTGCTCTGCATGGACCATGTAGGTGCCTGTTTAAACTGTAAATTCATAATATAGTTTGCTTTACTAATCACTTTTTTGTTATTTATGCAAACAGGGGTGCTCAGCTTGATTTCAATGGGAACTGCACAAAATGTTCTGATGGTTCGTGCCCATTATACTTCATCATGCACAATACATCGAATGTTTTCGAATCATTCATTTCCACCTCCAGCCACAAAATTAGCTACAAGAAAGGAGGTGCCGATATGTTCAAGGCATTGCAACATATAAAGGTGAAATCATACAAGCTTCGCGCGAAGTTGGTTGATTTTGGTGGAACTGCACAAAAAGAACAGCTAGTTTATTTAGCACGAGGTGCCATGTCAATGTCCGAACTGATGGCAAACCCCGCCCATTCCACAATCGTAGGCATTTGATATTTTGGAATGGGAAAACCTTGTCAAAGTTTGCTCATTGATGTATGCAAAAAGACACGCATTTGATATTTTGGAATGAGACAACCTTGTCAAATTTTGCTAATTGATGTTAGCAAGAAGACGTGTTTGATATTTTGTAATGGGACGCCCTTTGCCATCAGCACGATCGGTCTATTTTTTTATTTGTGTCTTCAGTTGTGAAGTAAATATTGGCTTTGATGTGTGAATAATTGAGACTCATCGATCGATTTTTCTTTATTTGTGTCTTTAGTTGTGAAGTAAATATTGGTTCTGACGTGTGAATAATTGAGATGCATAATCATCGATCGATTGTTGATCTATATGAATTGCTAGGCCTGTGAGTTTGATTGCAATGTACAGGCACGCTAAAAAGCTGCTCAAACTTTTCGTAAGTGTGAAACTGCAGCAAACAATGTGATCACTATGCGTCCTGAGAATAATGCTAGTATGTATTGTTTTGAATGTTCATGCAATGCAACTGTACAACAATTCAAACTAACTGGTCTAAATTCGTTCATACACGGCCCAATTGCATATAAACATGCCGGATTTCATTACATTTCAAACATTCTTCAACTAAAAAGCGGTGCTCGTCTGGCTCTGGATGTTTAATTAATTAACCTAATCTACGATCTCCGGCGCCCATTCCCCATGTCCGGCTGAGCCCCAAGCACTGAAGCTTCTTCTGCAGCTCCGCCTCTGGAGCCACAGGAAGTGAAGCTGTCTGACTCAACGTTGCCGCCAAGCAACTAATCAGCCATCGATGTTCAACCCGCCAAGCTTGGCTTCAACCGAAGGGTATGAGCGGTGGCCTTACTTGCACCCATGCGGCGGCGACATACCGTCTCCTACTCTTCGTCGTTTTCTGTGTGGCGCGGCCTCCTTGCCGGTAGGGCGGGGCCTCGACGGAGCCGCCAATGTTCTCTGCCTCGTTGCCGGCGGGGCGGCGCCTCGGTGGAGCGGGGGAAATTTTTCGTCTCGTTGAAGGCGGAGCGGGGCCTCGGCGGAGCCGGCGATGTTCTCTGCAATGTTGCCGGCGGGGCAAGGCCTCAGCGGAGTCGGCGAAATCCTCCGGCTTGTTGCCGACGGGGCGTTGCCTCAGCGGAGTCGGCAAAGTCCTCCGCCTCATCGTTGGTGTCACCAAATAGCGCCTCGCCTGCTTCATCGTGCTCCTTGTAGGCGGCCGCAACCTCTGCCACCCGCATGCGGTACAGCCAGCACTCGAGGCGGTTCTCGCGGGCGGAGCAGTATGACTCGAGCAGTGCCTTCTGCTCCGCCCGCTCCGCGGCGATCTGCTCCTCTGCCTGTAGGTTCTCCTGGAGGACCTGATGGTTGTAGGCGGCGTCGGCCTGCACCTTCCGGAACTTCTCCTCTCGCTGCTGCCTCACCAAGTCCATGTATTGGGCGCGGGCCTCACCGATGGTCATGGTGAAATGCAACGGGGAGGATGGCGTGGAGGAGGAGTTGGCACCGACTCCTCGATGACCACGTTCTCCATTGGGACATCGTCGTTCTTCTGGTCCATCGTCCGCCCATCCCGGAGAGCGATGGAGAGCGAGGACGCCATGGCGGGAGTGGTGTGGAGAGGAGAAATGGAACGGAGGCGGAGGACTGCGGCTATGGCCGGGGCAGCAGTTTATATAGCAATGGTGGGCGGTAGAGGGACGGACGGGTGGCGCCGGAGTAGCGGCCTCGGCAACCGCGTATCATTAATGTGGGCGGCAGATGGACCGACGGACGGCAGTTGTGTTGTTTGAACGCGGAGTAGTCGCCTGCACCGGGAAGCGGCGGGGGCGGCGCTGGCCGTTTCGGGCGGGAAGCGCGTTGATGTGGAATGCTACCTAACATATTTATCCATGTAATTTCCTTTATTGTGGCATGAATGTTCAGATCCATAAGATTCAACACAAAAGTTTAATATTGACATAAAAACAATAATATTTCAAGCATACTAACAAGGCAATTATGTCTTCTCAAAATAACATGGCCAAAGAAAGCTTATCCCTACAAAATCATATAGTCTGGCTATGCTCCATCTTCATCACACAAAATATTCAAATCATGCACAACCCCGATGACAAGCCAAGCAATTGTTTCATACTTTTGATGTTCTCAAACTTTTTCAACTTTCATGCAATACATGAGCGTGAGCCATGGACATAGCACTATAGGTGGATTAGAATATGGTGGTTGTGGAGAAGACAAAAAGAGGGAGATAGTCTCACATCAACTAGGCGTATCAATAGGCTATGGAGATGCCCATCAATAGATATCAATGTGAGTGAGTAGGGATTGCCATGCAACGGATGCACTAGAGCAATAAGTTTATGAAAGCTCAAAAGGAAAACTAAGTGGGTGTGCATCCAACTTGCTTGCACATGAAGACCTAGGGCAATTTGAGGAAGCCCATCGTTGGAATATACAAGCCAAGTTCTATAATGAAAAATTCCCACTAGCATATGAAAGTGATAACATAGGAGACTCTCTATCATGAAGATCATGGTGCTACTTTGAAGCACAAGTGTGGTAAAAGGATAGTAACATTGCCCCTTCTCTCTTTTTCTCTCATTTTTTTTGGGCCTTCTCTTTTTTTTTTGCCTTTTCTTTCTTTTTTCTCTTTTTATTTATTTATTTCCTCACATGGGACAATGCTCTAATAATGAAGATCATCACACTTTTATTTACTTACAACTCAAAAATTACAACTCAATACTAGAACAAAATATGACTCTATATGAATGCCTCCGGCGGTGTACCGGGATGTGCAATGAATCAAGAGTGACATGTATGAAAGAATTATGAATGGTGACTTTGCCATAAATACGATGTCAACTACATGATCATGCAAAGCAATATGACAATGATGATGCGTGTCATAATAAACGGAATGGTGGAAAGTTGCATGGCAATATATCTCGGAATGGCTATGGAAATGCCATAATAGGTAGGTATGGTGGCTGTTTTGAGGAAGGTATATGGTGGGTGTATGGTACCGGCAAAAGTTGCGTGGTACTAGAGAGGCTAGCAATGGTGGAAGGGTGAGAGTGCGTATAATCCATGGACTCAACATTAGTCATAAAGATTTCACATACTTATTGAAAAAATCTATTAGTCATCAAAATAAATTACTACGCGCATGGTCCTAGGGGGATAGATTGGTAGAAAAAGACCATCGCTCGTCCCCGACCGCCACTCATAAAGAAGACAATCAAAAAATATCTCATGCTCCAACTTCGTTACATAACGGTTCACCATACGTGCATGCTACGGGACTCACAAACCTTAACACAAGTATTTCTCAAATTCACAACTACTCACTAGCATGACTCTAATATCACCATCTTCATATCTCAAAACAATCATAAGGAATCAAACTTCTCATAGTATTCAATGCACTTTATATGAAAGTTTTTATTATATCCCTCTTGGATGCCTATCATATTAGGACTAAATTTATAACCAAAGCAAATTACCATGCTGTTTAGAGACTCTCAAAATAATATAAGTGAAGCATGAGAGTTCATTAATTTCTATAAAATAAAACCACCGCCGTGCTCTAAAAAGATATAAGTGAAGCACTAGAGCAAAATTGCCTAGTTCAAAAGATATAAGTGAAGCACAAAGAGTATTCTAATAAATCATGATTCATGCGTGTCCCTCTCAAAAGGTGTGTACAGCAAGGATGATTGTGGCAAACTAAAAAGCAAAGACTCAAATCATAAAAGACGCTCCAAGCAAAACACATATCATGTGGTGAATAAAAATATAGCCTCAACTAAAGTTACCGATAGACGAAGACGAAAGAGGGGATGCCTTCTGGGGCATCCCCAAGCTTAGGCTCTTGGTTGTCCCTGAATATTACCTTTGGGTGCCTTGGGAATTCCAAAGCTTAGACTCTTGCCACTCCTTATTCCATAGTCCATCAAATCCTTACCCAAAACTTGAAAACTTCACAACACAAAACTCAACAGAAAATCTCATAAGCTCCGTTAGTATAAGAAAATAAATCACCACTTTTGGTACTGTTGTGAACTCATTCTTTATTTATATTGGTGTAATATCTACTGTATTCCAACTTTTCCATGGTTCATACCCCCCGATACTACCCATAGATTCATCAAAATAAGCAAACAACACAAAGAAAACAAAATCTGTCAAAAACAGAACAGTCTGCGAAGATCCGAATTGTTATAATACTTCTTTAACTCTAAACATTTTGAAAAATTAGGAAAACGTGGGAAATTTGTATATAAACCTCGTGTAAAAAATTCATGGTTTTTCAACGCTCCAGTGAATTATTAAAATTCCGAGACTGGACGCAAAAGTTTCTGTTTTTCAGCAAGATCAAATCAACTATCTCCGTAAGCCATCCCAAAGGTCTTACTTGGCACAAACACTAATTAAAACATAAAACCACATCTAACCAGAGGATATATGAATTATTTATTGGAAAACAGAAAGGAAAAATATTGGGTTGTCTCCCAACAAGCGCTTTTCTTTAAAGCCTTTTAGCTAGGCATTGATAATTTCAATGATGCTCACATAAAAGAGAAGAATTGAAGCACAAAGAGAGCATCATAAAACACGTGACAAACACATCTAAGTCTAACATACTTTCTATGCATAGGCATTTTATAAGCAAACAAATTATCAAGGAAAGCAAAAACTAGCATATGCAAGGAAGAAGAAAGAAACAATAGCAATCTCAACATAACGAGAGGCAATTTAGTGACATGAAAATTTCTACATCCATATTTTCCTCTCTCATAATAATTACATGTAGGATCATAATCAAATTCAACAATATAGCTATCACATAAAATATTCTCTACATGATCCACATGCATGCAAAGTTGACACTCTTCCAAAATAGTGGGATTAACATTAACTAAAGTCATGACCTCTCCCAACCCACTTTTATCAAAAAATTCATAAGATTGAATATTCTCCAAATATGTGGGATCTAAAGTTGACACTCTTCCGAACCCACTTTCAATATTATTATAAACATTATTATCAATCTCATATTCATCATGGGGCTTAAATAAAATTTTAAGATCATAAGAAGAATCACCCCAATTATGATCATTGCAACAAGTAGTAGACATAGCAAAATTAGCATCCCCAAGCTTAGGGTTTTGCATATTTTTAGCCCAATTGACATTAATATAATTTATAATAACATCATTGCAATCATGCTTTTCATTGAAGGGGCTATTGTGAATCACTTTATAATTTCCTTCTTTCAACACTTCATCAAAAATTTTAGATTCACGAATTTCAAGCAAAACCTCATAAAGATAATCTAGTGCACTCAACTCACTAGCAATTGGTTTATCATAATTGTATAATTTAAAAAGATTAGCAAGTGGATGAGGATCCATATCAATAGATTTTTAGCAAGCGAAGATGCAAGCAAATAGAAGGCACATGGAAACACAAGCAAACATAAGATCAAACGAAAGAAGGGCGAATAAAAAGGCAAATCTTTTCGAAAATCGTTTTAGAAGTGGGGGAGAGGAAAACGAGAGGCAAATGGTGAATAATGTAATGCAAGAGATGAGAGTCTATGATGGGTACTTGGTATGTCTTGACTTGGCGTAGATCTCCCCGGCAACGGCGCCAGAAATTCTTCCTGCTACTTCTTGAGCTTGCGTTGGTTTTTCCCTTGAAGAGAAAAGGGTGATGCAGCAAAGTAGAGATAAGTATTTCCCTCAGTTTGAGAACCAAAGTATCAATCCAGTAGGAGACAATGCACAAATCACCGAATACCTGCACAAACAATCAAACAACTTGCACCCAACGCGATAAAGGGGTTGTCAATCCCTTCACAGTTATTTGCAAAAGTGAGATCTGATAGAGATAGATAAATGATAAAGTAAATATTTTTGGTATTTTTGGTTTATAGATCAGAAAGTAAAAGATTGCAAAATAGTATATCGAAAACTTGTATGATGGAAAATAGAAACTTATATGATGGAAAATAGACCCGAGGGCCATAGGTTTCACTAGAGGCTTCTCTCAAGATAGAAAATAATACGGTGGGTGAACAAATTACTGCCGAGCAATTGATAGAAAAGCGCAAAGTTATGACGATATCTAAGGCAATGATCATGAATATAGGCACCATGTCCGTGAGAAGTAGACCGAAACGATTCTGCATCTACTACTATTACTCCACACATCGACCGCTATCCAGCATGCATCTAGAGTATTAAGTTCATAAAGAACGGAGTAACGCATTAAGTAAGATGACATGATGTAGAGGAATTAACTCAAGCAATATGATGAAAACCCCATCTTTTTATCCTCGATGGCAACAATACAATACGTGCGTTGCTGCCCCTACTGTCACTGGGAAAGGACACTGCAAGATTGAACCCAAAGCTAAGCACTTCTCCCATTGCAAGAAAAACCAATCTAGTTGGCCAAACCAAACCGATAGTTCGAAGAGAATTACAAAGATATCAAATCATGCATAAAAGAATTCAGAGAAGATTCAAATAATATTCATAGATAAGTTGATCATAAATCCACAATTCATCGGATCTCGGCAAACACACCGCAAAAAAGTATTACATCGAATAGATCTCCAAGAACATCGAGGAGAACGTGGTATTGAGAATCAAAGAGAGAGAAGAAGCCATCTAGCTACTAGCTATGGACCCATAGGTCTGTGGTAAACTACTCACGCTTCATCAGAAGGGCAATAGGGGTGATGTAGAAGCCCTCCGTGATCGAATCCCCCTCCGGCAAGGTGCTAGAAAAGGTCCCTAGATGGGATCTCACGGGTACAGAAGGTTGCGGCGATGGAAAAGTGTTTTCGTGGATGCCTCTAGTGGTTTGGGGATATTTGGGAATATATAGGCGAAAGAATTAGGTCAGGAGGTGCACGGGGGGCCCACAAGGGTGGGGGCACGCCCTACCCCCTGGGCACGCCCTCCGTCCTTGTGGCCGCCTCGTGGCTCCTCCGACTTCATCTCCAAGTCTCCTGGTTGTCTTCTGGTCCAAGAAAAATCATCGCGAAGGTTTTATTCCGTTTGGTATTCCTTTTCTGCGAAACTCAAAAACAAGGAAAAAACAGGAACTGGCACTGGGCTCTAGGTTAATAGGTTAGTCCCAAAAATAATATAAAATAGCATATTAATGCATATAAAACATCCAAAACAGATAATGTAATAGCATGGAACAATCAAAAATTATAGATACGTTGGAGACCTATCACGCGTGCGGGCGAGGGAGGGGTCTGGGTGGCCCAGGGCAGTCAGACTCGTGCTTGGCAGCGGTGCGGTCCAGCAGCCGGACATGCTGGCTCGCCAGCGAGCTCGCCAAGCTCAGCGATGACAACCAGACGATGGATGAGGCTTCTGACCAGGACCCGGCGCCACCGCCCAAGCCGGTTCATGCCATGTTCACCATAGAGCATGTGCGGCCGCACTTCGACACCCTAATGGCGAAAGAGCTACCAGCGCCGCCGGAATCGGCATTCCGGCAAGAGCAGGAGGACCAGTGCTACAACCTCTAGCTCCTCAACGAGCACCGGCTCATGGAGGGACGAATCGGCGGCGAACAAGCGGACGTCAATGCTATCACAGACATGTGGCCCGATGATCATGGCTTCCTGAATGAGCAATGGGCGCTGTATCAGACCATCCATTGGGCCCGCGAGGCCCTCTCTGTCGATCTTTGAGTTGTTACGCTCGCCGTTGCGCCGCCGTCCCACGTTGTGAACATGGTCAACGAACATGAGGAATCGGGAGAAGACTTTACGTGGAGAGGATGACAGTAGGGACACACCAGGGCCATAGCCGTACGTACGCTAGTGCCTCCTTATTACAATGTATATAAAACTACTGCTTGCTCCTGGTTTCCTGACATGACGGTCCCACACCATTGTCAACGTATATATAGTCAATAAACGAGAGAATTGCACAAGGAGCGGCCGACAGCTGGGACCCAGCAGCTCGAGCAGTATTGGTTTTTTGAGGGGTGAGCAGATTTTTTTACCGATGTTTTTGTCGTTATTCAGAGGAGCAGTATCAACTGGGCGGGCTGTGGCCCGTCTAGCCTAGGCTATTGCGCAGATATTAATTTTTCAAGGTGAAAATGGCTTGCCCAGCAATACTTTTTTTGAGGAATACCCAACCCAGGCCAACTTGTTATTCTCCGGCCCGCTGGGCTGCGAATCTTTCCTACGAGGGTTGCATTAGGCTTGCCAAGAAAACGGGCTTTAAAAATAATAAATGGGCTGTAATTATAAAAATGTGCTGTAAATATTAAAAACTCTCCGAATAGGTAATTAGTTTCAAAATTATTGTTTTTTGGATTTTTTTTACGGAACCTCGTCAGAGGGAGGAAAGCTCCCGCATTGCATTTTTTGGGATTTTTAAAATTTTAATTTCATTAATTGTTGCACGCATAATTTTGTTGAATTTTTACCTAATATAAATTTATTTTGAAATTTGATTTAACATGGCTTGAAATTTTGGGATAAATAATATATGGGATCCCATCAAAATGTGGGAAATTTGGTTGAAATTATAAACTGTTGTCCTGGCTAGAAAAATTGGATGTAATGTTAACAAACAGTAAATTGGCTGAAGTAAATTCCATTAGAATTATGAAATGGGCTGTAAATTATTACAAATCGTAAATGGGCTATATGCTCTCTACCACAGATGTGATGCTCACTTGTGGGCCTACTAAGTTGACGCGTACGCAGCCCTCAGAAAAATAAAAGTTGACGCGTACGCAAGGCTTTTTCATCTTATAATCAACAAACACACGATTCTAGCAGCAGTGGTCATTGGCTGTTCATCCAACGGCTGTCGTGTTTCTTCAATCTCGGATATTCTTGCTTCAGCCGCCCAAACCACCGCCGGTGGTACCGCCTGCTACCGCCTCCCGTGGCCGGCTGTGCTGCCGCGCAGGCTCACCGGCCCACCCTACTCCCATCGCCGTCCAAGCCATTCCTCTACTCACCAAAACCTCCTGTTATTCTCCGGCGATGGCAGCTTCACACCGCAGCCGAACCAGTGAACCCTCGTACTCCCCTCCGCGTGGGCATCCACTACTGTCTTCGCCGGCTCTGGGTCGTTCCCTTCCTAGGCCTCGCCGTCGTCCACCACGTTGGTTTTCTCGGCACGGCGTGGTGAACTTTGTCAACAAACGACAACCATTGGAAGAGGGATGTACGTGGAGTGGCTGACAGTAGGGACCCACTTGGTCCATGGCCGCACGCAAGCAAGTGCCTCCTTATTAAGCGAAAACAAATGATTTCTCCCCCTGACAGGTTTGACCCACCAACTACATCTTCGCACGCAAACAAGTGACTCCTTATTACGCAAACAAAAAGTTTCCTCTCCCTGATAGCTGGGACCCACCAGCTACATCTTCGCACGCAAGGAAGTGCCACCTTATTACGCGTAAAAAAATGATTCCCCATGCTAGCTGGGACCCACTAGATTTGGAGGTTGACTTGTGGGCCTACTAAGTTGACGCGTAGGGAGGGCTTTGTCAACTTAGTCAACAAATGATTCTAGTTGTAGTGATCGTTGGATGTTAATCCAACGGCCGTGCTGTGTCTTCAACCTTTGGTCTTCTTGCTCCAGCCGCCCAAACCAGCGCCCACCGTACCGCCTGCTCCAGCCTCCCATGGCCGGTAGTGCTGCTGCGCAGGCCTCACCGCCCGACCATACTACCACTGGCCAGGCCTTCCCTCTACTCACCCACACCCCCTGTTATTCTCCGGTGACGGCAGCCTTACAGCGCAGCCGAACCAGTGAACCCTCGTACTCCCCTCTGCATGGGCATCCACCTGCCTTGTCTTCCCTGCCTCCTCATTGTTCCCTTCCTAGGCGTCGCCATCGTCCACCGCCCTGATGCTCTTGGCGCAGCGTGGTCAACGGGGTCAACGAACGACAGTCATCGGAAGAAGACTTTAGTCGGTGAGGTTGACAACTGGACCCACCAGCTACATCTTTGAACAAAAGGAAGTGCCTCCATATTACGTGAAAAAAATGATTCCTCCCCCTGACAGCTGGGACCCACCAGCTATAGCTTCGCATGGAAGGAAGTGCGTCCTTATCCTCCATGACAGGTGGGACCCACCCGGTCCAAGTGTATGTAGCGTTGTCTATCTGGTCGCGAACGTGTACGTACATACTGGTCGATCGGTCTCTCTACAATGATGAACCGTGGCCGAGCAAGCAGCGACACGTGTAGTAGTAGAGCCCCCGGCGTAGCAATTCAGGCAGTCCCTTCTAAACCGTGTACACGTACGTACAGCCACATGCCAAAAATACGGCCACGTACGTACATACGGGCGGGGTCTCAAACGCCTAGCTACTCGCGCATACATACGGCCAGGGCACGTGCACATGGAGAGGCAATGGACGGCAACAACGGCGTCTTGTTCATCGGAAGCCAATCGGCTGGGTCAGAACGTAGAAACTGCGTCTTGTTCATCGGGAGGCAATGAAATGCTTCGTGTTCATCGGGAGCCAACCGGCTTGGACGGAACAGCCGAAACGAGGTCTGGCGTTTCGTAGAACGGAGGAAACGGCCTTCTGTTCGACCGCCTACGGTCGAAATGGGGTCCCGTTCATCGGGAAGGGTCTAGTGTACCACAAAACGGAGGAAATGGACTTCTGTTCGAGTGCCTACGGTCGAAATGGGGTCCTGTTCATCGGGAGGGGTGTGGCGTACCGCAAAACGGAGGAAACGGACTTCTGTTAGAGCGCCTACGGTCAAAATAGGGTCATGTTCATCCACCGTCTGCTGCCTCGCTCTAGCATCCACGGGATACTATTCATCCACCGTCGACTTCCTCCAGCCTCCACCTGCTACAGTTCATCCACCGGCGACTTCCTCTAGCCTTCATTAGCTACTGTTCATCCATGGGATACTGTTCATCCAGCCTCCACCGGCTACTGTTCAACCAGCCCTCCACGGGGTCCTGTTCATCCACCCCCACCTCCTCGATCGGGGTCCTGTTCATCCAGCGGCAACGACCTACTACCATGGGGTCCTGTTCATCCCAACCCCCACCGGGAACTATTCATCCAACCCCCAACCATGGTCACTGTTCATCAAGAGGCAGGTTCGATCGGCTTCAGTTAGCAGCAGTAGCGAAGGAATCGCTCAGGTTCAGTTAACAGCCAAGGGATCGATCGCTCGGGTTCAGTAACGTAGCTAGTGCAATCGCTCAGGTTCAGTAAGCGAACGCCTTGCTCGGGTTCAGTTAGAGCCCAACGCCTCGCACACACGAGCGTACGTGTACGAGAGAAACAAGCAAACCTCCTTGCATCGCTCGGCCCCGACCACCCACCATAACCGGGAACTCCCCAAAAATTTCCTCGCCCTCGCTTCTACCACAATTTTTTCCGTCATGGACGGCCCAAAGAATGTCATGCAGGTGCTCCCCGGCCCGTCCAGGACGAAAAGCTCATTTTCTGTCATGATTTCTTGTCATAGAAGTAGGAGCCCACCACATCTATGATGATACGTGCTTTTGTCACAATTATCGTCATAGAAGTGTCATAAGCATGACAGAAATTTTTTTCGTTTGGGCCAAAATGTCACGGATGTGTCTTTTTTTGTAGTGTTCCTTCGATATTTTGATGAGATGTATGTTGTCTTTCCTCTAGTGGTGTTATGTGAACGTCGACTACATGACACTTCACTATGATTTGGGCCTAGGGGAAGGCATTGGGAAGTAGCAAGTAAATGATGGGTTGCTAGAGTGATAGAAGCTTAAACCCTAGTTTATGTGTTGCTTCGTAAGGGCCTGATTTGGATCCACATATTTCATGCTATGGTTAGATTTATCTTAATTCTTCTTTCATAGTTGTGGATGCTTGCGAGAGCGGTTAATCATAAGTGGGAGGCTTGTCCAAGTAAGGACAGCACCCAAGCACCGGTCCACCCACATATCAAATTATCAAAGTAACAAACGCGAATCATATGAGCATGATGAAAACTAACTTGACGATAATTCACATGTGTCCTCAGGAGCGCTTTGCTTTATATAAGAGTTCGTCCAGGCTTATCCTTTGCTACAAAAGGATTGGGCCACCTTGCTGCACCTTTGCTACACTTGTTACTTGTTACCCGTTACGAATTATCTTACTACCAAACTATCTGTTACCGATACTTTTAGTGCCTGCAGAAAATACCTTGCTGAAAACCGCTTGTCATTTCCTTCTGCTCCTCGTTGGGTTCAACACTCTTAATTATCGAAAGGACTATGATTGATCCCCTATACTTGTGGGTCATCAGCATCAACTACAAGATGTAACCAACACTACTAGTCACCCACAGGTACCAATCTGAGGTTTTGATACAAAGATTGAACACAAGAGATGAACTAGGGTTTGAGATGAGATGGTGTTGTTGAAGATGTTGATGAAGATTGTCCTCCCAAAGATGAGAGGGTTGTTGGTGATGACGATGGCTTCGATTTCCCCCTCCAGGAGGGAAGTTCCCCCGGTGGAATCACTCCGCCAGAGGGCAAAAGTGCTCCTGCGCAAGTTCCGCCTCGAGACGACGGCGCTCCATCCTGAAAGTCCTCTCCTTATTTTTTTAGGTCAAAATACCTCCTATACCAGAAGATGGGCACCAGAGGTGGGCCTGGGCCCCCATTACCCACCAGGGCGCGCCTGGAGGGGGTGGCATGCCCTGGTGCCTAGTGGGCACCGGAGTGGCCCCTCTGGTAGTTCTTTTCTCTAGTATTTTTTATATATTCCAAAATAATTCACCGTAAAATTTCAGCTCATTTGGAGATGTGGATAATAGGTATCTCTGACATAGCTTTTTCAGGTCCAGAATTCCAGCTGTCGGCATTCTCCCTCTTTGTGCAAACCTTGCATATTATGAGAGAAAAGGCATTAAAATTACACCACAAAGTGTCATATTGCATAAAACACTATAAATAACAGTAGGAAAACATGATGCAAAATGGACGTATCAACTCCCCCAAGCTTAGACCTCGCTTGTCCTCAAGCGAAAGCCGATATCGAAAATCATGTCCACATGTTTAGAGAGAGATGTGTCGATAAAAATAAAATACGGACATAGTAGCATCATGCTTATTATTGTAACAGCAATAAACTTTATCAGAAAACTTCTCATGAGCAGGTAAAAATTCATCACAACATCGAAGTATGAAGCATAAACTTTATTGAAAACCAACAAACTATGTTCTCAGTCAACCTTGCAATTACAATTCATCATATTTTAGGAAGGGTCTTGTATCGGAGCCTTTTGGCAAGTCCACATACTCAACCATCATTTAGTCTTCTATGATTGCTAACACTCACTATATATATATGAGCAAAAAGTTTCAACCGGGCATATAGAAAGATAGGGGCTTATAGTTTCGCCTCCCAACTTATTCACCTCACGGGTGATGTCAACAATAATAACTCATGATCACTCATATCCAACTAGATATATGTGCCTAGATCTTTCCCCACCACATGGTGCTTGCAAAAAAGAAAATAAAAAAGGAATAGAGAAGAATACCTTGACTCTTGCATAAAAAGTAAATACATAAAAGTAAAAGATAGGCCCTTCGTAGAGGGAAGCAGAGGTTGTCATGCGCTTTTTGGTTTTGTATGCACAGTCTCTTAATGCAAAAGAATGTCATGTTATGTTGCCCCTTATGATAGCAACCTTTATTATGCAGTCTGTCGCTTTTATTACTTTGCCATCACAAGTTCGAACAACACTTATTTCCCCTTACACTAAAAGATCAAACACATTTAGAAGCAAATTTTATTGCCCTATGCACCGATGACAACTTACTTGAAGGATCTTACTCAATCCATAGGTAGGTATGGTGGACTCTCAAAACATGGATTTGGGTCTAAGGGTTTTGGATGCACAAGTAGTATCTCTACTTAGTGTGGATTTTTGGCTAGCAAAGATATTGGGCAAGCACCACATGTTAGAGGATCAATGACAATATAAATTCTATGTGAATATGAATGGACATAAATCATTACGTTGTCTTCCTTGTCCAATGTCAACAATCTGGCATAAAATATTTAATGGGGGCTCACAATCAAAAAAGATGTCCAAGATGGTATATTTGCATGTGAATCTTCTCTTCCCTTATTAATTCTTTCATGAATTGCATCATTGACCAATGCTATGTTTGTCAATTTTCAATAAATTTTACCACTTATACTTTTCCTTATGTGATGTCATTACTTGCCACAAGATCAGCATATGATCTTTTTATGATTTCCTTTATTTTGATTGAAACATAAAAGTAAAGAAGCAAAAATTCAAACTAATCTTTATTATATAACTCTCACTCAATTACATAGTAGATAGATCACAAAACTAGCACTCGAAAATAGATCATACTAAACTTTTATTCAACTAAATCACGAAATAACTAAGGATCGAACTAAGATAGGTAAAAGTAGTAAAAGTGATGGTGATACGATACCTGGGAATCTCCCCCAAGCTTGGCACAAGCCGAGGGGAGTGCCCATACCCGTGTACTTAGGTTTCCTTCTTTGGTGATGATGATGGTGGTGGAGAGGTAGGAGCATCACACTTCAGCCTCAGTAGGTACTCCAATAATCTACGATTGATGCTCCGGAGGGCGATGTTTTGCTCTTCCAACAAAATAATTTCACGAGTGAGATATGTATTCTGAACATAAACCATTTCGAAGGCCCTGAAGGCTTCGATTTCAGTGGGGAGAGATGGTCGTAGTAGGGTTGAAGGATATCCTCCTCTTTGTCGGCCTCCCCTGTGAGCATGGCTTGCCCACCTCCTTGAGCCTGATCCCCCGCAACTTCCTTGACCTTGTCCTCCTGAGTGGCTTATTTTGGTTCTTCTCTCCTTAGCTCCATCTTCAGCAGCCAAGCATCTTCTTCTACATTGTTAGAGGAGGGAGAAGACATGATGCCTGGCTTGACGGATCTGACAGAAAAATAGCACGAAACAAGAACAGAGGATTTTTCCGCGATGCGGTGGTCAATACGTCCGGGGGAGTATATAAAGAATTTTTATCTTGGGAAACAAGTATACTATAGGAAAACGAAGTCGGGAAGGTGCCTGAGGGGCCCACTACCCACCAAGGCACGCCAGGTTGGGCAGGCGCGCCCTGGTGCCTAGTGAGCACCTAGGTTGCCTTCCCGGGTGTTTCTTATTTTTCCTATTTTTTCTATTATTCCAAAACTGACAGGTTGCCTTCCCGGGTGTTTACTTACCATATCAAGTGCCTCTTCCTTTTCAGGGTTCTGGAGTGTTCTGGAAGTTCTATGTTAGGGATTTTTACATCTGTGCCCCTGGTTCCTTAGCCATACTCATTCATCCCCACGCTCTTAACGTTTGCTCACTTTACCCCACTCTCTTGTCTGAAACCCTCAGAAATGGTCACAAACGGTGGATGCTGTCGGGTCAGTGCTTTGACCATTAACTCTGACGAGTGGGGCCACGCTGGACGGTGTCGCCTGTTGGACCTGACAATTGGGGCCGCGTCGGACGGTGCCACTGTTCGCCCGTTGGGCCGTGGTTTTTTTAGACTGTTGGGTTGTTGCATGAAAGGCCTGCACACGCCACCACGACAGAAGCCTGCTATGCATGCACGACATGTCCAGCTAGCCTGCTATGCATGCACGTAACTAGCCTGCCTGCATGCGCCGATGCCCGCCGCTACTATGCGCTGACCGAGCCTCTTTCCTGCACCCGAGCTGCCACGGACGCAGGGACGGTCGCTGCCGCTGGTTCGTCTCTTCTGGCACGCGTGTCTCCTCAATGTAGAGCATCGTTTCAACCTTTTCGATCCACTTGTGGCAATTAAAGTGGCATATCGATCGAAGCGGCTCGTTTGAACGTAGCAAATCCAGAGCGCGGCCGGTGCCACTCCCCTTCCCTATTTAAACCACCCACCCCTCCACCTATTCTCCACACATCCATTTGCGCCGCCCCCTTCTCTTCTTCACCCAAACCCAAAGCACTCTCAAATCGAGCGAGGTTGAAGTACAACAGCCCCATCTTCGAGCCCCCACCGACCGTGCCGGAGAGGCGGTATCCCACCGGCGTCGTCGTGGAGACGGCGCTCTGCGTGTGGGCATTCTAACACTGGAGGGGTGCAAAGGAGTTTGCCCAGTGGTTCCTCGGTGTGGGCTTCGCCCACCTCCCAGCGGGCTCGCCGGTGATGTTCCGACTGGAGGAAGTGAGTCCAAACTCCAGCACTCCGCCGATAGGGCTCATCGCCAACTTCAGCAACAGATTTGATGCGTACTACCTCCTCGGCAAGGTGTTTTGGTGTGGGTGCGAGTTCATCGCATTCACCACCTACAACATCTTCATGGACTTCAACAACATCTTCCCCACCCGCAACGGTATGCACAGCCTCCCCTACTACCTCGGCGAGGACGGCAGTGAAGAGGAGTAGTAAAGAGGAGCAGTGAAGAGGAGGCGCAGTGAAGATGGTGGTGAAGGCCCGGTCTCGTGAAGCTTGTCTTGCCCTAGGGTGTTAGGGCTTTTTATATATTTCTATCTTAATTATGTCATTGGTTGTACCGTGAACTTTTTATCTTTGTCATGTTATATCATGTTGGGAACCCTATCCCCTAAGAACTATGTTATGCTTGCTACTTTTATTTGATATGTTATTGGTTATCTGTGTTTTGCTTGCTACTTTTATCTGTGTTTTGCTTGCTAAATCAATGAAGGGATCCCATCAATGAAAGGGTATCCCTCAATGAAAACCTGCAAGTTTTGGGGTTAGCCTTGTAAAAATTGTTGGAGGGTACCCCATTCGTCTTGTTATATTCATGTTGTGTAATATTTGTATTTTGGCCCTTATATTTTAGGGTCAAGTTTTGGCACGCGCGGGTAATGGACTAGTTGAAGTGTCAAAAAGGAAACTAAAGCTAGAAAAATGAGCCATGTTGATGTTGAAAAGAAGAAGGAGAAAAGCTAATTTTTTTTTGAATTGTTGGTGGCCCTATTCCCTATATTGTATGAACAAAAACAAGGTAATTTTTGAATAGTTTGTAGCCATTTGGCATGCTGAAAGTAATTTTGGCCCTTATATTATAGGTTTTATTGGTTCCAAGTTTTGGCACGGGCGGCTAATGGACTAGTTGAGGTGTCAAAAAGGAAATTAAAGCTAGAAAAATAAGCCATGTTGATGTTGAAAAGAAGAAGAAAAAGAAGCTAATTTTTTTTGAATTGTTGGTGCCCATATATATTGTAGGATACCTATATTGTATGAACAAAAAGAAGCTAATTTTTGAATAGTTTGTGGCCATTTGGCAGGATGAAAATAATTTTTGAAGGGTAGCCCATTGTTTACTTGTTGGTGGCAATATCAATTGTTGTGGCCATATTGCATGAAACAAAACGGTAATTGTTGACTTCACTACAAAAAAATACACTTCCGTGATGATACGTCTTTGTCACAGTAGGTCACGTTTTCTGTCATGCATGTACATCCATGACGATTTTATGACAGAATCAAGATAGGCATACCTGTGATGTCGTAGAAGTGTTCCATGACAATACCAAAATTATAATCACGGAAGTGTCCACTTCCATGACGATAAATGGCGCGTCATGGAAGTGCTTTCGTCAAGGGTAACCGACATGTGGCATCCACCGTAACGGGTCACCGTTAAGCTATCGGGTTCCGGTTTGGATCCGATAACCCGTTAACAGCCCGGACCAATGGGGATTTTCCACGTGTAAAATTCTCATTCGCCCGCGGATCCATGTGTCGGCCCAGCGTTGGGACAACTGTCATCCAGCGAATGGACGGGACGCGCCTATGATACGTCGACACATGGCTTGGCCCAATAGTGGCCCATTCAGGTCAAAAGGCTAGACCGGTTGACCTAGTCAAAAGGTAACGGCCGGCCCACTTAAAGCCTGCTAGCGGCCTGTTCGCATATAGCCCATTTACAGCCCGCTAACTCACGGCCCATTGTGGCCTATCCGAATTTGGCCCAGTAGCGTCATCTGGGCCGTCCAATATGATTCTAGCCCGTTGTAACTTCCAGCCCATGTATGGCCCACGACGTCTTTTGGCCCATATGAGGCCCTTTGTAACTCTTGGCCCATTAATGGCCCGTGGTGAAACTGGCCCATAATGAACAGTGTATCGCTTTATACCCATTAACGGCCCATTATTCCATTGGGCCGTTTCCAGCCCGTGTTATCTTTCGGCCTTCTCAGGGCCCATTTATTCTTGGGCTGATTTGCAGCATTCGATTACTTACGGTCCGTTACTGGCCTGTACCAGTTGTGGGCCAAATTCAGCCAGTGGTTAAAGTCGGCCCGGTTGTGGCCCGTTAATCCGTTGGGCCGTTTTCATAGTGTCATCAAATATGGCCGATTAACGACGGCCCATTATGGTCGGCCCATGAACGTACGATTCCAACTCTAGCCCGTTTACGGCCCATAATGCGGTCCGTTATTGGCCCATGTTTGGCCAATCGATCATACGGCCCGTAGAAGGCCCACTGATTCTACGGCCCGTAGAAGGCCCATTGTTTCTACGGCCCGTAGGAGGCCCATGGTCACTACAGTAAATATGTAGCCCATGGTTATTGTGGCCTAGTTTTAAAAAATAGGTTATTGCGGCCACTAGCAAACCGCGGAAAAAGAACTGCACTGACTACAAGCAAACAAATAAACAAGACAACAAGGAAATAAATAAGCAAGCAACTTACGCTAGGCTATCACGGCTATTACACATATTACATCCACTGGGCATCAAAGTTCGCCACCAGTGCAAATATGGGGAACAAAGCAGCATATTACATACACTGGTTGTCAAAGTTGGCGACCAGTGCAAATAAACGCCGCAGCAAAACAAGTCCAGCACTGAAACCACTTCACAAGGGCTCAAGAAACAATATCCTAGGTATCCACCATGCTGGCAAGACGCTTAGCAAGCTTATTAGCTTTCTCTTGTTTGGCGCTTAAATCCTCCAGCGCTTGCTGTTGCACCAGAAAGTATGCATCTGAATTCTGCAGGGACTTCCTCAGTCCTTCAGCTTCCTGTCGCAGCACATCTGATCGATGTCTTTCAACTTGAAGTTGAGACTCAAGAAGCCGAACTGATTCAGGCAGCGAGTTCGAAGAGCTGGTGCTAGCAGTAGTGGCCAGTAACTCAAACACTACATCAAGACAGGACTTTGGGGTTGTCTTAGTGTCTTCAATATAGTTTTTATCAGCTTTCTTGGAGGCCAACAGGGATGTCTCACTATCTTGAACCTTATCTGCATTACCTCCTTTACCATTGCATAACGGGGTACTCTTCTCCACTATTTTGTCCGCATTCTAAAAGAGAAACAAGCAGACAGATCACAGGTTTACCATGTTGTATATGAAACTCATTTTGGTAAACCAGTTCAGTAGTAAGGTGGACAAGGTAACAGCATGAAACAAACATATATCTATGTAGTATGGTCATTGTATGGTCTATATCATTCTAGTTTATGTGGCCAAATCAAAATAGAGACAGTTCAAATCATATCTGTTTAAGACAAACACTACTTGGAAAAGGCTAATTAGTGGCGCACCTGTTTTGGCCATTAATGGCGCACTACAGGTGCGCCACTATCATCACGCCACTAGTAACTAATACTAATGGCGCACCCCTGGTGCGCCATTAGTATACCAGACAATAGTGGCGCACCAGGGAGTGCGCCATTAGTATGTCAAACGGTGCGCCATTACTATGCCTCCCATGGGGCCATATTTACCTTGTGCTCTGGGTTACTAATGGCGCACTTCTAGATAATGCGCCACTAGTGTGTTTATTGCAGTGCGCCACTAAAGTGCAGTATGGTGCGCCACTAGTATGAATATTAGGAATTATTTTTTTTTCTTTTCTGATATTTGCATAGGTTACAAAATATATTACTGCACAGAATATAGACAGCACAACATATAAATAGCAGATTTATCGAATACAATAGAAGTTTAGTCTCCGAATACAATTCATCATATTAGTCTCCGAATTCAAAATACCGAACAAAGTTAGAACATTGCAAGTCTCGAAACCGCGAGTAGCGAGTTTGTCTTCACATTACAAGTCGATATCGATCATCTAAACTACCATCACATAGAAGAGAGCTGCGGTCACGATGAGCATCATCGCGATGAAACTGGTCTTCATCCGGTTCCTCCTCCGCTCCCTCCTCTCTCCCGCTAGATAGCGCGCGTATCTAGCTTCCGCCTCTGCCCTAGTGGTGTACCCTTTGTAACTATTACCGCTGAAACGGTGAACCTGTCTCTGACACTCCTCCCAGTCGTCGTAGACTCCGGGAACCTTACCCTTGTACACGACATATGACGGCATCTCTATGCACTAGACAAACAAAACGTTAGTAGCAATTCACAGACAATACATAAGCAATATATAAGTATGCAACAAAAGGATCGGAAGAGAAAAGCAACACATTAATAGCACGATTCATGGTCCTACTAATAAATAGCATCGATTACATATAAGTTGAACGACTGTCCAAACTAAAGAGACATACAAGTTCATTAAAGTTTAATTACAACATGAGCTAATCGATATTTCAGAACTACATAGCATCACTACTTTCGACTCGACTCAGGGACCGGAGCGTGGATGAAGCCACCGTCTTTTGTGATGGTCATGAAATCGCGGGCGTTGTCAGCCTGCATTTGTAGCGTTGTTTCTATCTCACTGTTGGACGGTTGATATCTGAGGTAGAACTGCCCCGAGGTACGAAGGACATCTTGATGGATGATTTCCACAAACTCCGACTGGATGCGAAAGAATTCTTGTCTGATGTCCGCGTCCTGGATTGCCGACAAGCGTGCGGCCCAATCTTTGAGATTATTTGGTAGCAGAAGGTGATTATGGTCCCGTACGATCGCCCGCATGTGATGCAGGGCGTAGTAGGCATCCTTCTGACCGCCAGGCGGCTGCTTGACGCAGGGGAACATCATATTGTGGGTGAACACGTGCTTGTCGTACCTACGAATTGGCCTGCTGAAGGTGCCTCCAGATCTGGCGTAGCCGGGGAGGACATCATCAAGAACTTTCTTGATATTTGTGTAGTCTTTCTTCGACTGACGGTCCGATTCGACATACGTGGCCGTGGAATATTTCGGGCTTAAGAGGATGAGTGTGCAATGTGTGTCACTGCACAAAACACGGAATGTTAGAAAAAAAAAAGAATGATCGAAATCTAAGAAATCATATGTTACGGGGCGGTGAGGGGATGACTTACTCGGGAAAGTAAGGCACGAGGAAGTTATCCTTATCTGGGTTTGCCAGAATGACGCCTTCGAGGTATGAACTCGCGACTTGCCGGTCCCCAGCGCTGCCCAAGATCTTGGCACGCATGTAAAAGGGGTCGACTATCACGATGTCCGGGGTCTTGTCTCTAATGATCCGCATCTCCATACTCAGCGAAAATAGCCGAACGAAGGTGTAGTGCAGCGGATGAAGGTTAAACATAGCGAAGATGTCATCAAACCGCAGGACGATCATACCCCCGATGGCGCTATCCACAAAGCCCTTGCCCTCTGGCACCTTGGCCACGAAAACCGGGTATGCCACATCATTCTCTCGGAGACGCCGCTTCTCCAAAGAAAGAACACTGTCATGCAGACTCCGCATAGCACCGGTTGCAGCATTGAGCAGATTAGTCGGTAGCATCGGCCTACCCGCCACATGCACCCTCCTCGAGATATCCTTAGGTGAAGGTGGCCCGTCCTGAGCACGGATCGTACTCGGTGCCGGCTGGCTCGCACCCTTGTTACTCTTTCTTTTCCGTCCCTTCTTCTTCTGCTGTAATGGGATCGAGTTCTGCTCAGAGACCGCCTTCTTGAGTGTGTTGGGGCTGATAATATTTTGCACCTCGGCTATCTGAGGCTCGGTGAAGGCGGCAACTGGAGGCATCTCCTGAGAACTGAACGCCAGACGACGCCTGTTGCAATTGGGTTTCTCCGTGGTACCAGCTAGATCGTCTTTTGCAAGGTTGGGTTCTTGAGAAGGAGGCCCCAAGAATTCATCACCGTACCCATGTTCGTTGAAGTACTTATCGACGTTGGTAAATATACCATCGTCGTCGTCGTCGTCCGGATCCTGTGCCATATGCATGTCCGGATCCTGTGCCATATGCATGTCCGGTAGCGTTGCGGCGGTCTTGCCATGGCTTGGCGCCGGCACGACTGGCGGTGTTGTCTGTGGAGTGGTGTCCCCCGCCCCCAAACGAATCTGGCTCTTCGGCCAAAGCAAGGGCCAGCTTAAGCAGGCGCTGAGGGTCATCACATCATCTTCGTCGGCCCCAGGGGGTCGAAACAGAGGTAACAAGTCGTCGCAGCCTCGCAGCACCCGAACCAGTTGAACCCTATACACGTTGGGTGGCATCGGATTACCGTGGAACAGGCGGTTGCCCGGTTGAACGATTCTGGCCTTGGCGACATCGATCAACTCGCCGTCCACGAAGTGCAGGAGAGTGCATGGAACGTCGGCGGCGCCCTGCGAAAACATGTAGGGCGTCAGGGATGCCCAGTCAAAGGCAAGGAGATGAAGTCATCAGCCGAGAGGCTTAATTAGTTACCGTGATGGCGTCAAGCTCGGCTAATGTCGAGGCACCGCCAACGGCGGGTGTGCAATTGACGAAGGGGCCGCTTGCTGCTGAGGTGCCAGCTGGCGTATTCTTCCCACACCCGGGTGCATTAAGCTGCAATGCCGGCGCCGCCGCGGGAGACACCAATGCCGCCTCCGCCGGAGATACCAATGGCGCCGCCGGCGCATTGCGCGAGTTGCTGCCCGTGAAGCTAGGAATCGGGGGCGGCCCCTGTTGGCTGCCCGCAATCCACGCCTGTAGCCCAGAAACCAAGGTAGGTATAATGGCGGTGATCGTCGCTCCCAGTTGGTCTCGCACTTGCTCTTCGACCATCTCCGGAATCCGCGCCACTTGTGCCATGAGTTGTTGAACCTCGCGCTCCTGGCTTTCCGAGCTGGCCGTCTTTCTCTCCTTTCGACCAGCAGTATAGTATTCCGACCATTTCGTGGACAAGCCTTTGCCGGCCACACGACCAGCTGACGACGGCTTACTGAGCTTATCCTTGTTTTTCATTACGTTCAACGCCCTATTTAAAGGGGTGTCGAAAGGGGAGCTCTGAGATGACCCCGCGCTACTGCTTTCAGTTTCCTACGGAAGGAACGTGAACCATTTAGAAATTTGGCTTCATTAATTAGAATGCAACCATATGGAGCTAATTACGCGGGGGTGTATTCCTTACCAGAACACGCTCAAGCGCCTTGGTCTTCGGATCCGTGGTAAGCTCCTTGGTTACCGGGTCAATCTTGTACCGGGCCCTGACATAGTTCCTGGTCTGCTTGTCATGGTATTTATCGAAGCGGGGCGGTAGGCCTTGCTCGGCACGCTCCGCGTCCTCCTTGTCCCATATAGGTTCCGCCACTCTGTAACCGCCGGGGCCGAGTGTGTGCTGTCCTAAGTTCAAGTCCCGCATATCTTTCCCCCACCGACTTGATTCCTCGGATGCGGTGCTCTCGCACTTGATCTTGAACTCCAGGTAGTCAGCTTCGCTGATCGAAGGATTTTTCTCCTTGATCTTCACATAACTATCACCTTTGTCAATCATTCTCTTCACCGCGCCTCTCCAAGTAGCCAGGGCCGTGCTCATCTTCGTGAGGGCGGCATTGTTCACTTTATTCCCTGAGAGGCGTGTGTTTGCAAAGTCACCGGGGAACTTGTATCGTTCGTGCAGCTTCATGAAGAGGAGGTTGCGCAAATTCCCTCGGTCACGATGCCTTAGGTTCTCGGTGTTGATCGAGACGGTGCTCCGGAGAATGCACCCGAGCTGTCCCACGTACCCCTTGACTAATTCTTTGGGCGCCGTTGGATGCCCCTTGGAGGACACTTCAGTAAATTCCTCCTTGACGGTGCCGAGCACGTTCGGGCGCCGGTCCTTCCGTTGCCTCTTCGGTTGGCTGCCATCTGTGCGTGCGCTGCCATCATCAGTGGTGGCATCCTCGGCGGCACCATCAGTGGTGTCATCCCCGACGCCACTAGGGGTTGTGTAGTCAGGATTGGTGTCTTCCGCGGCGTCCTCATAGCGGTGAGGTTCTTCCTCCATCTCCTGGGACAGCTCCCAGAATGACTTGCCCGAACCGCCGGCCTCATCGTTGTGGGCCATGTTTCGCTCTAAATAGGAAAAAAGTTTGGTCAAAAAGTTGGTTATTGTCATCACCGAGGCATCCTAAAAGCTAAGCTTTTATCATTTAGGGTTTGTCGACACCGAGGCATCCTATCAAGAAAAGGGAAGGAGAATTCTAAGTTGGGCTTAATCACTTGGATCTATTGCCACCTATGGCAGTTGCATATTAGTTGTGCAAAAAAATTTAAGAGCGGGCAGTAATGAATAATATTTAATGGGATACCTCAAAAAGCTAATCTAGTATCTCCATTTAACAGTTTTCAACTAGAAAGTGCACAAAGTGCAACAAACAGATTATTTCAACCCCCCAAACAATAATGATAACATTCTTTTCCTGAACTATAAACGACTCATGGTTTCGTCTGTCCACACATGAATTCAGCATATGTGTTTAATGCAGCAAGAATAAAGGGGCAGTTGATCCTACTTAATTAAGTACTAAGATACCCCGGCCCATGCATTAGTCGCAAGTACCCCATATGTCCTATTTTTAGCAAAGTCATGCTAAAATTCACGGAAAATTTCAGCATGACCTTTGCTGAAAATAGGACATATGGAGTACCCGAATTTGCCGGAACGGAAGTTAATCGACATTCCGGCAAACTCAAGGGCCTCTCGGGGTACCTGCAAAATCATCACGACATGATGGTCGGAGACAAAACCCAGCAAACTAGCAAAGTTACTGACGTGTTTACAGAAATTGTTTTCTGTAAAAGATGATCATCATCTTTACAAGTCTTTCTCAATGTCTACAACCATCAGACCATCACAAGTATCAACAGAACATGTCTACAACTATCAGACCATCACAAGTACCATCATTCAGGCCATCACAAGCATAACAGAGCAATGGTGTTTTCTTCAGTTACCTTTGATCTGGCTGCTCGGAATCCACTGACCTTCAGATCCGCTGACCAATCCACTAACCTGCTGTAAACTGTACATCATTGTAAAAACACAGTTCATTTCATTTTATTTGTAAATAAATGCAATTTGTAACAAATTGTTGTACAGCAATATATCTTCTAGCCATGAAACCCTACCCTGATTCTCCTTTCTTCCTCTTGCCGAAGAGAAGTTGGCTGCAGAGGATGGTCCAACTCAGATCAGCCTGCAGAAGTTCATTGTATAATTCTGTTTAGTTCCAAGCATATACGAATACTCTTCATATAAGGCCAGCACCAAATGGTATATTGGTCTGTTTTAAAATAATAAAACTGCAGTAGTTCAAGAAGTGCAAATTGCAGAAGTTTGAGAAAGCACTAACTGGAAAGTCTGGTGTTTCCTTGTCCTCTCCTCTTATCCTCTACTGCAAGAAGAGAGAAAACAGATGCAGAAAGAGTATACTGTAACTGAAAAAGTTTCAGTTAATTAACTGAAACTTAACAGCAGCAGCAAGTGCTACACTATTGTTGTCCTACACTAAACAAATACAACCAAACAAATTAATTGAAGAAAAACTACTGAAACTATACAAGCACTACAGTCAGATTACACAAAAGTACTGATGCAACCAGTACAGTACACAAAACTTGCAAACTTACAAGCACTACTGCAACTTAATTAAGCTACTGGAGTAAGTGAATCAACTGCACTTAATTAAGCTACTGGAGTAAGTAACTCCATGGAGTACTCACTGGAGTACAGCTAAATGTTCAGGAGTACTTCTCTAGCATAAGCAACTACTGACAACTTTCATACTCCAATGAGAAGAGTACTTGTACTCATAGCAGTTCAGAAGTGCAACTACTCTTCTGTGAAATTCAGTGCATCTACTGCAAATAAAATTCAGTAAATTTCCACCCAGCAACTAGATAGGATGGCCATGAAATTCAGTGCATCTACTTCAACTACTCTTCAAGTATATGAATACTGTGAACCTAACAAGTTTTCCACCCAGCAACTAGATAGGATGGCCATGAATCCTCTCTCCCTGGAGCACCCCAATGCACACACTCCAGAAAATTCAAAAAACTCAGTAATCTGGAGAGCAGGGTAGGTAACTAGATCGATTTCATGGTGATAACTATACACTTAGCATCTGGGTAACTGAATCAGTACTACCTAGGGAGTAAGGTAACTAGTGGAGGAGAGGACAGTTGCTAATCCATGTGAATCAATCAGAAATTCAAAATACAGTCTTTTTAGGCAGCAGTAACATTCGAAATAGAGGAGAGGAGTAGAGGAGGGAGGGAGGGAGGGAGCATTTACATTCGTTGACGAGGCGGTGGTTGGCGTCGCGTTGGAGATGCAGACCGTAGAAGGAGGAGGACGCCGGTCGTGGTCGTGGTCGTGGGCCGGCCTCGTGGCGTCGCGTCGGCCGTCGAGGGAGACGAGAGACAGAGCGGGCGTTCGTTGTCAGCCGTCGATGGACTGCGAGTAGCCCCGCCGAAGTCTCCACCTCCGGGCTCCGGCTTCCTCGTCACGGCGGCGGAACGAGGTGCAGCTGCCGGTGGGGTGGGGTGGGCGGCTGAGGCGAATGGGGTTGGGGCGCGACGCGACCTAGCCTAACCTAGCGTTGGAGCGGGGGAGGGTGCGGGGGTGCGGGGGGGCGTCGGCAGCGGTGGAGCGGGGGAGGGTGCGGGGGGTCGGCGGCGCGAGGGGGATCGAGATGGAGGGGGATCTCTGGCGCGGGGGGCGAGGGGGAAAGGGATAGAGGGGGGAAGGATAGCAATGGCGCACCTCCCAGGGGTGCGTCATAAGTACATCCATAGCAATGGCGCACCACCGAGGGGTGCGCCATAAGTAACTTTTTTTAATTATTTTTAGTTGCGTCTAATAATTTTTTAGAAAATGACGATCAAATTTGAAAACATTTATGAATGTGAAAAAATATCATCAAATTTGTTATTTGAAAATATTTATGAATATGAAAAAATATCATCAAATTTGTTATTTGAAAATATCATCAAATTTGTTATTTGAAAATATTTGAAAAAATATCATAAAAATTGGTATACCAATGGCGCACCTCCTACGGGTTCGCCATAAGTACATTGATAGCAATGGCGCACCTTCTCCTGGTGCGCCATTAGTAACTTTTTATTATTATTTTTAGTTGCATCTAATAATTTTTTAGAAAATGACAATCAAATTTGAAAACATTTATGAATGTGAAAAATATCATCAAATTTGTTATTTCAAAATATTTATGAATATGAAAAAATATCATCAAATTTGTTATTTAAAAATATCATCAATATTTTTTTTGGATTTTTAGTTGCATTCATTTGGGAATTGGTAAAACATTTATGAATATGAAAAAATATCATCAAATTTGAAAAAATATTCATGAATTCAAAAAGTGCCCATGAAATTTAAAAATATTCATGAGTTTAAAAAATATTAACAAATTCAATACTTTTTGTGAGTTAGAAATTCAATACCATAATAAACATAAATAAATATTCATGAGGACTAGAACAGAAGAAATATCATTTCAAAATGTCAAAATACAATCGAGAAATGAAGACTACGATTTAAATACAATCGATCTTAGCTAGCTATCTTTTCAGAATCTTCTTGCCCTTCTTTTTCGCAAATGGAGTTCTTCTGTTGAACGGACGTCCTTTAGGTAGGGTGGTCCTGCTTCTTCGTGTGGTGTATGGCACTTCATCGTCGTCGTCATGTTCCATCTTCGGGTCGCCGTACTTGTTGAAGTCTTGCTCATTGGCGACTCCATCCATTCCGATGATCTTCCTTTTGCCTCTCCTCACGACAACACGACTGGGCTTTGACGGGTCGGTAATGAAGAAGCATTGGTCCACTTGGGAAGCCAGTACCCATGGCTCATTTTTCGCGGTGACGTTTGTGCCCGCGGTCTTGGATTTGGCTTCGGGTATAACCATGGTGGTGAAATACCGGTCTTCTTTTAGGACGCTCTTGGCCCATCTGACACGGAACATCGGGACCTTCTCTCCAGCGTAGCTCAGCTCCCAGATCTCCTCGATCCTTCCGTAGTACCTGTCCTTGTCGTTACCGGTGTAGGATTCCATCGTTACCCCGGAGTTCTGATAACCATCGCTCTTCATGTCCTTGTCCTCGGTGTAGAATGTGTAGCCGTTGATATCGTACGCCTCATAGGTCATCAGGTTGTGCTCGACGCCCTATGACAAGCCGAATATGAGTTTTTCTTCCGCGGAAGAATCCTCATGTAAAGGGTACGACAGAAGCTTCTCCTTGAACCAACGCGTGAAACATGAGTTGTGCTCTTTGATTATATCTCTATCCGTCCTCTGTTGGCCTCGGTCATTGTACGTCTTCTCAATAAAGGTTTTGTGCTCTACCACCCAAGGATCGACCACGTCTATGTGTTGTAGCGCGACTAGGTTTGCTCTTTCAAAGTCGGCGAGTCGACCCTCGAAGTCGACATGCATTTCGCGGCGACCATCGCGGTGACCCCATCCAGCGAGCCTGCCAAGGTGCCTGTTGACGGGCAGACCAACGGGGTTCTCGATGCCTAGATAATTCATGCAGTAGGAGATGCACTCTTCGGTCAGAAAGCCCCTGGCTATGCTTCCCTCAGGACGTGACATGTTGCGAACGTATCCTTTGATGACACCATTCATCCTTTCGAACGGCATCATGCTGTGCAGGAACGTCGACCCGAGTTGGATGATATCCTCCACGATATGGACCAGCAGATGCACCATACCATCGAAGAATGCGGGCGGGAAGTACATCTCAAGCTCGCATAGTATCACCACGATCTCTTCCTGTAGGCTTCTGAGTTGCCTCACGCCAACCGACTTCCGAGAGATGACGTCGAAAAAGTTGCATAGGCCAAATAGCGTTTCACGGACGTGCGCGTCCATGATCCCACGGATTGCAACTGGAAGTATCTGCGTCATCAGCACGTGACAGTCGTGAGACTTCATCCCGCTGAACTTCTGCTTCGCTGAGTCTAGGTATCTGCTTATCTTCCCCGCGTAACAGTAAGGAAGTTTTACTCCTACGAGGCAGGTGAAAAACTGCTCGATCTCCTCCTGACTTAGAGTGAAGCACGCGGGAGGGCAGTCATTTCCGATCTTCTTGGCCTTTTTGCCTTTGCGACGACCTTCCGTGTCCGTCGCCTCATCATCATCATTATAATTAGCGTGAAGCTCCTCCCTGATGCCCATTGATTTCAAGTCTGCCCTTGCTTTTGGCCCATCTTTGGTCCTCTCTGGCATGTTGAGCAGGGTACCAAGCAGACTCTCACACACGTTCTTCGTGACATGCATGACATCAAGGCTGTGAGGCACACGGAGGATCTTCTAGTACGGCAAGTCCCAGAAAACCGACCTCATTTTCCATACCTTTAGCAGCGGCTCTGGCGCCTTTCGCTTCTTTCCCGGCAGTGGGCACTCTTTCCAATTTTTCAACAGCTCGTCTATTTCCTCGCCGCTCCTCGTACGCGGGCGTCTTCGGGGTTCGGTTTCACCATCGAACAGATCCTTGCGTTTTCTCCATGAGTCATCGTCGCGAAGCCGCCTTCGATGTCCCATGAACACGGTTTTCGAAGACCCGGGATCTCTATCTAGCTGGTGATACGTTGTGTCATCCATGCACCTGACGCATGCACGAAATCCGTGGACCACCTGCCCCACGACATATCCGTAACTGAGAAAGTCTTGCACCGTCGTGAGCAGTGCGGCTCTCATAGGGAAATATTCTTTCTCTGCGGCGTCCCACGTATTGGCTGGCATTTTCCACAGCGTGTCTAGCTCCTCTTTCAGCAGCCCTAGATACAGATTGATGTCGTTCCCTGGTTGTTTCGGCCCTTCAATTAGCATACTCATGTGAATGTACTTCCTCTTCATGCACTTCCAGGGGGGAAGGTTGTACATCCACACAAACACAGGCCAGGTGCTATGTGTGCTTCTCTGGCTGCCAAACGGATTGACTCCATCGGTGCTCGTGCCCAGCATGATGTTCCTTGGATCGTTCCCAAATTCTGGGTGTTCGAAGTTCAATGCTTGCCACTGGCTCGCATCCTTAGGGTGACTCAGCATCTTGTCTTTTTTATTTATCTCCGGATCATTTCCGTCATCTTCTCGCTTCTTCTCCTCTCTATCCGCGTGCCAACGCAGGAGCTTTGCTGCCTTAGGGTCCGCGAAATACCGCTACAGACAAGGAGTGATCGGAAAGTTCCACACCACTTTTCGAGGAGCTTTCTTCCTCTTCTTGTATCGAGTGACGCCGCACACTGGACATATGGTAGACTCCGCGTGCTCGTCCCGATAAATGATGCAATCATTCATGCACACATGGTATTTCACATGCGGTAAATCCAGAGGACACACGATTTTCTTTGCCTCCTCGAAACTGGTCGGGCACTTGTTCCCCTTGGGAAGACATTCATGCCAGAATGACATGTTCTCGTCGAAGCATGCGTCGGTCATTTTGTGTTTTACCTTCATCTCCAGAGCCATGAGCGTTACTTTCAGGCGTGTATCCTTGGGCCTGCATCCTTCATACAATGGAGTAACCGCGTCTATCTCCAGTTGATCCAGCTTGGCTTTCTCTCGGGCGGCAGCTCTTGCGTTATCCGTCTGCTTGAGAAGCAGCTCTTGAATATGAGGGTCCTGCACCCAGCCCATCGATGGTCCATCATCGTCTGCTCCGGCATCTTCATCTTCATGATCATGCCCTTCATCTTGATCTTCCTCATCATCATGTCCGGCATCTTCTACATGATGACTGTGTACTGCATCACCGTCGTGATCATGTCCTGGAGATTCTTCATCTTCTCACCCGCCCTCGTCGCCGCGGTTGTCTTGCTGCCCTTCCTCATTTCTTGCCCGGCCCCCATGGATGACTTCATAGTCATCTTCATCACCTTGCCACCGATAGCCATCCATGAAACCATGCAAGAGCAGGTGGTCCCGCACCTGTCCAGAATCCGGGTCCGTAATAAGGCTCTTCAGCTTGCATCTTCGACACGGACATCTTATCTCCGTCTCGTTCTTTTGAAGCATCTCGGCCTTCGCGGAGCTCAAAAACCTATTCACGATGCCTTCGGTCATCGTGCGGACCATGGTCGCCTGCAGGGTATAGCAAAACGATATTTTAGAACCAAGAAAAAATTTGGCATGACTTTGCCTAAAAATAGGACCAAAAAGAATGCATAGTGCCAAATTCTTGCCGAAACGGAAATGAATCAACATTCCGGCAAAATATTGGCAACTATCGCATTTCAAATACCGGTACCTGCAAACACAAACATATGCAACACCACAAACATATGCAACACCACAAACATACGTAGATCTAGGCCATAAAAAGTGCATGTGCACATTGTTGGAGGGAGAAAAAAGTAGATCTACAACATAAAGAAAGCTTTCCCCTTACTTACCTATCAAAAAAAGGAAATTTAACCACTTAATTTGGGTGAATCTATGGTGCAAATGAGGTGAGGAGGAGGAGGCAGCCGAGACAAGCTTGGAGGAGGAGGTGGAGAGAATGAAGTGGGGAAAGTGAGTGTGGTAGGTGGCTGTCCAAAATATCTAGCTACTCTCAGGTTACCAATGGCGCACCACCTAACAATGCGCCATTAGTAACCCTGGTTACTAATGGCGCACCTGTTACGTGGTGCACCATTACTAGTTTTGCAAAAAAATTAAAAAAAATAATTGTTAGTAGTGGCGCACTATGGTTGTGGTGCGCCATTACTAGTTTGAACTAGTAATGGCGCACTATACCCGGGTGCGCCATTACTAGTTTTCAAAAAAAAAGTAAAAAAAAAAATTTGTTAGTAGTGGCGCACTGAGTGTGTGGTGCGCCATTACTAGTTAAAACTAGTAATGGCGCACTATGCCGTGGTGCTCCATTACTAGTTTTGGAAAAAAAAATTGTTAGTAGTGGCGCACCGTGGGTGTGGTGCGCCATTAGTGATATGGACACTAATGGCGCACCTACACATGGTGCGCCACTGCTATATAGCAGTGGCGCACCACATATGTGGTGCGCCATTAATGTCCATATTAGCTATAGCCCTTTTCCTAGTAGTGAAAGCAGCATAGACAGAATATAAGTGTGGGAAACTACTCAACAATAACAACACTCGTAATGTGCATGGCATGAGAACATAACTGTTTATTCAATTGAAACTGAAATCAACATAGAGCAAGTTACAACAGCAAATACATTAAAGAAACAGGTTTAAAACATACCTGTTGCACCATTGGAGTTTCAATTGCATCCATCAAATTTTAAATTAGTTGGTATGAGTAAATACAGTGATGCAAGAGCAAAGGAGTATGAACCATAGCTACGGAACCTGACCTAAGAACAATTCTTCTTCTTCTTTAAGCATTGACTTGGGGTTCGGAGTGGTGGTCCTCGTGCTTTGGGCACTGCAGTTGCCTTACTAACTGCTCGTGTTTGGGTGCTCTGTGGTGGAGACGGTGTTGTGTCAACTGGAACTGGGTTACTATATGCTGGGGTTGGGGTTAGAAGGGGTGTAGCTAGTTCTCTGTTCAACTGGGTAGGGGTACAATCTGCGTGAGTCTGGGTTATGTGTGGTGGGGCTGGTTCTTGGGCAAGTACAACCGTGGTTCTATCTGCATCGACGGGTAGCACGATCTTTTCTGAAGACCGTGTTTTTACTCCCATAGATATGGCCATCACCCCCTCCAATTCAAATGGCTGATAAACAAGAAAAGTAATTGAATGTACAGACATTGTAAGACAGACAGGTGCAATGGATAGTAGGGAAGAAAACAGGGCATGAAATAATTCACATTTATGTTGTCTAACCAAATAGGATAGCATGACATAATTTCACATATATGATGGCTAATTAAACAGGATAGCATGACACAATTTCACATATATGATGGCAAACTAAACAGGATAGAATGACATACTTCAAAATATGATGACTATGTAAACAGAATGACATGAAATAACTATACGATGTGTCTATTAAAGTGGTTGGCATGCCATAATTCACAAACATGCCGTCGATGGAAACATTATGGCATGATATAATTCATGGATAGAATGACATAATTCAAAATATGATGACTATGTAAACAGGATGAGATGATATAACTATATTATGTCTTTAGAAAATGGGTTGGCATGCCATAATTCAGATACATGCCGTCTATGTAAACATCATGGCATGATATAATTCAAATATATGATTTATATACTAAGCAAGTGAGCAGAGGGCAATCGCATATATGATGTGTCAACTAAGGAGATGGCATTCAATATTATGTATATGATGTAAAAACTAAGCATTGCAAGACAACATATGCATGATATGAGTAATATAACCCTGTCAAGTTTGAGCATACACCTCAGGGGGAAAATAGGATTGGTCATCTACCTCTGAATCCTCCTCTGAGGAGCTATCTGTAACCATCAAGATATCTGCTTCAGCAGGTAGCATTGTCTGCTCTGAAGACCTTGTTTTCACTCCAGATTTCTCCATCACCAATTCAAATGGCTGATGCACAGGAAGAGCAGTTGAATATACAAACATTGTCGACAAATGGAATGAGTAATACAAAAAAAGGATGGCATGATATAATTCACTTATATGACGCTTGGCTAAACAGCATGGCATTGCATAATTCACATACATAATGCCTTGCAACAAGATAGCATTGCATATTTCACATATATAATGTCTTGCAACAAGATGGCATTGCAAAATTCACATTTATGGTAATTAGACACAAAACAGGTGGCACTCACACAAAGCATGTCTAAACTAAGCAAATGACATGCCAATTCAAGACACCATATGCACGATATGAGCAATATAACCCTTCCAAGTTAGAGAATGCACCTCAGGGGGGGGGGGAATACGACTGGTCATCTGTCTCTGAATCCTCCTCTGAGGAGCTATCCATAACCAGCAAGACATGTGCTTCGTCAGATAGCATTGTCTGCTCTGAAGACCTTGTTTTCACTCCAGATTTTTCCATGACCGTGTCGAATGGCTGATGCACAGGAAGAGTAATTGAATGTACTAAAATTGTTGACAAATTTAATACGTAATAAAAAAAGGATGGCATGATATAATTCACATATAAGATGACTGGCTAACCAGGATGGCATTGCAAAATTCACATATATGATGCCTGGCTAAACAAGATGGCATTACATGATTCACATATATGATATAGAAACTAAACAGATGGTATTCACACAATGCATGTCTAAACTAAACAGATGACATATTTTATGTATAAAGTAAGCAATGCAAGGCACCATATGCATGATATGACCAACATCAGCCTGCAAAGTTAGAGCAAAAGACCTCGGGGGGTAAATAGGAGTAGTCTGCTCCCTCTGAATCCCCCTCTGAACAGTTATCTTCCTCTTGATTACAGTCTGGAATGGGGGGAGGGAGTTGCTTTTGCGCCGACCATGGAGCGACGTCTGCATGAAATTTTATTGCCACGCAAGGCTCGTCTCTTTTGCTCTACATGTTCAGTACCATTGTGTACAATAACTGACATGCATAGGAATAAAACATAGTGAGATTATGTAAGGAGTGCATGCACAAATTCAGAGTGATGGTAGCAAACTGTGGATAGACCCAAAACCAATGATAGTAGGCAGATAATAGCTTCAGTTAAAAAATATAAATAATGGCTCCTTTAATGTTTGTTTCCACCCAACATGAAACTCATAGTAGACACCCGAGATTAACCAGATAGTAGACAGATAGTATTGATTGTTGCCCCAATATGTACCCCACAACCATTTAAAAACTCAAGTTTGAGCATTAGTTTGGACCTGACTCAGAGTCTAATCGGTGAACAGGATAATAAAGTAGCATGTCATCATATTAAGCGATGCATAACGAAAGCAGACACGAAAGAGTGCGACCTCTCTTGCAGACCCGTGTAGTCCTCAAGGTCATCTGCTCAGTTGATGATGGTAATGCAGTTGTTGTGGCTGCCGGCGGTGGGGAAGAAGATCTGAGGCCGCGAAAGACAGTCTGGAGGGCGGATCCCTGCTGTGGTGAACCCGTCCATCGTTGGAGCAGCTGAGCTGGGATGGACCACAGTGCAGCATGAGCGGGACAAACCACACAAGGTTTTCTTTGACACATATCTGTAACAGAAGTAATTCTGTAAGGGCTTGTTTGAATTGGAGGATTGTAACAATGCAGGGATAGGAAATACACATGAATACGATAGGAATGCACGTGCAAAACAGAGAATTTAAAAACACAGGATTTCTACCAATCTGGGTGTTTGGTTCACAAGAATTGGAAGATCACAGGATGCAAAGAAGCATGGTGAGATTAAGTCAAACCACAAGAAAATGTACAGTTATAATGCTATTATGCTACTATCTCTTAGTCTTGTGCTTCATGAATAGGAATTTGAAAAGGAGGACAAGTGGATATTAAAATTCCTACGGTTTTTCTTTCAAGGAGACACTAAAGGAACAAATCCTACAATTTTCCTTTGCTCCATTCCTTTGTACCAAATGCATGAATAGTAGTACCATACGAAACTTTCCAATTCCTATGTTTTTCCTTCACTTTTCCTTTCAAGCATTGGCAATTCTAGTAGGCAGGCTTGAACAGGGAAAAGGCTACACTCAAAAAATGTTTTTGTGGCACTTCTACTACTTTGGACCCAGGCCACTGCCCTACTAGCTCAACTCCCAGGCCCATCTACAAATGCACAGCTCAAACACGCAGAAATAAATAATGATGGCGTTCAAGAGAGTCCATCACGGATAGCTAAGTTGCCTGGTACCTCACTGCTTATCATATAGTAGGAGAAACTAATCGTATTTCACGTTACTACGTGTGCTCAGTGGACAATATATATAACATGTAGAGTAAAAAAGCGATGCAACAAGTGTACAACCTGTTTGGCGAAGCCATGTCGATCTCAGCATGATTGGGTTGGTCGGTGAGGATGCTCCGGCTGATTTGGCTGTCGGAGGAGGGGAAGAAGATCCTAGACATCTGAAGATGGAGCCGGGGGTACTGCTCCGTTGTGATGGAGGGTTTCGTCCTTGGAGCAGCTCCGATGAGTTGTACGACGGCGAGGCTGAAGCAGGATAAGAGAGACAATGTTAACCTGAGTGGAATTCTAATAGCATCACCAATAGATGATGTAAAATACATAACCACAAAGTGCTAGATGTAAAATACATTAGCCGCTCATCTCTGAACTTAACTGTCGAAACTGAATTTTAATGTCGAAACTGAATTTTATTGTCGAGACTGAATTTTGTTGTCGAAACTGAATTTTACTGTCGAAACTGAACGCACTAGTAGCAGAAAAGCAGTAGCAGCAGCAACAGCGCCCAGAGCAGCAGCGCATGCGAGAGCCGGGGCAGCTAGTCATGTAGCAGCATCTCGGGTAGTAGCTGCAGGGGCTCGAGCGAGAGCAGGATCTGCTGCTCGTGCAGCAGCAGCGTGAGCAAGAGTAGAGCAGCAGCGCAAGCAAGAGCAAGAGCGAGAGCAGCAGCGCGAGCAAGAGCAAGAGCAGACCAGGCAGGGGACTGAGAGCAAGAGCAGAGCAACAGCGCGAGCGAGAGCCAAAGCAGTAGCAACTCCTACTGATGTGGACGTCGCCGCCGAGGGAGCGACGCCGTGGAGGAAGTGGCTGACGACGCCGCCGCCGTAGATGGAGCCACGCCATGTCGGCTCGGGACCTAGCACCGGCAGCACCGTGAGATCGAATCAAGAAGAAAATGTAGCAATTAGTGCAGAACCTCTTTGGTGGCGCCGATTAGGCCTGAGCTTCATCCGAGGAATCGGTGATGATGCTGCTCTTTCGGTGGTGCAGGTGAAGACGGCGGTGTGGGAATGGAGGTGGTACGAAAGATGAGGGGAACGTCGGGGCAGCTCCTTGGAGGTGGAGGACGGGGTGGCTGAACTGGCGGGACGACGATATCGACGACGGATCCTCATCCGGTGCGGTGGATGAGGGACGTCGAGGTGTTGCTGTGGACGACATCATCGGGGAAGAGGCTCCGGCTGGGTGGCGGACAGAGGAGGGTGTGGGGCTTCGCGGGTTTTCGCGACCTTGGTGTACGAATGGGGGCGGATGGGATGGGAGGGGGGAACCATGGCTTAGGGACGTGCTTGTCCGAAATGTGGGGTAAATTACGAAAGTACCCCCACCGATTTGAGCTAGGCGGTTCTTTCGGTTCAGGGGTATCACGGGCATTTTGCGTGTCGGGATTTCGCAGGAGGTGGGAGTTTTCGCGCGCGTTGTAATTTTAGGATAGCAAGGCGCGGGTTGAGATGGAGGGAGTTTTCGGAGCCCAACAAGACAAAGAGCTATCTTAAAATTTCGGGGTAACAAGGCGCGGGTTGAAGAGGCGGGAGTTTCGCAGCACGATAGACAGAGATGCTAGCTTGAAATTTCGGCATAACAAGGTGCGGCTTAAAATTTCGGGAGAACAAGCTTAACGTGTACAAAAAAAGGACAATTCGCACCTCACTAGAGAGAGCCATGTCCCGTTTTACTATATTACTAGAAATGCATTCAAATACAACAACAAAGAACTAAAAAAATCGAGACAACAAACTTAACGTGTACAGTACCAAATCAATTTGCACTTCCCTCAACAATAAAAAAAACAATTCATGTTGTCTAGCATATGGACTAAATTTGAGTACATTTTCCCTGTTTGAATGGGATTGTACTCGGGTTAGTTATACAACCATCTAAATATTATCTTCACAACACATGACATGAATATAGGAGTAGTAAATTCCCATATAAATATGAACTACATGTACATACGATCTCGAATTCAAATATATGTATCCATTTTATGTTTAATTCAAATCATAGTACATGTATGCTCTAGCTAGATGTTCGGAATCTAAACCATGTATGATACTACGTACAATGTGTTTAACACACACACACCATTTAGACTAGTAAGGTACACGTGCATTGCACGCATGAGATTTGGCAACCAAATTATGAATAAATATCACATTATAGCATGTAAGCTTTGAGTCATATATGCATGATGTAGATGTTCGTTCAATTCTTATAGTTCATCTCATTCAAAATCAATTAGTTTTTATAAAAAAGCTAATCTATTTTAAGATTCATGGAATTGTGCGTTGTAAAGCATAAAGTAAAAACAAATAATGGCAATTCATCTAGAAAAAAAATTGGGCAATTATGATACGGAAAATTCTAGAACAAAGGAGAAGTGCTTGTGTTTTGAGGTTTGTGCATTATGCTTAAGTTCAACCATGGAGTCTTCTAGATTGTACATGTGGCAAAATCTGGTGGAATGTAGATGATATCCAACGGCCAGTAGTGCTCGGATTTGCCATCTCTGCACCGTCGAATTGGCTTCATCTAATGACCATCTTTCAAAGTTATTCGCACACTATATAGGGGTATAGATATGTGATGCAAAAGCCACCCATCATCTCCAATTTGAATAGTGTGTCCATGCACGGATGCAATGTGGCCAAACGATGCCTGCCATTGGTATCTCAAATTCAAATCAGTCTGACCTTGTTCAATGTGTATACAGTATAGCATGCTCGTTTCCAAACCACACCACGCATATCTCAGTTATATTCATGCATGCATGGGTTTCAAACATCATGATCTCTTATTCAAATATTTGAATTCAACTTTACATTGATTATGACCTCACCTAGTCTTTTACACCCACACAGCCATCTTCTCTTTATAATTGTACCACTAACTTTCTCTCGTGCATGCATGCACACACACTACCACTCGGCATTATCCATCGCACACAGGCAATCTTTTTCTTCAGGTCGGTCTCCCATGCATGCACACACACACACACACCTCCCGCTCTTCATCACTTCGGGCATTCTTTATCTCTCACATGCATGCACAACAATCGATGTTCCTCTATGTGTGTATATATAGCTAGGTCTTTCCCAGTTTTTCACACAAACCGATCGATCTATATATCTAGTCAGGTCTCATCCTCTTTCCCACGTACACATCGATCAAACTATACCTCTCTATATAGGATTACATAGCTGATACACCCACATTATCTATCCATCGTCCCCCTCTCATCATCCATGCCTTCCGCTTCATCTCTTAGACGCGCGCACAATGGCGAAGACAGGGGGCAGCAAGGGCCCTGCCCCCCCTAACATCACTATATACTAAGGCTAATATGAATTAATGTGATCAGTAGATCAATTGTTGGTAAAATGGTTTAAGTTGATGAATTGGCCCTCCCCGTAAAGGATTAGCAATGCTTGGCCCCCTAGCTCATTTATTTTTCATGGCTCCGCCACTGCGCGCAACCGTGCACGTTCTCGCCCCCTCTCTTTAAATATCGATCTCGCACTTGTGCACTCCTTCATAGTCTCCCTCCACTTGGCCCCTCGCACCATCTTCCAACACCCCACCCCCCATATCCCAGTGCTTGTACGCTCGTCGAGCTCTTCCCTCTATCTATCTCTATCGATATCTCGCGCGGTCGACCCCTCCCCTCCTTTCTCGTATATCACCCCGGCCCCATGCACATACATGTATGTATATAGGCCTCTCCTTCACACAAATTGCATTGACATGTATTCCCTCACCATATCTTAGTATCTCTCACACACACGGACTACGTGTGCGAAAGGGAAGAGGTGCACACACGCACTCGTTCCCACATACAAACACGCGGGTGCACGGTGGAGCACACTTGTACAAAAAATGAGCATGTAGAAAGGCTTTAGATGATGTGCCACTAGTCTATATCTATATCTATATCTATACCCCTATATTGAGTGCGAATAAAATTGAAAAATGGTCGTTGGATGAAGCCAATCAGACGGTGCAGATATGGCAAATCCGAGCACTACTGGCCATTGGATATCATCTACATTCCACCAGATTCTGCCACATGTACAATCTAGAAGATTCCATGGTTGAACTTTAGCATAATGCACAAACCTCAAAACACAAGTACTTCTCCTTTGTTCTAGAATCTTCCGTATCATAATTGCCCAAACTTTTTTTCTAGTTGAATTGCCATTATTTGTTTTTACTTTATGCTTTACAACGCATAATTCCATGAATCATAAAATAGATTAACTTTTTTATAAAAGCTAATTGATTTTGAATGAGATGAACTATAAGAATTAAATGAACGTCTACATTATGCATATATGACTCAAAGCTTACATGCTATAGTGTGGTATTTATTCATAATTTGGTTGCCAAATCTCATGCGTGCAATGCACGTGTACCTTACTAGTACTTCCAGTATGTGCAAAACACGTAAATTAGAATTCCAATGGCACGCTACACAGTGTCTCTCCCTTTTTCAGTTAATATATTATGATTAAAATAATGTGGGGGCATCCATGAAGCCACGTGGCACATGTGGAGGCGTTGTCGCGACCTCCTTGTGTGGATTGATCACAGTGACGTGCTACTGGTTCCAGAAGAATGTACTCGTCCTCTCTCACGCACACTGGCAGTACATGCACGAAGCGAAGATGTGCATGCACGCACTCATTCCCTCGCACGCACACGCGGGTACAAGGTGGGACGCATTTTTGTACGAAGGTCCACCCCATGTGATAATTTGACGCGTGTAAAGTTGTTCACTTCATTGATGGTCAATTAATACAGTGCGTGCAAATTGAGTGGACGTGAGGGAGGAAATAGTTGAGAAAGACATTACTACTCCACTGCGTGCATGTGAGTAGTTAAATCATGGGTTGCTACTTCCATTGGTCTCCTTCGTATTTTGTGCCAATTTTTGACCATAATTTTAAGTAACACAATATTTATGCATGTCATAAAAATTAATGTCATCGAAAACTATGTTCAAATGTGATTCCAATGATATAATTTTTGGTGACATGCATTAACATTTTCTTAGTTAAATTTTTGGTCAAAAATTGGCACAAAATAAAAAGGGGCCCAATAAACCAGGACGCAGGCAGGATGATCAATTTTTGCCTGGGTTACTGCTGGAGACCTTTGTATTTAAATATGGACGGAGTGGAGTATTACTATCTTTATCTTAGCCTCGTAGGGCTCTCCCAGCGCCTACGCTCGCCTCCCCGCCTCGCCCACCAGATCCCGCCATGGAGGATCCCGCCATGGATAATCCCTTAGATCCCAGGATCCCGCGGGCTGCCCTCTCGCTACGGCCCGCAGCACTGCCGCCTTTGAGCGAAACCCACATGTGTTTCAGAGGGGATCCATTGCTCTCGAATCACAGATCGGTGGCGCCAGAGGACATGCCAGGGCTGCATTTTAGGTGGTGGGCAGCAAGGGCAAATCGGATCGAGGAAGCGTCGCATCGATTGGAGACAAGTTCGAAGGAGCTGTGCCTGGCGAAGCACAAGGCGGAGGCGCAAGTCGATCTCAGGGGAGAGATGCTGAGGGATGTCAGCATCTGGCAGCGTCGCGTTGATTTTGAGCTGGGGCTAATGGCAGAGATCATATTCACGGAGTCGACTGTGGAGGAAAGAACGCGCATGCCTACGGAATGGCATGAACAGCCGGTGCAACTGTTCAAATGGGTGGTAGTAGAAGCCAAATCGCGGGACCAGCTGCGGCGGCGCCGCTGGGCATGCATCGTAGGCGAAGTGAGTTGCCCTCCTTCCCCGCCAGCGATGCACTGACCTACTCGGTTGCTGCTGCAGTGAACTTGCGGCGCCATGGCGGTTTGCAACCGTGACAATCACTCCATCTATATCTATTGTATTCCTGTGAAAATACTTGGTCGTTTGGAAAAATATGGTAATTGATTTATCACTAGTTTTTGAATGCTTGGTCATGACAATCACCCGAAGCCACAACCAGAAGTCTCCATCGCGTAATACTTACGATCGGTCGCACCAACAGACGGTCGGTCGGACCCGCGTCTCACCGAAGGGACACACATCGGCTTGGTCTGACATGTATGACCAGTTACATCACTGACTTGTGCGACTGCATTTGAGCAGTAGTACTTGAAATTTGTGTTCCAGGAAACTCATCGGGAGCCGTTTCGGGCCTCGAAACCAAAACCATCAATTAATCTTTAGCTTGTTCCCATCACATTCAAAGTAGTACTACCATGCTATAATTAAGTGCAAACCTGCTCACACCTAGTACGTATCAAACCTAAACATGTTCCCACTATGCAGGTTTTAGTACTAGTGCTAGTACTAGGTTATAAAAAGGGGAACTGCCTAGCCGAAAATCACTCTACCTTCCTCCTCATAAGTGTTTCTTGTTCGTCCGTCCTTGCCATGGCCGGTGTGCAGAGCTCTAGGTCGAGAACTACTCGTAACAAGGGAGCGGCGACCAATGCCATGGAAAAAAAAGAGGGCTCGCCGCCTTGCAGAGACCTCGAAAGATCTCTCACGGGCAGGCGAGGGCTCCCAAGAGCGCCCTAGCCGTGGAGGCGAACATGCCGAGCTGGCGGTGCTAGAGTCGTTATCCCTCGACGACATGCCCGATCAGCTCACTAAGCAGAAGGAGTTCATCGACGGCTTGGTGGAGCTGCTGAAGGAGAGCCTCGACGACATGCCCGCTGAGCTCAATAAGAAGGAGGAGTTGACCGCCGGCTTGGTGATGTTGCTGAAGGAGAGCATTGCCTCGGGTAAGAAGGCGACCGGCAAAATCCTGCAACTTCAGGAGGAGAACGCTGGCTGGAAGAAGCTGCACGAGAAGAGTAGTTCCTCGGTGAAGATGTTGCACGCCCTCGTCATGGAACAGAAGGAGGAGTTGGCGAAGCTCTGCATCGAGCACCCGGCTGCTGTCAAGGTACGTAATGCGGCCGTGGAACAGATGATGAAGGCTCGCGTCGAGAAATCCTACGTCATGGAAAGAATGAAGAAGATGGCGGAGGAGATGCGCGAGGAGATGGAGGTCGTGGAGGCGATGAAGAAGCAGTTACGACTCCGCGGCCAGCAACCCTTCATGTAGTAGAGAGCAGCACCCCAGACTTGTGTGTGCGTCTTCCTTCTTTTTTTGGGGGATAATCTTCCTTCTTCTTTTGCCCCTGTGTTTCTTCTTTTGCCTCGGGTGTTTCGCCGCACGTGTCACGTTCTCTGTGAGGCATGAATAGAACAATGCTAACGATGAGCGGCGCCGTGGGATCGATGACTAGCAAATTAGATCAATTTTTATCGCCATATCGCACTGGGCTACCGTGTTTCGTGCTCCTCCGTCGTACTAGTACACAAGTGGAAAACTTGAGTATACCGCACGGTTCTTTGCTCCTCCTCAGGTCGTCGGCAACATTTATACGAGCAGTGAAATCACAAGGCCCCGCCTTCCAGCAGTAATGAGCCGTCAAATCACAAACGCCCTCGCCTCTCATGAAACCGACCAAGCGAGACTACCCCGCCCTCTAGCCTTTTAAATGTATACTTTTGTATAGTAGTAGTATCGATGGATTCCGCCATGCAGCAAAACTAACAAGATGAAATTAAAGAAAAAAGGTGGTACATATAGAGAGAGCTCGTCGCCAAATTATGCATATAGTACTATTAAAAAAGCTAGTACGTGCTTAGATGGGGTGCTAAAGTCTATTAAAGAAATTAGCATACATATTTAATTCTTTGACAACTAAACTCCTTCATGCTTTGGGTAAACTTCTCTCATTTAAGTTTTTTTTTAGAATTACATATCTTATTTAAGTGTTTTGCGTATGTGGCATGCTTAGAGCGTGGTTAATAGTATAGCCAACTGTTGGCTATATGATGTTGGCCATATATATTGTACGTATATAATGTGAAGAAACGAGTGGCAGTACTACCAACTACAAGATGAACTGTAAGAAATACTAGTATGTACGTACTGAAGAGTTAAAGTAACGAGAAGGAACATAACATAGTTCTGTTGGGGGCTCAGCACAACACACCCCTCAAATAAAACTAAGCACCCTGAAATTAAACTAAGCAACTAATCCGGTAGACACTGCATTAGAACCACCATGAGCAATGACACTGCCACCTTACTCGGACTCCTCGTCCACGTGCTTGACTTCGTCCTTGTCCCTCTTCCTCTTGGCCGATACTTCTTTGCTTGAATCGCACACTTGGCTCTCGCTCTTCATCCAATCCTTGTAGATATTGAAACAAAGGTAGGCATCCATTGCAGCGTACTGGATGTGGTCTCTATCTAGTACATTCCACTGCCATGTAAGATGAAACTCGGGCGGAGGTTTCGTCAGTTTACCGTATGAAGGATCAACCATGGCTCCTGCCAGGGTCAGCATTGAAAGATGACGGGAGGGCACCAGCCCATTCTTCTGGAGGTCGAAGGGCTGGCCTACAACGAGGCCTATTCGACTCAGGACTCTTCTGTCATTCGTAAAGTCTACAGTAACGAATTTGACTTTGCCGCCCGCGAGGAAGTTCTTAAAATCCTCGCACTCAACGTCGGCATGGCATATGTGGTAGACCAAGCACAAGTTACGCACGCAAACCTAGATCACGGCAGGCTTCTTATTCTCTTCCTCCTTTAGATTCTTCTCTTTTCCCAGGACTGCGGTGTACTCAACATCTAGCCCAGTGACCCACTCATCACCATTTGACTTTTCGAACATGCATCTGAAGCGAGCAAGGCATCCTTTCACCGTCACGGAAGAACGGGTGTAGATGATGTCGAACTCATCGTCGGTGATGGTTCTAACCTTGTACTCACCGACGACCATGGATTTGGGAGGAGGGTTAGGATTAGTGGAACTGATGTAATGTGAAAGGACGGGACGACTAGGAGCGAACTACCGTAATGTTAAAGGATGGCCGGGGACGAGTAGGAGCGAACTGCTAGCGGTTTTCCGATTGTAAAAATGCTTGAGTGGGTCGTGCGAACGGCATGGTAGTGGCTTGCCCGGTGGATAAATGGATTCATGCACAGTACTATGGGGGCCCAATTAGATGTCATGTCTACTAGACGCCCAATTAAATGGCTTCATGCATCTGTGTGTTCGCACGTCAAGCGTCGGGAAAATTACAGGTGATATGAAGCTTTCCATGCTCCCATGATACGGGCTTTCGAGAGCCCTTGGATCTGAGATCGAACGGTTGCATGGCGTGATTCTAGACCTATGGGTGAATATCCTATCCTGGAGGGTTATTCTGCAAATTTTCAGCAACTTAGCATGTGACCGTTCGATCTCAGATCCAAGGGCTGTCAGCACCCCATATCATGGTCGCGCCTACCACGACTGTCGCCTCGCTTGTGCGGTCGCGCCCTTGGAGATTTCAGACGGCTATAAATGAGCATTTTTTTGCCTACTTCGCATGCATGAAACTACTTCCTCCGTCCAGGTTAGCTATAAGGTTGGCCATAAGAGTATTTTTTTTACTTCTCTCTATCTCTTTCTTCGTAGTATTTACTGCATTTGCCAAGGAGTAAGGAGTACTAGTACTTGGCACCTGTAAACCATGGAGGTGGTCAGGAATCGGGAGACTCACGTCGGTCGTAGCAACGCAGTAATAATGATAATGGCAAGTCAAATCACAGGGCCCCACCTGTCCAGCAGTAACGAGCCGTCAAATCACACAGCCCTACGTTTGCAGCAGCCTACTCCCTCATCTTCTCGCCTCTCTGTCGAACCGACTAGGCGGAACTGCCCGCCTACCGCGCAGGAAAAGCCCCGCCCTCGACTTTAAGTATAATTTTGTATCCATGGATTGCGCCATGGAGCAAAGCCTTAAGAAAACGGCGGTACAGATGTATACAGCACGCCCATCGCGTTCGCGTCGCACCCCAGATGGTCGGTCGGTCTGGCACGCCGCTCTCCGAATGGAACGCGCGTCATATTGCGTTTGCACACACATGTGGGACCGCAATTGAGAACCGACCATAGGCACACTCCCCTGTCCCCGCAAGTCCGCTGAGTTAATAGAAGAGAGAGACGAGCGATAGTACTAGAGCAGTGCTGTAAACACGTCGGTGCCTGGACGATCCCTGCACGACACGGGAGATCAGTTCGTCCATGCATGTCACCAAACTCAAGCAGATGGCTGGATTGGCTATCGTCTACATATCATGCAAGTTGTCTTGTACAGGGCTGTAGTTCTGATGAGAAATCTAAAAAAAGGTTTCTTGTCATCTTGCAATATTAGGTGTCATGTGCTTCGGATCACTGCGAGGGTTAAACAGCGACAACTGCGTTCCTCCAAGGCGCTGGTCATTGGGGGCACATGCACAGAGACTACTCGGCTGCCATCTAGGTCAAGCCGGCTATGTTAATTAGGACATCTATCGATTGACCCCTTTTCTACGAGTTTGTCTTTAATTTGAGCTTTGATCCTCGTCTAGTTTGTCCGTTGGGATTCATGTTGTCTCCTTGGGGCAGTGACGTTATGGTTTCTTGTCATGTGGCATTTTTTCGTGTTATGTGTTAATCCGGTGCTTCAGATCAAAATGACGACAACTGCGCCTCTGGGGCACGTGCATGAAGACTTCTCGACAGTCATTGACGAGGTTAAGCCGGCTCCGGTAGATAAAAGAAAACTACTCCACTATATAGGCAGGAGCCTCCACGCTTGCTTGCTAGTGTTTCTCTCTTCACACTCTCTCGTCCTCTCCGGATCTAAACACGACAGCGGTGGCCACACTCTCTCTCTGCTCACCGCTGGTCACAGATCCGGCTGGATCCCCTCCGCCGGGGAAGGTGAGAAGGTGCAATGTTCACGGGGTCATCCTCGGCGATGGCTCTTACCCACTGTCGACGCGTCCCGATCAGCGTGCCTTGCCGTTCTCTCCCATGCAGCGCCGGCTAGGGAGGGCCTCCGACCCCTTCTTCCTCGCTGTCATAGTGTGGGCAGATCCGGCCTCCCGCTGCCCACCTAGCGACATCCCGGCGACCCTCAGGTATAGCTTCCTTCGAAACCGACCTTGCTCTACTGCCCCAGCTCCTGACGTCACTGCATTTGTATCTTTTACTATTTCTCAGGCCCCCTCATAGATAGGATCGATCGGTTGTTCGAAAGCCACCTAAAATTTTACTGTTAAGAGGTAAAACTACTTCATGCAGTCGAATCTAGTACTACTTGGTTCAAACAGGGAAGAAATGGGGATGGGGTGGGGGAAGATTTGTTACCTGAATCTAGGACTTGGTCGAAAGAGGAAATAATGGGGACGAAAAGTAGCAGAGACTGGCTATCCAACTGGTCTCTTGGTCTAATAGGGAAATAAAGGGAAACGCAGTACAAACTCAATATAAAGCGATCTATTGGTTGAAAAGGAAAGAAAGTGGGGACTGGGGGACAAGTCAACAGAGTATGTCCAGCACTAGATTTGCTAGCCTCACACAGTATAAGGTGGCTATACCAAACAAAAATGGGACCAACCCAGGTATCCTGTTCTGATGTTTGTTGCCCCGAGCCCCTCTTATGTAATGCGACTGGTAAAATGTAGCAGTCTGTAATGCCACTGGTAAAATGTAATAGTCCCACTATTAAAAGTAAGGACATGTTAAACAAATGTTGTTTTCAATGTAATGCCTCCAGTAATATAAATCAATGGCACTGTTTTTCATGTCCTGCCAAATTTCCCATTAAGATAAGTTGCTTCTTTTCGTTAGAAATGCAACTGTCCTGGTCCGCCTACTCTCCCGTGCCCAAATACCAACTCTTTAGCAGTTGTTAATATAATGTTGCTGGTAAAATGAAGCAATGGCACCATTAAAGTAATGTCATATTTAACAGTTGTCATAGTTAATCATAATGCCCACACTAATATCTAGCAATGCTGCTGCTTTAGAAATTGCTACTGTCCTTGTAGGATCGCCATTCAGATAAGGAACATGCTTCTTTTCATTTGATGTATGCTTCATCACTTGTTAGTCACCCTCCTTTCCACCTTTTTGTGCAAACAGAGATATACATCTCACGCTTGATCTTACTTGAACTGCACAAATGATATCCAAATTATGGTTGAACATTCCATGAGCTTCACGACCAACCTTGATGTTGCTCAATTTTATTGCAACTAATGAAGAAGAAGCTGCTAGCTCATGGGACATTGCTTCATTTTAGGTGAACTACACAAAAAGGTCCCATAAATTGAATCATCCATGTTGGTGACTGGTGTCATCCCTTCTATGATGGCGTTGACTGCAGATATGGTTCCCATCGCGAGGTATCTTCCTTTTTGGTCTGACCATTTGCCAAAGATCCTACATGTTGACTCTGCTCTTGTGCTACTGCTTTGGCACAGCCATGATAAAGCAGTAATGTTATTATTTTGCACCTTAATCTAGTGGCACTATTAATTTGAGGCAATGTTTTGGCACCGCTAGTGCCACTGATTTTTTTATATATCGAAAGTGGGGGTTTCCTCCTATTTCATTAAAGAAACCCAACCATAGAGAACCATTATCCAACAACATCTCAGTGTAAATGGGCAGTTATGCAACTACTACTAGAACGGACTGAGTACTAGCAGGAGACAAGTTCGCCACATAAGCTAGGCAGGTAGGGGGACGCAGCACCACCTCAACCAAGTTTGGATTACAACCCAAATGCTACCACAGAAACATCAGGGGGGAAGATAGGGACTGAATGAGCCAGCTTCAGCATCCCAGTCTAAGCACCCCCGGCCTCCATCCTTGCGACGCACGGTACACCTTGCTTGCCACCTGCTCGACCCTAGTGCCACTGATAAAATGAAGTAATAATACAGTTAAAATAGACCGAGTGTCCTCTCTATCATTTAATTTCCAATGTAGATAAAGAAAGTGCTTCTCTTTGTTAGTATATGTTTCATCAAGTAGTCCCATTGTTAATGTTTAAGTGTTTCGGCAAACTGGGGTGCTTAATTTTAGTTGATCTGCACAAAAATAGAGATTGGAATGTCTCAAGGCCCCTCCTTGTACTACCGTTGTACACTGATGTTCATCACTGGCAGAAGGTGTATCGGGGAGAATTGGGTCGATTTCCAGTATGAGGCCTACCGTATGAGGCGTCGCAGGGCCCATCTCGCCCTCGCAGTATGGCATACTGTGATACTATCGTAATATTTTCCCATTAAGAAAATGAAGTTTCTTCTATTTATTAGTGTATGTTTCATCAACTAGTGCCACTATAATGTAATCACGCTTTTTCATTATCTGTGCAAACAGGGTTATTCAGCTGCATTTTGGTGGAACTGCACAAATGTACGGATGGAACCGGCATATATGCAGAGTGCGAGGTGCCAAGTAAAAATTACCGACACCAACCATGCTCCATCTAAGCATTGGCATCCACCACCAGTGGGATGGATGGCGCTCTCTGTGGACGGATCTTTCTCGGCAGCAAATCCTCTAATCAAATACTAGTAGCTTATATTGGCACTTTCCTAGGGAGTACTCTTTTCTGAAAGAAGCACCAATCTATTTTTATTTATTTGTTCACAGTGTCACAACTTTGTTTTTGGTCCAGAGCTATTTTAGGGTGATTGGCGTAGTACTCGGAGACTGATTGTAAGCGTGATTTTCATTAGCCATCACACTGATTGTAAGCATGAGCAGATGGAAGATTAGGTTAGTGCGAAGCTTACCTTAAGCCCTACCGCCGCCGTTGAAATGAGGCGAGCGGCAAGGGAAACGTGGAGAATGGTGGGGAAGCGATGTCGCGCCATCCGGCCTCCTCTTGCGGTGGGAGAACGAATACTCCTGTGGCTCCGGCTGGCACTGCACCCTCATGAATGGCACACTGTACTCGATCGATTCGTTATCCTCTGGATGCTCGACCTTCGACCTATACGCCCACCACCTCCGCCTGACTTTCGTGTCGGGCGAATCTGTCTGCTCCATCGCCCAGAGGAGATACTCGAGGAACTCAAAGGACTGCGGTGTGACTGCCGCCGGGGAGTACATCACCGCCGTCTCACTCTTTCGCATACATTGCCACATGGCCCTCACCATCCTCGAAATCCCCCACTCGTTGTCAAACCAAGTAAGGATCTCCTTCAACCTGGCTAACTTCGCCTGGTCGCCGCCGGCGATCTGCCCGATTCACTGCAGCATCCTCTCCATAGATGTCCTTCTGAGAGGTCCGATGCTAGCTTTGGAAGATGGGAGGTGAGACGGTGGTCTTGCAATGGAGAAGAGGGAGAGGCGAGACGGTGGTTTTGCAATGGATAAGATGGAGAGGAGAGGGTGTGGTTTTGCAATGGAGAAGAGGGAGAGGCAAGATGGTGGTTTTGGAATGGAGATGATGGAGAGGAGAGGGGGTGGTTTTGCAATGGAGAAGAGGGAGAGGCGAGACGGTGGTTTTGGAATGGAGATGATGGAGAGGAGAGGGGGTGGTTTTGCAATGGAGAAGACGGAGAGGAGCGTGCGGCAACGATTTAGGATTGGACGAGAGGGCCGGCGCGCTGTGACTGGATCAAAATCAAAATCAATTTACCCTTTAATTAAGAAAGTGACCCCACATTAACTAGTCTCCCTTGTATTCTGGGTCATATTTGACCATGATTTTCAAAAATAAAATATATGTTATACGTTGCAAAAATAATATAATTTGAAAGTACATTCAGATACGAACCAAACGATACAATTTTTGATGACATGCATTCACATTTTGCTTGTTAAATACAGTACATGGTCAAACTTTGACCCAAAATACGCAAAACAAAAAAATACTTTCAAGACCAGCGCCGCTCCTCTCCTCTTAAACCACCGCCGCTCCTCTCCTGTTCCAATCCAAATCTAGGGCCGCTCCTCTCTTCTTCCATTTCAAAACCACCGCCGCTCCTCTCCTGTTCCAATCTAAAACCAGCGCCGCTCCTCTCCTCTTCCATTTCAAAACCACCGTCGCTCCTCTCCCGTTCTAATCCAAAACACGCGCTGCTCCTCTCCTCTTCCATTCAAAAACCACCGCCGGCGAGTGAAGGTGCTGTGGAGAAGTAGATCGATGGAGGAGTACAACCGATACGTGTGGCTCGCAGGCGGCGACCCTGTGAAGCTAGCTAGGATGTTGGAGATACAGTCTTGGTTTGACAACCCGGAGCAATTAGCGGCGATAGCGAAAGCGATGGCCAAATATCTAGAAAAGAGCAAAAAGGAGGCGATACACCGGGAGGGAGTCGCGCGGGAGTACATAGAGCTGCTCCTCTGGGCCATGGAGCAAACAGATTTACCGGATCCGATCGTGAGGCTGCAGTGGTGGCAGTATCGATCCAAGCTGGCGCATCCACCTGAGATTGAAGGATCGAGCATCTACACGGTGCCATTTGTGAGTGTGCCGTGGCAGAGCGAGCCGGTGGAGTCTTCGTCGACCGAACCCAACTGCAAGAGGAGAAAAACAGTTGGCGCGACGACGCTTCCCTGCCATCCTCTCCCTCGCCGTTCACCTCGTCCCATGGGGCGGCTGTCTACCGCCGAGGAATAGGAGAGGACTCCCCCCCCCAATAGTCTGAGGAGGAGCTTAAGGTTTTCCAGTATTTGCAGGTTGTGTTTTGTGTTTCAGATTTGAGAGTACTTTCAGATATGAGTGTCTTTTGAATTTCAGATTTGTTGTATTGAGCATATGAAGTATTTTATGAATTCTAGAGATCTATTTTTAGCACTTTAAAAAATGTAGTTTCATATAAAAGTGCAGACAATGTGATTCTTAGAGAAGAAACTGCAAGTTTTAGTTTCAGATAAGAAACTGCAAGTTTCTGAGGCAGAGCATTTATATTAACACGCCCTTTTCAAATAGGGATAACATCATGTTGGAATTTTTATTCATGGTCGAAAATGGAACTACTAGCCAGTTAACATCATGCTGATTAACATTCATGCATAGCACATCTTCATATGATGCACAGTCAAAAAAGATATGCTATTTTCAAAATGCCCACACAATGTTGAGTGTGTTGGAGGTGGTGTGCGTAGATGACAATGGGCACCCACATGTCAGAGGCAGAGGCAAAAATTTGTGGATATTTTCACTGCATCAGGTGGAATCGAACCCGAGCGGAGCAGCGGTTGGGGAATGGAACTTGGCCACTGGGTTACTCCAGTACTTTCGCTAGAAATTAGGCACAACATCTACCACTACTGTAGCATGTCTATGGCCCTACCAGGTCCATGGCCATACGCAAGCAAGTGCCTCATTGAAAAAATACTTCCTCCTAATGCTATACTGACGTTGGGGGCCACGGATTTGTCAACGTAGTTACTAACGGAGATAAATTTACAACAAAGTCATCGGGGAGCTGGCACGTATCATTATTATCAGTGGGCCAACAAGTATCAGCTGGGTTGTGGGCTGCCCAGTCTAGGCTTTCTTTTTTAACATGTGCAGCCCACGACATGCCGGTTTGTATTTGTTTGAGGGTTGTCATATATCGACCGGCCTATGGCCCTCCCATCCTAGGTTTTATTTGTTCTTAAACATCCGCTGCCCAACTTATGTATTTTTTTGAAGAAAACGTAGAGGTATGTTCTATTTTTCTATATAAGAATAGGAACTACAGGTCCAACTTATGTTTCCCTTCTAACTATATTATATATATATATATTATTTTATATGTTATTATAAATTATTGTTATTATCATCATATATTTAACAGATACTTACATATATAAGAAAAAAAATATCCCATCTATTATGAACTTATAAAAATAAATGTTTAACAATAAAATCCTGATTTTTTTACTTAAGGTCAACGAAAATATAGGTGATTGTATACAAAAGCTTGGTAAGATTTAAGGACCAATGTAAATAAAGCACTGATTATTTAAATATATTTATAACAAAATGCTCAGCCACTGTTTATTTTTTGATAACATTGCTGCGCCCAACCCAACATTATAATTAGAACCAGCCCAACAAAATCGTGTATTTCGAGAAAGTGAAAATGGGTTGTAATTTTTTAGAAAAAAATAAATGGGCTGCATGGGCGCTACATTATTTGTTCACCCAGGCCAGCAAATTCATGTATTTCTAGAAAGTGCAAATGAGATGTAGTTTTTTTAGAAAAAAATAAATGGGCCGCATGGACGCTACATTATTTGTTCTCCCAGGCCAGCAAATTCGTGTATTTCTAGAAAATGCAAATGGGCTGTAGTTTTTTTAGAAAAATAATAAATGGGCCGCATGGACGCTACATTATTTGTTCACCCAGCGCAGTGAATGGACTGTAAATTCTAAAAAAATGGGTTGAATATGTGCGACATTTCTGCAGGCTGAAATGTGGGCCAATAGGTCGAAGCCAACGCAAGGCGTTGTCAACTTAGTCAACAAATGATTCTGACATCGATAGCCATTGGATGTTCGGCATTCATCTTCAATCTCTCGTTTTCTTCATCCAGCGCCGCCGGGATCAACTGCTCCCGCCTCCGGCTGCTAGCAGCTCAGCTTAGCACGCTTCGCTGTGAAGCGCTACCCCACCGCCGGCCAAGCCATCCCTCCACCCTCCACACCTCCTGTTATTCTCCGCCGACTGTAGAACCACGCCACACCAGAACTAGTTAACCCTCGTGCACCTCTCCGTCTACGACTCCACTGCCGCGACTTCCCATCACTGGCTCGTTGCCGTCCGGGGCCTCGCCGTCGTCCACCGCCTTGGTGCGCTCGGCGCGGCGTGGTCAACATGGTCAACAAACAAGAGTCATCGGAAGAGGACTGTACGTGGAGAGGCTGACAGTGGGGACGCACCAGGTCCATGGACGCATGCATGCAACCGCCTCCTTATTACACGAAAATAAAATTATTCCTCCCCCTGAAAGCTGGGACCCACCACGTATATCTTTGCAAGGAAGGAAGTGCCTCCTTATGCCTGCCCCTGACAGCTGGGACCCATCAACAACATCTTTGCACGCAAGGAAGTGCCTCCTTATTACGGGCAAAAATACATGATTCAGCCCCTGACCGCTGGGACCCGCCAGCTATATATTCGCACGCAAGGAAGTGCCTCCTTGCCCTCCCTGACAGCTGGGACCCACCCGGTCGAAGCGTACATAGCGTTGTCTGTGTACATACCGGTCGATCGGTGTGTCTGCCACGATGAACCGTGGCCGAGTAAGGAGCGGTAGCAGCTCAGGCAGTCCAGTCAAAACCATGTACACGTACGTACAGACAGATGCCAAAAAATACGGCCACGTGCATACATACGGGCGGGGTCTCAAACGCGTACTCACGCATACGTACGGCCAGGGCTCATGTACATGGAGAGGCAACGGACGGCAGCAACGGCGTCCTGTTCATCGGAAGCCAACCGGCTGGGTCGGAACGGAGAAACTGCGTCGTGTTCATCGGGAGGCAACGGAATGTGTCGTGTTCATCGGGAGGCAACGGAATATGTTGTGTTCATTGGGAGCCAACAGCTTGGACGGAACAGCCAAAACAAGGTCTGGCGTATCGCAGAACGGAGGAAACGGGCCTTCTGTTCGACCGCGTACGGTCAAAATGGGGTCCTATTCATCAGGAAGGGTCTGGCATACCGCAAAACGGAGGAAATGGACTTGTGTTTGAGTGCCTACGGTTGAAATGGGGTCCTGTTGATCGGGAGTGGTGTGGCGTACCGCAAAACGGAGGAAACAGACTTGTGTTGGAGCGCCTACGGTCGAAATGGGGTCCTGTTCATCCACCGTCTACTGCCTCGCTCCAGCCTCCACAGGCTACTGTTCATCCACCGTCGACCTCCTCCAGCCTCCACGGGCTACTGTTCATCCAGCCTCTACCGGCTGCTGTTCATAGAGCCTCCACGGGGTCCTGTTCATCCACCCCCAACCGGCTGGGGTGCGGCGGCCTCCTCGGGGTCCTGTTCATCCAGCGGCAACGGCCTACTACCACGGGTCCTGTTCATCCAACCCCCAACGGGAACTGTTCATCCACAGCCAACCAACCGGCTCGACTCACCACGTCTCGACTCGTTCTATGTATCACGCGCACAGTAGCAATGGTCATTGTTCATCGAGAGGCAACCCAACACCGGCTGGCTACGTCTCGCACGGGGGCTCGATCGGCTTTAGTAAGCAGCAGCAGTGATCGATCGCTCGGTTCAGTTAGCAGCAGCAGCGAAGGAATCGCTCGGGTTCAGTCAGCAGCCAAGGGATCGATCGCTCGGGTTCAGTTAACAGCCAAGGGATCGATCGCTCGGGTTCAGTAACGTGCGATCGCTTGGGTTCAGTTAGCCAACGCCTCGCACACACGCGCGTACACGAGAGAAACGCACAAACCTCCGTGCATCGCTCAGCCCCGATGACCCACCGAACCGGGAACTCCCCGATATTTTCCTCGCCCTTGCTTCTACCACGATTTTTTCCGTCATGGATGGCCAAAAGAATGTCATGCAGCTGCGTCTCCGGCCCGCCCAGGACGAAAAACCCATTTTCTGTCATGATTTTTTGTCATAGAAGTAGGAGCCCACCACCTCTATGATGATACGTGCTTTTGTCACAATTATCATCATAGAAGTGTCATAAGCATAACAGAAGAAAAAAATTGTTCGGCCCAAAATGTCACGGATGTGTCTTTTTTTTGTAGTGCTTGTTGGTGGCAATATCAATTGTTGTGTAATTTCAAACGATGTAACCAGCGTGCACTCAACCTCTGTAGTTGCAATCAAAACAATCAAGCAAAAAAACAGGGAGAAAACAGAGCCAGCGCATGCACTATTTTCTAGGCCTCTTTAATCTTTGCGGGCCTTCGACAGTCAACGCAATGCGACAGCCCAACCAGAGCATGGTTTCATTTTGGGCCCAATAACTACGTTTTTTCTCTTGCCCTTGGTGTTGTCTGACGAAACTAAAAGTGTCAAAAACTAACACCTGCAGAGATGCGGAGATGGAGATAGAGACATAGTTTAAGCAACACAGAGAGCACATGATCCACAAATTAAGCAACACAGAGAGCACATGATCCACAATCCCTTAAGCAAATCGTAGAGCACATGACACGACACAAATAACATCTCTAACGAGTGATGACCAGCAAGTAAGCAAATCCTAGAGCAACTATACAAAAATAAAATCCTAAAGCTATCAGATTCGCCTGCTTGTTCAACTGAATCATCTGCCTCAAGTTCCTGTTCATCTTCTTTAATTCCCCCTTCAGATCCGCATCCCCAACTATCAGACCAGCACTTTCAGAGACCAAATTCTGAGTGGCTGACGGCAGATTGGCCTCCCGGGTTGCGGCCCCATTGAATTGAAGCAAGCCCTCCCCTTGAAGCCTCCGAACGTAGTCATCCATCCATTCAAAATGTGTGCATTTGTTCATGATCTGAAACGAAATCATGAACCCTAAATCTCAGATCCAACGAAAAAGAATTAGAAGCAAAGAGAAAAAGAAAGGGTCAGAGAAAAATCATGAGATCTAACCTGCCCCTCTGGCTTGCTCTCGCATTTCACGAACTCGCGCCCAAAGTTGCCATTCTTGTCCTCCCTTGAAGTCAACCTTTTCAGTGGCGCGGTGCCTGGGCAGTCAGGACATCACTCCATGGGCACTGGACCATACTGGGGCCACAAGGGGCGGGAGCTGAAGTGGAGCTCGACATATCTAGTCGCCGGAGAAGAAGAAGCAGACGAGTGGCTCCTCTGGTCATCGCAGAAGAAGAAGAAGACAGGGGAGGCAATGGTGGGCGAGCACAACCAATGTCTCGCGGATCGCCCAAGGATCCAACGATGCGGAACCGTCCTTGTGATCCAACAGCGCGGAGCCTGCACGCAGCCTGGCCTCAGAATTCCTTCTAGAAGACCATATCTGAGGGCTGTCGCTTGGCGCTAGGGTATAATCGGACGGCTGATGTTTGGATCTAGGGTTAGGTGAAACCCCGCGGGGTTTAGAGGTGTAACACCCCCAGTGGTTAGCCACAGTAATCCCACTTTTGGTTATGCCATGTCATCATGATCAACAGTGCCTAATCATCATTTGCATCATATTGCTTTTCAACTCCTATCTCAAAATCCAAATTTAAATGAAAGTGGAAAATAAAAGTTGTCCAACATAAAAACTAAAGTGTTCAATAAATAACAAATATTCCAGGGACTATTCTAAAATTGAAACCAACAATTAATAAAATAATTAGGTGGCTCAAACATTATCAAAACAGTAAGGACTAATGCATTTTAATTATTATAAAAATTGTGTGAATTCCAATTGTCTCCAAACTAATTTTTGATAGTGTTAGGTAATGCCTAGTATTTATTGGAGCATTTGTTATGTTTTACAAAAACCATTTTGAGGCCTAACTATTTACTAAACTGAGAGAAGAAAATAAATAAAAGAAATGAGAAAAAGAAAAACAGAACAAAAGGAAAAGGAAAAGAGAAAAAGGACCCCCCCCCCCGGCCCAACCAGGCCAGCCCAGGGCCGGCCCACCCCCGCTCTCCCTTATTCCCCCCCCCACGAACCCTAGACCACCCCACTGCCACCCCCGTTCCCCAATCCTCTCGCTCCTCCCCCCCCCTCTCTGCCCGATCTGGATCGGGGCACGGTGCCCCGACCCCGTCGTCGATCCCCGTCGCCTCGACGCTGCCCGGCGCCGCCCCACCGTCTTCGCCGGCGCATCCTCGTCCCCTACCTCGAACGGCCTCCTCGAGCCTCGCCGCCCCCTTCCCTGCACCGCATGTGAGGCCGGCCTCCTCTTCCCTCCTCTCTGTCGCCTGCTGTTGCGCGCGCACATGCTGCGCCCGCCGCTGGTACTGCCGCATCTGCAGCTGCTTGCTGCTGCTTCCGCCGCGCCGGTGCCGCCCTTGTCCTGCTCGCTACGGCGGCCCCGCTGCCGCCCAGGTCGCCGTGACCTGCGGCCCCGTGCCGTCCTGCTCCTCGACGCATCGTCGCGCCCGCCCACCGTTACCCCGCGCCGACCGCGCCCCGCATGCGCCCGGCCGCGCTCGCCCGAGCGCGACCGCGCCTGCTGCTGCCGCAGACACCGCTGCTGCCCTGCGCGTCGTCGCCGCCTACCGCCGCGGCCTCCCTCGCTAGCCGCCGCCCGGTCTCGCCATGCCCTGTTCGCCGGCGCCCCGCTCGGGCGATGCAGCGCCCGGGTCCGCCCCGACGGGCGCCCGCGCCCGTTAGGCCCCTCTGGCCAATGACAGCCGGGGCCCACGCCCCAGAAATTAAAAAAATAAATAAATAAAAAATAAAAAATTATTAAAATTAATAATTAATTAATTAGTTAATTAATTAAGTTAATTAATCTTGATTAGGTTAATCTAATTTAGTTAATTAGTTTAATTAAGTATTAATTAATTAGTTAACACTAATTAACTAATCAGTCAATGACAGGTGGGTCCCACGTGTCAGATGACTGCTGACGTCAGCATGATGTCATGCTGACATCATCAACACTGTTTCGGATAATGTTGTTTTAATTTATTAAATATTCCCAAAAATCAATAAGACTTTAGAAAATCATATAAAATAAACCGTAACTCGGATGAAAATACTTTCTACATGAAAGTTGCTCAGAACGACGAGACGAATCCGAATACGCGGTCCGTTCGTCTGTCACGCGTCCCTAACTATCCGAACATGCAACCGTCCCTCTCCGGTCATCTGTCTGACAAATGTCCGGAGCCGGGAATACTTTCCCGGATGAATCCCCCCCTTCGCCAGTATCACCCGGCACTACGTTAGATCACCTCTGACACCGCGTATTGCCATGTTATGCTTTGTGCTGCACTTGATTGCTTAGTATTTATTGTTTCCTCCCCCTCTTCTCTCTCGGTAGCCCCCGACACCGACGTCGTCCCCGAGGCCGACACAGCTCCAGAGCCCGAAGACACCATTGACAACCTTGCCCTTGCCGCCGAGCAACCAGGCAAGCCCCCCCCCCCCCTTTGATCATCCCGATATCGCCCATTCTAATTTCCCATGCTTGCATTAGAATTGCTGCTACTGCTGCTTTACCTATTCTGATGCATAGCCTGTTTATTGTAACCTGCTGTTGATAATTACCTGCATATCCTAAACTGCTTAGTATAGGATGGGTAGAGACCTACCAGTGACCCCACTAGTCCCGACCGCCCCGCTGGATTATCCGAAGACCCGATCAACGGGATTGAAGACCAGGCCCCGACACCGCACATCACCCCCTTTAGTTGTAACGACACTACAGCGTTACTATCGAGTGTCGAGGGTGATACCTCGTGTAGCACTTCTGATGTTAACTCTGTAGAGTAGCTATTCGGTCGTGGTCATCGAGGGTGATTCCTCCTTAACCGCTTCCGATAACGACGCCGTCGTACGACACCTCAAGTGTGAACCCAGCGAGGGTGATTCCTCCGAGTTCACCTTGACGATTACATCGAGTAGGAATCCAACGAGGGTGATACCTCGGATTCCCCTGATGTTATGGACACACGGATACTTGGACTTTACACTGTTACTTGGATAGGCGGGTCGGCCCCGAGGGGTACCCGCGTGCGTCTGAGAGGCGAGTGTTGTGAAGACGGGTGCCTGTATGGTGCCCGAGTGATGAATACGAGGTGCGGCCGGGCATTCTTAACCCTTGCAGCAAGTCCTCGAGATGGGGCGACGGGGTCACATCTTTCGTGAGTCTCTGCTCGTTACCGCAAGCCCCTAGTCCTAACGATTTGGATATTTGATCCGAGCAGGCCTCTGGTCTGATAGCACTAACCATCACGTGGGCATAGTATGGGCGTTCTGCATCGTATGCATCAGCCGAAAGCTCTGTCAGACGTCCAGTTCAGCAGTGCGGCATGGAGTGATTGGCGCCATTTCGGTGGTGCTTGGATCTGTGCCATGTGCGCAACGACCCGGAGGGTGAGGGGCGATGGCCAAGACCCCCTTGCGCTTAGGATGTAGACCGGCGGGGACCTCTCTGCTGAGCTGTAGGTAGGGTTGCGATGTGTCGTTTGGCCGAGGCCGGGCATGACCCAGGAAAGTGTGTCCGGCCGGAGTTAATCGAGCGTGTTGGGTAAGTTGGTGCACCCCTGCAGGGAAGAACACTTCTATCGATAGCCGGTCCTACGGTAAAGGACACTCAGAGTTGTATCCTGATTGATACAATTTAGAACTGGATACTTGGATACTATGGCTCTGGGATTGCTTCTCGCAGGGAGTCGAGAAGGGATCTTCGGACGAGGTTGATGGCTGTATGGCTCTGGGATTGCTTTCTCGTAGGGAGTCGAGAAAGGATCTCTGGGTGAGGTTGAGACTTAATGATACTGCTACATTATATTGTACTGTCTACACTCTTCTATTGCTGCAAGACTGATGAAGATGCTAGTCTTCGATAGGACTAGGCCTTCTCTCTACTCTGGCATTTCTGCAGCCCAGTGCACATATACAGCCTCTCATTGAAAATGTTGCATATGTAGTGTAGATCCTTGCTTGCTGAGTACTTCTGAGTACTCACGGTTGCTTTGTTTTCCTTTTCTCTCCTTATCAGTTTGTTGCGACCAAAGGACGAAGCCCCTTGAGACAGATGCCCTGTCGATCGACTACTACTACTACCCAGAGGATGGATACCTCTACGAGTTGTCTGACAACCAGGAGTAGGATCGGAGGGTCCCAGGCAGGAGGCCTACGCCTTTCGATCGTAGTGTTTTATTTTGCCCCGCCTTTCTAAAGGCCTTTCTGTTTCTGTTTCATATCTGTACTCAGATATCTGATGCTTCCGCTGACGCTTGTTCGCAAGCTTATGTATTCGAGCCCTCGAGGCCCCTGGCTTGTAATATAAAGCTTGTATGACTTTATTTATGTTTTAGAGTTGTGTTGTGATATCTTCCCGTGAGTCCTTAGGCTTGATCGTGTGCATTTGCGTGTATGATTAGTGCACGATTAGGCCGGGGGCGTCACAAGTTGGTATCAGAGCCGACTGACTGTAGGAACCCCCCCTTTCCAACTCCTTGACCGAAGTTGAGTCTAGTGGTCTAAAAATTGTTTTACTAACTTGGCTGTGTGGCTTACGGGCACACGTCGCCAATTGGGTGGTATTAGGATCTTTTACTCCTTGACCTTTACTCTGGGACTCTGATCTCTCCTCTATTCGGGTTAAAACTTTACTAACTCCAACATTAGGATCTCGTAATCATATTCTCCCGGAGAGCTGGATATTCGCAACTGATCCTTTTCCTTGGAACGATTAGTCTGATAATCATCATTTTCCTTTCCATTGGTTTGTTTAACCTTTCCTTTACAAGTATCTTACGCTTCTCACACTGTCATTTGACACTTTTGGAATCTCTCGACAAAATGTGTCGTGTTCAGCGGCAACATTTTGACTTCTTTCGAGATGTTAAATGAATTCATGAACAGCAATTCCATCCTTGCCTCTAGTGGTCGGTGTTATCATCATCAATCTCTTTGACTACCTGCCCACGCATTGCTGTTAACCCAGAACGAGTTCAGGCTATTCTGGACTGGACTCCTCCGAAGAATGTCAAGCAAGTCAGAAGTTTTCTCGGCCTTGCAAGTTATTGCCATCGATTTGTCGAGAACTTTTCTAAGATTGCTAAGCCTTTGACTGATCTGCTTCACAAGGGCGTTAAGTTCGAATGGACAGAAAAATGTCAGGAAAGTTTTCAAGCACTCAAAGACAAGCTGACATCTGCCCCAGTACTATCTCCTCCTGATACCCGCAAAGACTTTGTGATCTATTGTGACGCATCCCGTGAAGGATTAGGCTGTGTCCTAATGCAAGAGCGTAAAGTGATTGCTTATGGCTCTCGTCAGTTGCGCCCACATGAAGAGAATTATCCGGTACATGATCTAGAACTAGCTGCTGTCATCTATGCACTGCAGTTGTGGCGACATTACCTTCTCGGTAATCGTTGCGAGATCTACACGGATCATAAAAGTCTGAAGTACTTGTTTACTCAACCATCTCTAAACCTCCGTCAGCAAAGATGGATGGAGGCCATTGCGGACTATGATTTGGGTATATCCTATACCCCTGGCAAGGCTAACGTGATGGCTGGTGCCTTAAGCTGCAAGTCCTATTGCGACAACCTCATGGTTAGGCAAGCACAACCTCGTCTTTTTGAAAAACTATGCAAGCTGAATCTCCGTATTATCCCACAGGGTTCTCTTAATAACCTTGTAATACAACCAGATCTTGAGAAAGCTGTTAAGGATGCGCAAGCTAAAGATGCTGAAATTGATCTGATGAAGAAAGACCTTCACCTTGTAAAGTACAGGGATTTCTCGCTGTCTGAAGATGGAACCTTGTATTTCAGAAACCGCATTGTGGTACCTCGCTTCGAACTCATGACTGACAAAGTCATGAAGGAGGCACATGATACCCCGCTGTCTATTCATCCGGGTAGCACCAAGATGTATCATGATCTCCGTCAAAGGTACTGGTGGTCTAAAATGAAGCAGGACATTGCTCGATATGTTGCTGAATGTGATGTTTGCCGTCGCGTTAAAGCAGAACATCAGAAGCCTGCTGGAATTCTGCAACCACTTCCTATTCCTCTATGGAAATGGGATAAGGTTCAGATGGATTTCGTTACAGGACTTCCCAGGTCACAGAAGGGTCACGATGCTATTCTTGTCGTTGTCGACCAACTTTCTAAAGTTGCACACTTTCTGCCTGTCAAAGAAACTATCACTGCTAACCAGTTAGCAGAGTTGTATATCTCCAGAATTGTTTCACTCCACGGTATTCCGAAGGAGATTAGTTCGGACCGTGGCGGTCTTTTCACTTCCAAGTTCTGGGAAAGTTTCCAAACAGCTATGGGAACTCATATCACCTGGAGTTCAGCTTATCACCCCCAATCCCAAGGCCAAGTCGAGCGAGTCAATCAAGTGCTTGAAGACATGTTGCGGGCTTGTGTTATTTCATTCGGCAAGAAGTGGGAAGAATCTCTCCCGTATGCTGAATTCTCTTACAATAACAGCTATCAAGCCAGTTTGAAAATGGCCCCCTTCGAAGTTCTATATGGACGTAAGTGTCGAACCCCTCTGAATTGGTCAGAAACTGGGGAACGACCGCTCGTGTGTCCGGATATTATTCAACACGCTGAAGAACAAGTTCGTATTGTCCGAGAAAATCTCAAGGCGGCTCAGGACCGCCAGAAGAGCAACTATGATCGCAAACGATGGGGTTTGACTTATCAACCTGGTGATCAAGCTTATCTTTGTGTCACTCCTATGAAGGGCACTCACCGTTTTGGAATCAAGGGCAAGTTAGCTCCACGCTACATTGGTCCTTTCCGCATTGTTGCTAGACGTGGTCAGGTGGCATATAAATTGGAGTTGCTGCCATAATTCTCTCATATCCACGACGTCTTCCATGTGTCGCAACTTCGTAAATGCTTCAAGGAATCTCCGCACCGAGCTGTGGATCACGAAATGCTCGAATTTCATGATGATCTTTCATATAAGGAGCATCCGATCCGCATTCTCGATGAAGCTGAACGTCGGACCCGTCAGAAGGTTACAAAGTTCCTCAAAGTGCAGTGGTCAAATCATACTGAAGATGAAGCCACTTGGGAATGCGAGGATAATCTTCGTGCGGAATACCCCGAACTTTTTCCTTCTACCTCTTAATTCTCGGGACGAGAATTCTTGTTAGTAGAGGAGATTTGTAACACCCCCAGTGGTTAGCCACAGTAATCCCACTTTTGGTTATGCCATGTCATCATGATCAACAGTGCCTAATCATCATTTGCATCATATTGCTTTTCAACTCCTATCTCAAAATCCAAATTTAAATGAAAGTGGAAAATAAAAGTTGTCCAACATAAAAACTAAAGTGTTCAATAAATAACAAATATTCCAAGGACTATTCTAAAATTGAAACCAACAATTAATAAAATAATTAGGTGGCTCAAACATTATCAAAACAGTAAGGACTAATGCATTTTAATTATTATAAAAATTGTGTGAATTCCAATTGTCTCCAAACTAATTTTTGATAGTGTTAGGTAATGCCAAGTATTTATTGGAGCATTTGTTATGTTTTACAAAAACCATTTTGAGGCCTAACTATTTACTAAACTGAGAGAAGAAAATAAATAAAATAAAAGAGAAAAAGAAAAACCGAACAGCAAAAGAAAAAAAGAGAAAAAGACCCCCCCCCCCCCCCGGCCCAACCAGGCCAGCCCAGCCGGCCGGCCCACCCCCGCTTTCCCCTTATTCCCCCCCACCAGAACCCTAGCCCACCCACTGCCACCCCCGTTCCCCCTCCTCTCGTTCCCTCCCTCCCCCCCCTCTCTGCACCGATCGGGGCACGGTGCCCCGACCCCGTCGTCGATCCCCGTCGCCTCGACGCTGCCCGGCGCCGCCCCACCGTCTTCGCCGGCGCCTCCTCATCCCCTACCTCGAACGGCCTCCTCGAGCCTCGCCGCCCCCTTCCCTGCACCGCATGTGAGGCCGGCCTCCTCTTCCCTCATCTCTGTCGCCTGCTGCTGCGCGCGCACACGCTGCGCCCGCCGCGCCCCGCATCGCCATCCCACTCGCCGGCCACGCCCCGACCGCGCCCGCGAGCCAGTTGCTGCCCGCCGCTGCTACTGCCGCATCTGCAGCTGCTTGCTGCTGCTTCCGCCGCGCCGGTGCCGCCCTTGTGCTGCTCTCTACGGCAGCCCCGCTGCCGCCCAGGTCGCCGTGACCTGCGGCCCCGCGCCATCCTGCTCCTCGACGCATCGTCGCGCCCGCCCACCGTTACCCCGCGCCAACCGCGCCCCGCGTGCGCCCGGCCGCGCTCGCCCGAGCGCGACCGCGCCTGCTGCTGCCGCAGACACCGCTGCTGCCCTGCGCGTCGTCGCCGCCTACCGCCGCGGCCTCCCTCGCTAGCCGTCGCCCGGTCCCGCCATGCCCTGTTCGCCGGCGCGCCGCTCGGGCGATGCAGCGCCCGGGTCCGCCCCGACGGGCGCCCGCGCCCGTTAGGCCCCTCTGGCCAATGACAGCCGGGGCCCACGCCCCAGAAATTAAAAAAAATAAAAAAATTATTAAAATTAATAATTAATTAAGTTAATTAATCCTGATTAGGTTAATCTAATTTAGTTAATTAGTTTAATTAACTATTAATTAATTAGTTAACACTAATTAACTAATCAGTCAATTACAGGTGGGTCCCACGTGTCAGATGACTGCTGACGTCAGCATGATGTCATGCTGATGTCATCAACACTGTTTCGGATAATGTTGTTTTAATTTATTAAATATTCCCGAAAATCAATAAGACTTTAGAAAATCATATAAAATAAACCGTAACTCGGATGAAAATACTTTCTACATGAAAGTTGCTCAGAACGACGAGACGAATCCGAATACGCGGTCTGTTCGTCTGTCACGCATCCCTAACTATCCGAACATGCAACCGTCCCTCTCCGATCATCTGTCTGACAAATGTCCGGAGCCGGGAATACTTTCCCGGATGAATCCCCCCCCTTCGCCAGTATCACCCGACACTGCGTTAGATCACCTCTGACACCGCGTATTGCCATGTTATGCTTTGTGCTGCACTTGTTTTCTTAGTATTTACTGTTTCCTCCCCCTCTTCTCTCTCGGTAGCCCCCGACACCGACGTCGTCCCCGAGGCCGACACAGCTCCGGAGCCCGAAGACACCATTGACAACCTTGCCCTTGCCGCCGAGCAACCAAGCAAGCCCCCCCCTTTGATCATCCCGATATCGCCCATTCTAATTTCCCAGGCTTGCATTAGAATTGCTGCTGCTACTGCTTTACCTATTCTGATGCATAGCCTGTTTATTGTAACCTGTTGTTGATAATTACCTGCATATCCTAAACTGCTTAGTATAGGATGGGTAGAGACCTACCAGTGACCCCACTAGTCCCGACCGCCCCGCTGGATTATCCGAAGACCCGATCAACGGGATTGAAGACCAGGCCCCGACACCGGACATCACCCCCTTTAGTTGTAACGACACTGCAGCGTTACTATCAAGTGTCGAGGGTGATACCTCGTGTAGCACTTCTGATGTTAACTCTGTAGAGTAGCTATTCGGTCGTGGTCATCGAGGGTGATTCCTCCTTCACCGCTTTCGATAACGACGCCGTCGTACGACACCTCAAGTGTGAACCCAGCGAGGGTGATTCCTCCGAGTTCACCTTGACGATTACATCGAGTAGGAATCCAACGAGGGTGATACCTCGGATTCCCCTGATGTTATGGACACACGGATACTTTGACTTTACACTGTTACTTGGATAGGCGGGTCGGCCCTGAGGGTTACCCGCGTGCGTCTGAGAGGCGAGTGTTGTGAAGACGGGTGCCTGTATGGTGCCCGGGTGATGAATACGAGGCGCGGTCGGGCATTCTTAACCCTTGCAGCAAGTCCTCGAGACGGGGCGACGGGGTCACATCTTTCGTGAGTCTCTGCTCGTTACCGCAAGCCCCTAGTCCTAACGATTTGGATATTTGATCCGAGCAGGCCTCTGGTCTTATAGCACTAACCATCACGTGGGCATAGTATGGGCGTTCTGCATCGTATGCATCAGCCGAAAGCTCTGTCGGACGTCCAGTTCAGCAGTGCGGCATGGAGTGATTGGCGCCATTTCGGTGGTGCTTGGATCTGTGCCATGTGCGCAACGACCCGGAGGGTGAGGGGCGATGGCCAAGACCCCCTTGCGCTTAGGATGTAGACCGGTAGGGACCTCTCTGCTGAGCTGTAGGTAGGGTTGCGATGTGTTGTTTGGCCGAGGCCGGGCATGACCCAGGAAAGTGTGTCCGGCCGGAGTTAATCGAGCGTGTTGGGTAAGTTGGTGCACCCCTGCAGGGAAGAACACTTCTATCGATAGCCGGTCCTACGGTAAAGGACACTCGGAGTTGTATCCTGATTGATACAATTTAGAACTGGATACTTGGATACTATGGCTCTGGGATTGCTTCTCGCAGGGAGTCGAGAAGGGATCTCCGGACGAGGTTGATGGTTGTATGGCTCTGGGATTGCTTTCTCGCAGGGAGTCGAGAAAGGATCTCTGCGTGAGGTTGAGACTTAATGATACTGCTACATTATATTGTACTGTCTACGCTCTTCTATTGCTGCAAGACCGATGAAGATGCTAGTCTTCGATAGGACTAGGCCTTCTCTCTATTCTGGCATTTCTGCAGCCCAGTCCACATATACAGCCTCTCATTGAAAATGTTGCATATGTAGTGTAGATCCTTGCTTGCTGAGTACTTCTGAGTACTCACGGTTGCTTTGTTTTCCTTTTCTCCCCTTATCAGTTTGTTGCGACCAGAGGACGGAGCCCCCTGAGACAGATGCCCCGTCGATCGACTACTACTACTACCCAGAAGATGGATACCTCTACGAGTTGTCTGACGACCAGGAGTAGGATCGGAGGGTCCCAGGCAGGAGGCCTACGCCTTTCGATCGTAGTGTTTTATTTTGCCCCGCCTTTCTAAAGGCCTTTCTGTTTCTGTTTCATATCTGTACTCAGATATCTAATGCTTCCGCTGACGCTTGTTCGCAAGCTTATGTATTCGAGCCCTCGAGGCCCCTGGCTTGTAATATAAAGCTTGTATGACTTTATTTATGTTTTAGAGTTGTGTTATGATATCTTCCCGTGAGTCCTTAGGCTTGATCGTGTGCATTTGCGTGTATGATTAGTGCACGATTAGGGCGGGGGCGTCACAAGAGGGGTTTTGAGTTGGTCAACGGGGTTATCTAGTGTTTGACCAATATTCAACTGAGCATAACTAATTTAAAAAAATACAAAAAATATGAAACCTTCGCGAATCGTCGTTTTATAAGACACACTAACGAGGAAAAATACTAAACTTGGTCTACGGTCATTTAAAAAAACCTAGTTGGCATGATCGTGGTTAAATGAGCACCATTAATTTAAAAAAATCAAAAAAATATAAAACCTGTGCACAATGTTGTCTTATGTGACATGTTATCAACAAAAAATCATAAACTTGTTCTATGGACATTTTCATGAAAAAACCTTCACACATATGAGCTATCACGTACAACGTTACAGAGAGTTCAAGGAAAGGAGGTAGGTTTTTTGAAAAATTAAAAAAATCAAAAAAATCACCAATGCTTCATTTCAAAGTGAATAAGAAGGATCTGAACTTAGTTTTCCTTTTTCATATTTTAAACGTGTTTTTAGTGGTTTTCTATTAAATCACATTATTTATAAAAATGTAAAAATATGAAGATTAATTCAATAAATAGCGAGACTTTGAATCTACACTATATAGATTGAATAGGTGTTAATAAAAAATATTTGGCTCATTTAGAGTAGGTCCAAAAAATATTTGATTACAAATGGGCAGTTTACCCTAGCTTCGGAGCACATTTGGAGCACATTTCCCATGACTATAAGTTTTACCACACAAAAAAGATCGGATTGATCACCTAACATTTACAATAGTTCAGCAAATATTGCAACATCACACCACAAATCGGAATTCAAGTGTAGGTTCGAATTCAAATTTTGCCTAAAATTCAAATTCTGCCTACAATTCAAATTTTGCCTCAAATTTCACATCAAAGTACGAATAGCATTATTAAACCTTACAAGTTTTCACAGTTGTTCAAATTGACGACAGAATCCTTTGTACAAATCCTTAAAGTTTAAAGTTTACAACTTGCATTCAACATTCGAAGTTCACATCTTTGCCTTACTCCTTGTGTTCCGAGACGGCTTAACAGCCTTGCTCCTGGTTTCCCTAGGTGGGATATCCACCTTTTTCTTCTTCATTCTGATCTTCACTTCAGGTGGTGGCTGTCGAGGTGCTGACGGAGAACTTGCACTGGCCAGTTGACGGGGTTCAAAACCTTCATAAACCATGGCTTCATATTCTAATTCTTTCTCTCTTGGCCTTTTCTCTCCTTTTCCTCTAATTTTCCTAGAGCTAGGTCAAACAGAAAAAAGATTATAAGCCATCGATAAAAAGAGAAGAAATGGACAAAAAAGGGAAGGTTGTTGCACACATACCAAGCTGTTGGCAGTGCTAATTCAGTTGCTTCATTCTCCTCTGAATTAGCTGCAATCTGCTTTGCTGCTTCATTCTCCTCTGTATTAGCTTCAATCTGCTCTAATGTTGTATTCTCCTCTGCATTTGTTGCTGCCCATTGTTCCTCTTCTCCAAATGAAGCATCCACTGGATTGGTACATAGCCTCGCAATGTGCCCTAGGGTTCCACATTTTTTGCACTTACGATGTCTTTTTACACGACCCTCTTCACCTCTTCTGATCATTTTCTTCCTTGGTCTTCCTGGTGGTTTAGTCAGTACAGGAGAATGTAGTTTGAACCCTGTATCTACTATGTTTCATTGGTCTTTTCCCAAGAGTGAAGGCACATTGGAAGCATAAGCAGCCCTGAATTTGGCAACAGAAAAATATTCAGAGATGTATTGATCAACTTCACCACCTATAATAGTCATCAGAAGTAGGGCATGTATGCATGGCTTCCCACGGAGCTGCCATTGCCTACAACTGCATTCCCTAGTTGCTAGGTTAACTGGATATCTCCATTCCCTGTTTTTACTGTCAGTATATGTTACCTTGGCCTCGTGTGTCACCGCTCAAATGCATTTCATGTTCAGTCCTCTTGCCTTGGCATGCAATGACTTAATAAGAGACGGGAGCATAAGATGGCCAACATATTATGTTTCTACAATTCTTTTGCGAAGAGCCATCTTTATCATGATCATCTGCCGAATCTTATCAAATATTTTCCATATCAGAAGCCCTTTCAATGACTTGATCTTTACATTGAAACACTCTGCCAGGTTACTGGTCACATAGTCTACTTTGCAGATTTCATTGAATTTGCTTCTTGACCACAACTTTCCATGATGTGCATCTAGGTACTCCTTCACCAGAGGATTGTGAGCATACAACACTCTCAAATGATGCTCATGCTTCCTCTCACTGCATGTGTATGATGATGGCCATAAGTTCTCATCATAAACTTTACCTTTGAATTTGTTTCTGAAATTCTGTGCTAGGTGTCGCATACATTCCCTATGCTCCACTCCAGGGAATACAATTTCCACTGCACTCTCCAAACCCTTGCAAGAATCTGTGTGTATAGCTAAACCTGGGGGTGTACCTATAAGGTTGCGCAACTGCTGCAGAAACCAGACCCAACTTTCCTCAGACTCTGCCTCCACCACACCAAATGCAACTAGGAATAGCCAGTTGTGTCCATCAACTGCAGAAGCTGCCACTAGTTGTCCTCTCCACCTTCCATTCAAAGAAGTTGCATCAACAGCCAAATAGGGCCTGCAACCATCAAGAAAACCCTGCCAACAAGCCTTGAAACAAACAAAAGCCCTCCTGAAGCACTCCTTCTGAAATGACTTCCCTTTTATTTTGTATGTAACTGTATGCTTGTCAATCTCTACAACACTCCCTAGACTAGAAGCTTCCACTTCACATTTAAATGTGTAGAGCAACTGAAAGCTCTCATTCCAAGGCCCATTAATCCTGTTAAGAGCCATTTCCTTAGCATAGAAAATCCTCATGTAAGGTATATCAATCTTGTACTTCTCAAATAGCTTCCCATGGAGTGCTGTTGGACCAAGTGTTGGTGTTTCTCTCAACCAATCCAAAATTGCATCTGCCACCCACCTAGTCTTTGCTAGTTTTGTTTTAGCCTTCCCTCCTCCACCTCCAGGTGGACAAGTGTGCTAGTGTTGGTTCTTTTTTATCTGAAACAAAATGGGACCCAAACAAAATATTGTTAGAAAACATTACACAATGATCTGAAAATAAAATGAATTAGTATAAACTGAAATACACAAACCTGAATGAACTTGCTCCTCAACATATGTGATGCATGCAACCTCTATCTACACCTATCATATGGGCAATGAACAGTGAACCTTGTTGGCTCACTCCTATCAATCACATATGAATTTTCAGTGAGAATGCAATATGTAGTCACTACATTATGACAGTCCACCATCGACTGGAATATGGTGCCGACAGCTAGCTGAGGATCTTCCCTGTTCCACTCAGTTGTTGGCATGTCCTCACCATCATATTCATCTAAAACTAGGCTGTCAATGTTCTCCTGCCTATCTTCATCGTCAGTGTCATCAAATCTAGCACGGCTGATAGGTTCCTCCTGATATTCATCTTCCATTGCTTATTTACTGACAGTATCTACAAGATCAGGGAACATATTCTCATCCTCATCATCATTTCGAGGCACCTCTTCGTCTGGCTCTGCATCTTGCCCTACATCGGCTGCAGCAGTGACAAGAGAAGCGGCAGCAGACATATTGTGACTTTCAAAACCACTAGCTTTGCTTGGTTTTGACCTACAAGGAGTGCTGGGGCGCTCACTATTAGCAGAGATAGAAGATTTCTGAACAACCTTCCCCTTGTCATGTTCATTGCGTGGCTGAAGCACCTGGAAAAGGATTTTGCCGAAGCGGCTTTCAGCAATCAAAGTAAAGAGCAATCCAAGACGCTCATCACAAGTTAGTGGGAGAAATTTTTGCTCGGTACTGCTGAAAAATTTCAGTTCAACAGCATCGGCAGGGCTCCACCCATATGAAGAATTTTGGAGCGCCGCAAGCAAATCTTTGAACGACATACTTGTTTCTACCACCTTTGGATAGAAAAATCCAGTAATCATATGCGGTTTTCTATCGTGCAGCACACTAACTTCCATCCTAACCACCAGCCAGAAAGCAAGCGCAGGATCAATCCTATTCGATTCAAATAAGGAAAAATTACAGTTAGGTCGGGAACAATTCAGCAAAATTTGATCGATTCACGCGACTAGCTGTCAAATAGGGCCAAATTTATGAATCAGCAAATCAGTTAGAGGGGAAACGACGCTTACCCAGGTGTAATCCATGAATTATCCGCCGTCAATTCGACCCAATCCTCTTCACGGTCGATGGGCTTGAGAACCTGCTCCCCCGACATCGCTGCTTAATCCTGAGGGGGATGTGGGGGTAGATCTGGCAGAGGGCATGACGGCGGCGGAGGCGAAATGGGATTAGTGGTTGGAGGGCATGACGGCAGCGGAGGCTGCACGATGACGGTGGAGGGGGCAGAGCGGCGTGGTGTTGTAGTGGCTCGAGGTTCAGACAAGGGGATCCCTCAGACAAGCTCATCTGACGTGTCTCAATGCAACCCCACTCATTAGGTCCAACGGGCGACAGAGTCCAGCGCAGCCCCACTCGTCAGAGTTAACGATCAATGGTTTGACCCAACGGCATCCTCTGTTGTGACCATTTATGAGGGTTTTGGACAATGGAGTGGGGAAAAGTGAGCAAAAGTTAAGAGCGTGGGGATGAATGAGTAGAGCTAAGGAACCAGGGGCACAGAAATAAAAATCCCTCTATTTTATGTATTCCTCCGGTGTCATGGTTTGAATAATATTAGTTTCACCATTGATAGGTATACCTGAAATATAGTGCTTAATTCTTTGTCCATTGACCACCTTCGGATTAGTGCCTTCGGCATTATTGATCTTAATAGCTCCGGAGTGATAAACTTCTTCGAGGATATAGGGTCCTTCCCATTTGGAAAGAAGTTTTCCTGCAAAAAATCTAAAACAGGAATTGTACAATAGAATGTATTCACCAACCTTGAATTCCCGCTTTTGGATTCTTTTGTCATGCCATCTTTTGACTTTTTCTTTGAATAGTTTGGCATTTTCATAGGCTTGGGTTCTCCATTCATGTAGTGAGCTAATATCAAATAACCTCTTTTCACCGGCAAGTTTGAAGTCATAGTTTGTGTTCTAACTCAAGAGGCAAATGACAAGCTTTTCCATAGACCATTTTGTATGGAGACATACCCATAGGATTTCTATAAGCTGTTCTATAGGCCCAAAGTGCATCATCAAGTTTCTTAGACCAATTCTTTCGGGACCTATTTGACAGTTTTTTGTAATATTAATTTTATTTCTCTATTTCTAAGTTCAACTTGTCCACTAGATTGAGGGTGATAAGGTGCTGCAATTCTATGGTTGACATCATATTTAGCAAGAAATTTACGGAAAGCACCATGAATAAAATGTGAACCACCATCAGTCATTAAATATCTAGGGACTCCAAACCTCGGGAAGATAACTTCTTTAAGCATTTTAATGGAGGTGTTATGATCAGCACTGCTAGCTCGAATAGCTTCTACCCACTTAGTGACATAATCAACATCAACCAAAATATGTGTATACCCATTAGAGGAAGGAAAAGGTCCCATATAATCAAAGCCCCAAACATCAAATGGTTCAATAACAAGTGAATAATTCATAGTCATTTCCTGACGTCTACCAATATTACCAATTCTTTGACATTCATCACAAGATAAGACAAACTTAGGGGCATCTTTGAAAAGAGTAGGCCAATAAAAACCAGATTGTAATACCTTGTGAGCAGTTCTATCTCCCGCATGATGCCCTCCATAAGCTTCGGAGTGACATTTCCATAGGATTTGTTCCTGTTCATGCTCAGGTATACAATGTCTAATAATACCATCTACTCCTTTATAAAGATGTGGGTCATCCCAAAAGTAATGTCTTAAGTCATAAAAGATTTTTTTTGTTTTGTTGGTAAGTGAAACTAGGTGGTATAAATTTAGCAACAATATAATTAGCATAGTCAGCATACCAAGGAGTATTATGAGAAGCATTTATGACAGCTAGTTGTTCATCAGGAAAGCTATTATCAATAGGTAGTGGGTCATCAAGAACATTTTCTTACCTAGACAAGTTATCAGCTACGGGGTTCTCAGCTCCCTTCCTATCGGTGATATGTAAATCAAATTCTTGTAGCAAAAGAACCCACCTAATGAGTCTAGGTTTATCATCTTTCTTTTCCATAAGGTATTTAATAGCAGCATGATCGGTGTGAACAATTACTTTAGAATCAACAATGTAAGATCTGAACTTGTCACATGCAAACACAACTGCTAAAATTTCTTTTTTAGTAGTAGCATAATTTCTTTGAGCACTGTCTAGAGTTTTACTAGCATAATGGATAACATTTAGTTTCTTATCAACTATTTGTCCTAGAACAGCACCAACAGCATAATCACTAGCATCACACATAATTTCAAAAGGCAAGTTCCAATCAGGTGGTTGAACAATAGGTGCAGAAATTAAAGCTTTCTTAAGTGTTTCAAAGGCTTCTACACAATCATCATCAGAAACAAATGGAACATCCTTTTGCAAAATATTAGTAAGAGGCCTAGAAATTTTAGAGAAGTCTTTAATAAACCTCCTATAAAAACCAGCATGACCAAGGAAACTACAAAAACCTTTAATGTCTTTAGGACATGGCATTTTCTCAATTGCATCAACCTTAGCTTTATCCACCTCAATACCTCGTTCAGAAATTTTGTGCCCCAAGACAATACCTTCATTCACTATAAAGTGGCACTTCTCCCAATTCAAGACGATATTAGTTTGCTCACATCTCTGCAAAACTCAATCAAGGTTGCTTAAGCAATCATCAAAAGAAGTTCCATAAATGGAAAAATCATCCATGAAAACCTCAACAATCTTTTCACAAATGTCAGAGAATATAGCAGTCATACATCTTTGAATGGTAGCAGGTGCATTGCATAAACCAAAAGGCATACGTCTATAAGCAAAGGTACCAAAAGGGCATGTAAAAGTAGTTTTTCTTGATCCTCTTGTGACACAGGTATTTGGGAAACCAGAGTATCCATCAAGAAAGCAAAAAATGTGTGTGCTTAGATAGTCTTTCTAACATTTGATCAATAAAGGCAGAGGGTAATGATCCTTTCTAGTAGCTTTGTTTAATTTTCTAAAATCAATTACCATTCTATGGCCAGTAACAATTCTTTGTGGAATGAGTTCATTTTTATCATTAGAAACAACCGTAATACCTCCCTTTTTAGGGACACAATGAACAAGACTTACCCATCTACTATCGGCTATAGGATAAATTATACCTGCTTCCAGAAGCTTTAGTATTTTAGCTCTTACCACTTCCTTCATCTTAGGATTTAGTCGTCGTTGATGATCAACAATGGGTTTAGCATCAGGTTCCATATTAATCTTGTGCTGACAGAGAGTGGGACTGATGCCCTTAAGATCATCAAGAGTATATCCAATAGCAGCTCGGTGCTTCCTCAGAGTTTTTAATAATCTTTTCTCTTCATGCTCTGCAAGGTTAGCACTAATAATAACAGGATATATCTTCTTTTCATCTCGATAAGCATGTTTCAAAATATCGGGTAATTGTTTCAGTTCAAACACAGGATCACCCTTAGGTGGAGGAGGACCTCATATAGTTTCAATAGGCAAATTATGTTTGAGAATAGGTTGTTGTTCAAAGAACATCCTATCTATTTCATTTCTTTCATGCAGGTGCATATCATTTTCATGGTCGAGCAAATATTGTTCTAGTGGATCGGTAGGAGGTACGACAATAGAAGCAAGACAATTATTTCATCCTTACTAGGCAATTCTTTATTACGAGGTTGTCTATGAAACTTAGAGAAATTAAACTCATGAGACACATCACCAAAATTAACACTAACGATTTCTTTCTTGCAATCTATCTTAGCATTAACAGTGTTCAACAAAGGCCTACAAAAGATAATGGGACAAAAATTATCTTGTGGGGAACCAAGAACTAGGAAATCACTTGGGTATTTTATCTTTCCACACAAGACTTCAACATCTCTTACAATCCCAAGTGGTGTGATAGTATCTCTATTAGCAAGTTTAATAGTGACATCAATGTCTTCTATTTCAGCGAGTGTGATATCATTCATAATTTCTTGGTAAAGAGTAAAAGGAATAGCACTAACACTAGTGCCCATATCACATAAGCCATGATAAAAATGATCTCCTATTTTTCCAACAACAAGTTTATTTTTATCTTTAGTATCGGGTTTAGCAATTCTAGCAGCTTCATCACAGAAGTAAATAACATGCCCATCAATATTGTCAACCAAGAGATCTTTAACTATAGCTATACTAGGTTCTACCTTAATTTGTTCAGAGGGTTTAGATGCTCTAATATTACTTTTGTTAACCATGGTTGAAACCTTAGCATGTTCCTTTATCCTAACAAGGAAAGGTGGTTTTTCAATATAACCAGCACGCATAACTGGATCAACATTATAAATGATAGTCTCATCCTTAACTGTAGTTGGTTCTTTAATTTCTTCTTTAATTGGGGGATGATATTTAAACCACTTCTCCTTAGGGAGATCAACGTGAGTAGCAAATGATTCACATAAAGAGGCTACTATCTCAGAGTCAAGTCCATATTTGGCGCTAAACTTATGAAAAGCATCGGCATCCATAAAAGATATAACACAATCAAACTCAAGCTTTATACCAGACTCTTTACCTTCGTCGAGTTCCCAACCTTCAGAGTTGCATTTAATTCTTTCTAAGCGATCCCATCTGAATTCAATAGTCTTCTTCATAAAAGAACCGGTACAAGAAGTATCGAGCATGGATTGATAATCACGAGAAAGCCGAGCATAAAAGTTCTGTATAATGATTTCTCTCGAGAGCTCATGATTGGGGCATGAATATAACATTGACTTAAGCCTCCCCCAAGCTAGAGCGATACTTTCTCCTTCACGAGGCCAAAAATTATATATATAATTCCGATCACGATGAACTAGATGCATAAGATAATTTTTTTGATGAAATTCCAATTTCAATCGATTCCAATTCCAAGCTCCAATATCATCACATAGCCTATACCATGTCAATGATTTTCCCCCCCAAAGATAAAGGGAAAACCTTCTTCTTAACTTCATCTCCAGGTAAACCTGCAAGCTTAAATAATCCACAAACTTCATCACATAGATTAGGTGCATATCAGGATGTTTTGTTCCATCTCCTACATAAGAATTAGCTAGCAGTTGTTCTATCATACCCGAAGGAATCTCATAACTAATATTTTCAGTAGGTGCAGTAGGTTGAGGGGCAACTCTTTGTGTTTTCGGTCGAGGTGAAGATACCCCGAACAAACCCCTCAAAGGATTGTTTTCCATAGTAACAAGTGACAGTAAATTTCAGCACGTAATATAAATTTTTCCTTACCAAGAGCGCTTCACTCCTCGGCAACGGTGCCAGAAAAGAGTCTTGATGACCCACAAGTATAGGGGATCAATCATAGTCCTTTCGATAAGTAAGAGTGTCGAATCCAATGAGGAGCAGAAGGAAATGACAAGTGGTTTTCAGCAAGGTAATTTCTGCAAGCACTGAAATTGTCGGTATCAGGTAGTTTGATAGCAAGATAATTTGTAACAAGTAACGAGTAGCAATAGTAACAATAAGTGCAGCAAGGTAGCCCAATCCTTTTTATAGCAAAGGACAGGTCGGAATGGTCTCTGATAATAAGTAAAACGTTCTTGAGGACACACGGGAATTTCATCTAGTCACTTTCATCATGTTGGTTTGATTCGCGTTCGCTACTTTGATAATTTTATATGTGGGTGGACCGGTGCTTGGGTGCTGTTCTTAGTTGAACAAGCCTCCCACTTATGATTAACTCCCTCGCAAGCATCCGCAACTACGAAAGAAGAATTAAGATAAAATCTAACCATAGCATTAAACATATGGATCCGAATCAGCCCCTTACGGAATAGCGCATAAACTAGGGTTTAAGCTTCTGTCACTCTAGCAACACATCATCTAATAACTACTCCACAATGCATTCCCCTAGGCCCAAAGATGGTGAAGTTTCATGTAGTCGACGTTCACATAACAACACTAAGGGAATCACAACATACATATCATCAAAATATCGAACGCATATCAAATTCACATGATTACTTGCAACATGACTTCTCCCGTGTCCTCAAGAACAAAAGTAACTACTCACACAACATATTCATGTTCAAGATCAGAGGAGTAATAAATATCATAATGGATCTGAACATATAATCTTCCACCAAATAAACCGGCTAGCATCAACTACAAGATGTAATCAACACTACTAGTCACCCACAGGTACCAATATGAGGTTTTGATACAAAGATTGAACACAAGAGATGAACTAGGGTTTGAGATGAGATGGTTTTGTTGAAGATGTTGATGAAGATTGGCTTCCCAAAGATGAGTAGGTTGTTGGTGTTGACGATGGCTTCGATTTCCCCCTCCCGGAAGGAAGTTCCCCCGGCGGAATCACTCCGTCGGAGGGCAAAAGTGCTCCTGCCCAAGTTCCGCCTCGAGACGGTGGCGCTCCGTCCCAAAATTCCTCTCTTTATTTTTTTTCTAGGTCAAAAGACGTCATATACTAGAAGATGGGCACCAGAGGTGGGCCTGGGCCCCCACTACCCACCAGGGCGCGCCTGGAGGGGGTGCAGGCACGCCCTGGTGCCTAGTGGGAACCTGGGTGGCCCCCTCCGGTAGTTCTTTTTCTCCAGTATTGTTTATATATTCCAAAATAATTCTCCATAAAATTTTAGCTCATTTGGAGATGTGCAAAATAGGTATCTCTGACATGGCTTTTTTAGGTCCAGAATTCCAGCTGTCGGCATTCTCCCTCTTTGTGCAAACCTTGCATATTATGAGAGAAAAGGCATTAGAATTACTCCATAAAGTGTTATATTGCATAAAAACACTATAAATAGCAGTAAGAAAACATGATGCAAAATGGACGTATCACGGCTCCGCCCTCATTCGAACGCTCCTGACCGCGCCCCGATCCGGTGCCCGTAGCGCCATTCCGGCCAACTCCGATGAGGCACCGCCTCTGTTGAGGTCGCCGGCGGCTCGCTCTGGTGGTGCCAATGTGGCATCGCTAATTGCCCGCCTTATTACGCCCCTGAGCCACTGACACGCGGGTCCCGCACCCAAATTAACCCTGGCCTAATTAGCTGCCTAACTAACTAACCTATAGTGCCAGTGACATGTGGGCCCTGCCCCCTTAATTAATCAGAGTTTATATTTAAACAGAGGGATTAGCCCTAGACACTGACATGCGGGCCCTGTCCACTGTTACAGTGGATAAGGTTGTCCAGCCAGCATGCTGACTGGGCAGCTGGCCCACCAGTCAGCCTTTGCTGACTGGGCAGTTGACCCAGTCAACTGGGCCCACTGGTCAGCCTCTCTGCTGATCAGTTGGGCACAGTTCTGGGTAGACTTAACATTTACTCTTTTGGATAATTTGAATTTAATAATTAAAATAAATTCAAATAATGTTTAAAACTTTAAAAAATCATATAAAATAATCTATATGCTAGATGGAAATAATTTATATATGGAAGTTGCTCAGAAAAATGTGAAGAATTCGAATATGCTACCCACTCATCTGTCACATGCCTCTAACAGGATAAACATGGATCCTTTCCCCCGGTTCATCTGTCCGAAAACCGCCGAAAGCCAGGAACACATTCCCAGATGTCGGAGTGGCTCGGGCGCGCTGACGGCGCGCAGCAGGGCGGCTGGAGGTGGCGGCGGCAGGCGCGAGCAGCGCGAGGGTGCGGGGCGGCGCCAGCGGGAAAGGGGTCGGAGGCAGGCGGGCGCGGATGGCGAGCAGCGGTCGGCGCAGTAGCCGCGGGCAGTTGCGGCTACGCCGGCGCGGCGGGGACGGCAGAACAGCAGCCGATGCGAGGCTGCGGGCGCGGCCACGACCATGGCCGCCGATGGGGACAGCAGCGGGCGGTGCAGCGCGGGTCCAGCGGGCGGAAGCGGCAGCAGATGGGAGTCGGGCGCACACGGGAGGTCACCGGGGTGTGGCGAGCGGGCAGATAACGGGGCGAGGGCGTGCGCGCGTGCAGATGCGCCAACGACAGAAGGGGAAGGGAAGGAAATGGGGTCCTCACCCCACGCTGTAGATGTTTGGGCAACGAGGCTCGATTGAGCCCTTGGGGAGGAGGCGAGGAGGCAACGGCGAAGGCGGTGGGTGACGGGGGCGGCTCCGGCGAGGGGGGGCTCCGAGCAGCGGTGGCGCCGGGGCCGAGCCTCAGATCAAGATCGGGGTGAGGAGGGGATCGTGGGGGAAAGTGGGGGGGGGTCGGTTACGGCTAGGGTTTCGGTGGGGGGTTATAGGAGTAGGTGGGCCGGCTAGGTCAGCTGGGCTGGTTGCCAGCTGGGCCAGTTGGCCGAGTGGGGGTTTCCCCCCTTTTATTTTTTTGTTTTTTTTTGTCTTTTTGTCTTTTCTGTTTTCTTTTAGTTCTTAATTTGTTTTAGTTTTGTAAAATATAATTTCAGCTCCTAAATCAGTATTACCACTAAACCCACTCTCATAAAAAGTTTTATCCTAGAACAAAATAGTTTATTATTTCATATAATACAAAAGGCATTTAATTATTTGTTTTAACTACTATTTTATTTACTTTTGAGCAGTTAAATGTTTTATAAAAATGTGGTTTCTCCACCATTATTACTTATGATTTATCTGGCACATTTAGAGCATTTTAGTTTTAAATGTTTGAAAACTTTTATTGTTTGACTTGATCTTGAATTAGAATTCGAACGGGATTTGAATCATCGCGAGATTAACAACAGTAATCATGGTGATGTGGCATCATTAGTAGAGGGTTACTGTAGCTTAATTATTCGGGCGTTACAGTTTCAAAGAAAGTTTCATATACTTCGCCTAACTTCTCGGTTTCATTCGTTCTTTGTGCTATGGGTGCAATGGGTCATGCAGTAACACTTATATACTCCTAGCATTGGATGGATGTGAAATACGCCCTCCCTATATTTCTCCAAACTTTAAAAGTTATATGTAGAGACAAAGGTAAGGAGGTAAGGAGATGTACGTAGCTCTAAGTCTTCAGATGTTATCTCGTATACGTAATCTAACTGTCAATCGTTGAAGTGATAATCGGGTGTCCCATGAAACACAAGAGTTGTATAGCACGTCCTCCGTTTCATAATGTAGTGCATTTGTTTTTTAAAATTTAATCATGTTTATATTTGATCAAGTTTACAACATAAACATCAACATATAAAATAATTAATAAATACACTTCATGATGAATCTAATCATACCGATTTTGTACGGTCAAACATAGATCTATTTTGACTTTCACACAAAACAAAATATGCACCACCTTGCCTTGTGAAACGAATGGATTTACGGCGAGCGAAACTGCACTCATGAGTCGGGAAATACCCTCGGGCGGGTTGTGCCCGTGTTGTCCCCGTCTAGCTGTTAGGTGAGGCCAAGCAAGAAAAGAGAGAAATACTCCACGTGCCCATGCGTGCACACACGACACGCCGCGCGCTTGTTACCCTCGTCGTTCCGATGCGTCGGGCCCACACATCCCAGGTGCTCGCGTGTCGACTGTGGAGTTCGGGAGAGAGGCCGAGGCAACCGCACCACTCTTGAAAACATGACCAGCTTGCCCCTTGGCACACGCGGTAAAATACGCCCAGTGCCCCTGGTGCTCCTCTGTCGGCCTGCCGTACGGACGGGCCCGCATCGCGACGACGCATCCGACGGGCGCCGCAGGTCCACGCCACCCCACTTGCTCTCCGGCATGTCAGAATCTATTTATCACCGCCCGGCTACCTACCCATCACCCGCCCCCGCTGCCTCCGACCTGACGGCAACAAAACTTTATCCCGTGGCCCCGCACGTCAGCGTGGTGGGGCACGTTGGGTATCTCGAAGTGGTTGTAGATATTTACTGCTCACGTGAAGTGACCAAGACGCTCCGCTGACGCGCGGGCCCGGAGCCAGCTGGAGAGCAGAGCCGCAGCAGCGCGGCTCGCCCGCCAAGCCGGAAGCAGCTTTGCACCGGGGGCACCATCGTTTTCGTAACTGACACAAGGGTCCCAGTTGGTCCCGGGCCCCACAGGTCCGTGGGCAGTGGCGCTCCTAGAGATGGCAATTTTGCATAAATACCCCTGCGACCGCGCGCTTCACGCCTCCCTCTTGCACACTCTTTTACACTTCACCCATTCCACTCCCTCCCTGTTTACAGGTGGAGATAGAGAGAGAAGCGCCGAACCTTACCCCATCCAATCCTTTCTCTCTCTAAAACCCTCCCAAAACCACACCCAACCAACAAGGGAGCTCCGCCAAATCCGTTCGTCCGTTGCCAGCTGATGAAATCGGGGGTTGCTGCTGTCCACTCTCGTCGGTGATGGACGGCTCCTGGCGGCTCTCTGGAGGCCACGGAGGCGGCGCCGGCCGCGTCGTCCGCGTGCACTTCCTGGACGCCGATGCCACCGACGACTCCGACGAGGAGACGAGCCGGCCTCAGCGACGCGGCGCGCGACGGTGCGTGCGGGAGATCGGCCTGCCGCGCGCGTTCTCTCTTCCGTCCGCCGCGGCGGGTGCGGTGAGCAGCTCCTCCCACTGGACGCGCGACAAGAGGTTGAGGGCGGCCGCGGCCGGCAAGAAGCGTACGTTGGTGGCGTGCGGCGGGGATGATTGGTCCGCGGGGACTTGGTCGGCCCGGCAATTGCGCGGAGTGCGGCGCCGGCCCTGGGGCAAGTATGCGGCGGAGATCCGCGACCCGAAGCAGGGGCGGCGCGTCTGGCTTGGCACCTTCAACACCGCCGAGGAGGCCAAGTCGGTCTATGACTCCGCGGTGCTCCGCCTCCGCGGCCCGGGCGCAGTCACCAACTCCATCGCCCGCTCCCCCTCGCCGCCCCTCTCCACCGTGACGGCGTCCGCGCCTTCGCCGTCGACATCCGCGGCCTCTCCCCCGTCGCCCTCCACCACGGCGGCCCCTCCTCCGTCGCCCTTCGGCAGGGCGGCCTCTCCCCCGTCGCCCTCCACCACGGCGACCTCTGCCCCGTCGCCCATCACCACGGCGGCCTCCCCCCAGTCGCCCTCCACCACGGCGGCCTCCCAGTCGGCGACCACCAGCTGGTCCTTGTTGAACGCAGACGAGGAGGTGACGGCAGCGTTCAGCCTGGGATTCGTCGACGAGGAGGCCTCCCTGAACAACCTGATGCAGTTGTGCCTCCCCGCGGCGTGCAGCAGCAGGTGGGACCCCTCGGCGGACTTCGTGGAGCTCGCGGACCTCGACGACCTCTTCGCGCCGGAGCCCCTGGCGGCCTGACCGGACGGGAGCGGCGACGGCAGCTCCACCGCAACTTTTTGAAAGAGAACAGTTTTAAACATAATTTTACTTTATTTCTCGGGAGTCTGCATATTTTGAGAGGCGTGCGGAAATATTTATCCGAAACTTTTGCTTGGCATTTTATTTCGAGAGAGGAATAAATCGTAGCAGCCGGAGGGAAAAAAGACCGAAATGTTGTCTTCTTCTCTGAGGCCTAGCCGTTAAGCTTAGGGGCGTTTTTGTAATTTGGAGTGAAGAAGTGTTGTCTTGTGTGCGAGCGTGTCGGGGCTGGATTTCAGCTTGGGAGAATATTTGAGCTTGCCGAGAGAAAGGCTGCCCTTGAGGGGACAAGAGCTGGAGAGAACGAATAGTACTGAGCTTTGCTTGGGTTTTACGTTGTGGGAACGAGTGATAGCTATGCACGTGATCCGTTTTCCCCTATGGTTTGGATGTGGTAATTCAAAAAGAAATCTGTGGTGCAACATGTTTATGATGTACAGTAATGTTTTGCTACTGTGTTGCATTGTGCATATATTTATTATGCAGCTGTGTTAAATCGGTCTGGATATTTTTCGCAAAAAGGAAAAATCAGTCTGGATATGTAATTTTTTTGCAGAACGTTGTTGGAACTTTTAATCTACGTATATATACTACAGTATATTTTTTGAGGGATTAATCTATATTATATATACTACAGTATGTCATACCAGGACTAAAAGTGACGATAATGATTGGACGATGGTCCAGAAATCTCCAAAGGTGACTAAGATTGGAGAAAGCTTGTGATTTTCCTTCCCTAGAATCCTAGCAAGGTTGTCTTTGTCGATGCATGTATGTCCAGCATGTGTGCTACTGCACACGACCGAGTCTTTCGTGTGCAATGGATCTCACGTCCGTATTCTCTCCGACAGTAAATAGCGAATTCAAAATTCCAAAGGAGACGGAGAATCCGAGAATGAGAAGATCCGAGGAGCGGGCCCACGTGCCAGTGGGGGTGCCGTAGCACGGGTCCAGCAGGCCCAGCTACCAAACCATGTGTGGTCAAGTACTAACGTGTTGCTCATTCATCCATTGCTCTTTGCTTGAAAGAGAAAAAATGGGACATGCTAATAACTCCGTGGGCTACATGCTCCCACAGTCCCACTGCGGCAGTACGCCACGGCCAGCACGTGCCGAATTAGAGCAACTCCAATGGGGCGACCCATTTCGTCCTCCGCCGTCCGTTTGAATCGGCGCGGACAAAAGAGGTGGCCCAACGCGCCGACCCAAACCCAATCGAGTCCGTTCGCGTTCGCGTTCGCGCCGACGCATTCCCAAATACGTCGGCGCGGACGCGGAACGGACGCCACGCGCGTCTTCTCTGTGTCCGCCGCGTCCCCACCTGACGGTCGTCCAACTGCCCGCGGTCTTTCTGGTCAGCTTAATTTATGACCTCGGGCCCATGCGTCAGCGACGGCGGTCGTTCTTTTTTAAGCCGACCGTGCGGCGGGGCCATCCTCATCCGCTTCCAGCCAGCCCCCGTCCCCATCTAGCCACACTCTGCTCCCCCGTCGCCGGCAAACCCTAGCCACCCCAGCGAAGCCAGATGGGGCTCTTCTCCGGCGCCAGCAGCAGCAAGTCCAAGGGCAAGGCCCCCGCCATTCCTTTTCCCTCTCAGTTCCTCCCGCCTCCGCCGGCGCCAGCTCGCCGGCCGAGGCAGCGCGTCAACGTGCCAGTGCACCAGGCGGAGTGGCACTGGCAACACCGCGTGCCTCTCCCGTACCCCGACGCCCCCCTGTCGCACGACTGGCACCTGGATCCGGAGAGGACCCCAGTGCCGGCGGTGCCGCGGTCTGCTAGGGCTCACGCGGAGGAGGTGCGGCGCCGGCGGGCTTTGTTGACGCCGGAGCAGCGCCGCGACGCTGCGTACGCCTCCGATTCGCCCAACTAGGCTCGATGGTTCGCCTTCGAGCACGAGGAGGCGAGCTGACGCGGCGTCCGCGAAGTCGACCGCAGCGTGCCACCGCCCCCGCTCGTCGTCCGCGAGGAGGACCAGGAGGCGGAGGCCGCCTACCAGGCGGCCGTTGCGGCGGTCTTTCGGGAGAGCGAGGAGGACGAGCGGCGCAGGGTGGCGGCAAACGAGGAAGAGCAGGCGGCGTACGAGGCGGCCATGGCGGAGGCCATGGCCCTCTCCGCATCGGGCGACTGCGTCGTGCCGCCCGTGGCCCCGCCTGGTGACATCGCCGTCGTCTGGAACACGGCGTTCCCCTGGGCCGGCCCTGTGCCGACGCTCATCGACCTCACGGACCCCGAGGACGACGACGACGCCTAGGGCAGCGCGCCGTCTCCTAGTTTTTAGGTTTTTTTAATGTTTAATTAATGTAATGTGGACGCGTGGACTCTTGCCGGCCCTCGTGGCCGGTTTTTATGTTTAATTAATGTATGTTTTATTTTTCTAAATGCTTGCAAAAAAAATTTGGCGCACCGTCAAAATGGGTCGGGCCAGCGTTGGGCGCTTGCGCCGACCCAAACACGGAAGCGGACGTTTGTGTCCGCCGGGCCGACCCAAACGGACAAAAAGCGGACAATAGCGCCGTCCGTTTTGGTCGGCCCGTTGGAGTTGCTCTTAGAACCCCGCGATTCCAATTTTGAAAGAAAAAGAAAAAACTTCAACTCAAACCAGAAAAGAGGATTTGACAGCCTTGTCATCTGCATGGCTTGGGCGCTAGCCGCGCTATGGAAGCAAAGTAATGCCAGAGTGTTCAACAGGAAGGAACAACAAGTGCATGCAAAAGACCTTTCCGGATTGATCTTGGATGAGCTTAGAGAGTGGAATTTAGCATTTAATGGTGTTGGAGGTTTACAACGTTTTGTGAGACACTAGATTTGTAAAACTGTGGAGTGGGAGTTCCCACGCTGATGTTCGCATCGCCGTGCGGATTCTTGTAAATCTATTTTCTTCTTCTATATAGTTACTGTACCCAATTGCGTACTCTCGAAAAAAAGAAAAAGAAAAAAACTTGGAGCATCTTCAACTTCCTATGCAAAAAACTTGTTTGGAGAGAGTTAAAAGAAAACTGCTCAAATAAATTTCGTAAATTAAAAAAATTAGTTGACCTCTATCTAGGGAAAAATGTACTCCATCCATTCCAAAATTCTTGTCTTAGATTTGTCTAGATACGGATGTATCTAACACTAAAACGTAACTAAATACATCCGTATTTAGACAAATATAAGACAAGAATTTTGGGACGAAGAGAGTATTCCCGTAAACCTTCCCGCCGCGGCTCCTGATCCGTCGATCGCCCCGGCCTCCTCCACTCTCGGCCATGTCGCACACCATTTCATTCAATTGGCTGCGCTATGTAGTAGCCCATAGCAGTGGAGGATCTAGTGGGAGTGCCATGGCACCCCTCCACTCCCGAAAAAAAAAGATTATATTATATACTCTCTCTATAAAGAAAAGCATTTAGATCATTTCCTTACAGAGCGAGTACTACTTAACATTAACTTTCTAGCAACTTAATGCTATTTTTGGACAATTTGTTGGATTTACAATGATGTTTAAGCAAAATTTACTTTAACGTAATTTTCCCAAATTTTGTATGTATGGCCATTACTCAGTTCCTAGGTCCGCCACTGGCCGAGAGATCATATCATCTAGCAGAAGATCACTTGATAACAGGGTACCAACGAGAATGGACGTTTGGCTCTCGGCCTGCATGGAGGCCTTTTTTCCGAAAAATTCAGAATTCAATTTTTTCGGTTTCAAAGAAATCTGAAAAAATTTATGCAAGTAAATAAGGATGTTATGTGTATGTGTGTAAAATTTCAGGATGAAATACGTTGAAATGAGACTTGTACAAAGAAGACAAATTCATGGCATGGGAGGATGAATAGTATCATGTCTTAAAAAGCCCAGATTTTTTTTTTGCACAACCCTCATTTCAACGTATTTTGCCTTGAAAATTTATACACATGTGTGTTATGCCTTCATGTATATCTGTACTTTTTTTCTTCAGAATTTTTGAAATGTAAAAAATACGAATTTTGATGAAATTTGAGATTTGAATTTAAAGGCCTCCATGGAGGCCGAGCTCCAAAGGCAATTTTCGGATACGAAACCAACATATATTACACGGTACAAAACCAAATAGGTTCGATTACAACAATAGCGAGGTAGTTGAAAAGGCAAACTTAGTGCATCAACCTTGTACATTATTTATACGTAACAAGCCTCGATCAGAGTAGAAGACTAAAGCACAAGCGAAAGCGTAATGGTAGCGGACTCCAAACACTCAGGCCTCGTTTGGTAGAAGCGGATCGGAGGGATTTTCAGCGGAATTTCCTCGCGTGGCCCAGAATCCTCCCAAATCCCCGTTGGCCCATTTGGTAGGCAGGGTTTTCACGGCCCAATCCCTCCAAACCCCCTCCGAACCCCTCCTTTCCACGCGGCTCTCAGCCCTCGAGTCCCTCCTCGAGGATTTGGAGGAGACGCCGCCGCCGCCGCCCGGCTCCTCCTCAAGACACCGCCGCCTGACTCCTCAACACGCCGCCGACCGACGCCTCGACGCCGGCGTACCTCCTCCGCCGTACTGGCCTTCTCCCCGGTGGTAAGCCCTCGCCTCGCGTCCCCTCCTTTCCCCTCGTCGTCTAGGTTTCTTCCATCTGCCTAGCCATGGCTGCTGGCTCGTCCTCCCCGGCGAGCTCGCCGAGCACGCCGTCTTCGAGGGCACCAAGGCCGTCATCAAGTTCACCTCCTCTTAGATTGCCATGTTTGCATCTCAGAAACTGTAGTTGGCTGCTGTGTATCTAGAACTAGTGTTCATTGCTCAATGGGAATTGCTGGAATGTTGTTAGTTTTTGGTTGTTTTGCTGATGTTGCCGTGTCATGTACTGATCTGAAATAGTAAACGATGTGGTGCGCATCTTGGGAACCCTCGGTTCTGAACTAGTTACTCCTTTGATGCATGGCCTAACTGTCTGATAGACCTGTGTTATGTGACGCTAATTGATGTACTCATGTTTATTTTGGAGACTTGGAGAAATGTAAGTGTGTCCAATGGTTTAGCTCTGTAGCATGTGGCAGTTTTGCTGAAGAAACCAGTTCGGCTGTCCCATTTATTGGACAGCTGCATTGTAGGGAGCTCAATCGAGGTTCTGTACATTGTTGCTCTTGGCACACGCTTCTCTTCCAGGTTGCTCCAAAGACAAGTACCTGATGAATTTGTACCATGATCTTTGGAGATCAACCAGTGATCAGATATTCTGAAAAATATGAAGGAGACATATCGGTTATTTTTTTAACTCTTGTGATGTGCTCGAGCAATTTTCTTGCCCTGAACCTTCTACATCTCGCTTATCATCCATGGATAAGTAAATTGTTGGCATAGGTCTTCATTATTTCTGCAGGGTAAGATTATTACTTCATCTGATTTGTTGTATGGCTCGCAATGAAACATTGCCGCTGAAAACAAAATTCAGTAGAATTGTCGACGTAGGTCTTGATCCAATGTCATCGGCATGATGTAGAATTTTTTTTGATTAGATGATTGGCTGCCAACTGAAGTCAGGAGATGTAACAGCTACAGATTGCTGTACCAATGGAAAGTTTTTATTTGATCAGACTTGTTAAGTTTTTACTGAATTTTAATCAGATTGCTGTAACAGCTCCTTCTGTTCTTGCTATGATCGTGTTTGTGCTGCTTTGTCTTGATTCGATCTGTTGCGCAAGCTCGCGTTCCTTTGTAAATCTCTGCAGACAAGGACTGTGAGCCGGCTGAGATGTTTCTCTCTTGGACTATGACTCTCCTTTTAATGCCAATCAATGTTTGTTGTTCCAGATCAGTGTTCCTGTACACTAGACTGTACAGGAACATGGCAGGCTTTGTGCTGCGTTCATAATCTGGTAGATTACTTTATTCCTGTGTAATTTGGCCCTAAGGATGGTAGGTTTCAGAATGTGGTTAGTTTTGGGTCTGTCATGCTTGCCGCTAATACACATAATTGTATTTCTGTCTTTGATTGTTGCTTTCTCAACTTCTTAGTGCTAGAAGCATTATTGTATCATAATAGATGATATGCTACTATGTTATAGTACTAACACTTGGATTAGTGAGAGAGAGAGAGAGAGAAACCTTGAAGTATTACCTGAACTGAAAGATATGATATGATGTAACCTGATTGGAATATACCTCATTTTTCCTGTTTCATTTTTAATTACTGATTGAGAGGGTCTGATCGGGAAGGTATGATATAATGCATTCGTCATATTTAAGCCTCTCCTATCTGCTGTGTTGTCATTGTGAGCAATTATTGGTTGTCAGTCTATGTACATGCATGGAAACATGTTTTTCCACCTATTTATCTGAAGTTTTTAGTAGCAATAATATTGCTTACATGTTCATTTATCTGAAGTTGTTAGTAATACAAACTGCTGGTAAGGAAAACTACTATTCAGCCAATGTTTCTTTTTGATGTTTTACAATTGTAATATCTAATGTCACAACAAGAAAACATTTTATTCTTTAGACGAGGACGGAAAAGAAGCCCAAACTCAGGGAGTCGTATTGAAGCACTGGCCAGCAAGAGAAATTGATGACCCAAGTGAAACAGACACCAGCAATAGCTTCGTATGCTAGTTAAACATACATATTCCGATGAAGTAGATGAATGTTACATGGCACCTTGGTTGTCAATATTACTAGATTGTTGTGTCTTTTTTAACCCGACTGATTGCTATTTGAGGGTGTCACTTGTTCATTTGACCTGATGATGATCATCCCCGCAATATTTTGAGTAGTTTCTGCCAAATGCAGGGACTTGTGTATGAGATTTAATGTTTTGTAGCATGTTTTTCCTTCTATGAGCTGCTTAAAGATTGAATTTTTAAATGTACTGCCGCTATTTGCATCATCTCAGCTCCATATAGCAACCCCTGCCTACCAAACAACATTTTGTAGCAAGGAGATTTAGGGATGAGAGGGGATTGAGAATTAGCGGGGATTTGAGAGGATTGGGTGGAGGAAAGGGGTTCACCCAATCCCCTGAAATCCCCTACCCCCTTGGGGTTGGGAAACCCCTTCTGCCAAACAAGGTCTCAGTGATATCCTGGGACACGTTCTAGTCGGTGAACTCGGCAGCATCTCCACAAGCATAAGGATCATCCTCGGGGTCTGATCAAAAGAACAAGATAGTTGAGTATGTTGAATTTACCGGCAAACAAACAAAACTTAGGCAAGCAAGATGCACAGGCAAATCCAACAATACAACAATAGCCAAATCCAAATATCGAGGCCAACAGAATCTTTCCTTAATCTCTACCTAATAATAATAAAGAACGTAGTGCTTCTGTCCGTCCGTCCGTCGCACCTTTTTGCAAAAAAGCCCCTGTATTTTCGTGAAATCAACCCGCAGTCCGGACAGAAGTCACACCGAACCGTTATTTTACATTTTTACGAAAACCCCCCTGATCTTTTAGATAATTCATCCGCAGATCATATTTAAGTCAAACAAATGCTTTTCTAAACAATTCATATCTTTTAAACCGTAACTCCGATTTGAACATATTATATATGAAATTTGATTAGAAAAATATGTAGAATATGAATATGAGATTAATTTTACTTGCTAAGTATTTGTAAATATTATTTCGGAAGAAATTTAAGTCAAACAAATGATTTTCTAAATTATCCGTATCTTTTAAACCGTAACTCCGATTTTAACATGTTATATATGAAATTTGATTAGAAAAATGGGTGGAATCTGAATATGATGTTAAAATCGAGAGAAAGCAAGAGAGAGAGAGGGAGAGGGAGGAGAGAGACGCCTTAGGATTAACCATATTCAAAACGTTTTGGTTTGTGTGAACACTGAGGCCACCGCCGGCGAGGGTGAGAAGGAGGATAAGCGGCAATACAAATATGATGCCTCGCTAAAATAAAGGAGATGGACCTATTGTGGCCTTGAGTGATGGTTGTTAGGTTAAGAGCGTATGTTATGTTTATTCTCCTGTTGCAACGCACAGGCTCTTTTGCTAGTCTTTCTCTAATAATAATAAAGCAACTATTCTTCTGCCTGCTCACGACCGTTGCGACAATTTACTGAAAAGTCCCTGTAGTTTTGGGTATTGAACCCGCAGTCCTATTTTAAGCGGCTATCAAGGAAAACGTTTCGTTCTTACAAAAAGAATCCCGCATTTTGATGTATTCAACCCGCGATCCTTTTTAGGTCGCTATTTTGAGATAAGGTTTGGTTTTTTGCAGGGGCGGCGATGCGGCGCTGTGCTCGGCCGCCGCGCGACGGCAGCGAGGCGGAGGCGCAAAGATGAAGGAGGAGAAAACGGAGACTCGGCAGGATGGGTCAACGCATCGAGGACTCCTCCCGATCGATCTGGATCGAGGCGGGTCAACAAGCGTGTGGTGCGGCAAGCGGCTTTCCCGCTCGATCCGATCGACTGAGGTCTGCACAGGGCGGCGGCGGACGGGTTGGACGCGCAGAACGGCGGCCGCGTCCGAATCCAGGCGAGCGGCGGCGGGACCGTGCAAGGCGTTGGGGTGTCCCTATCTCTCTCCCGATTCTAAAAAATCCTCTCTCTTCTCTACTCAGATTCCCCTTATTCTACTCGAAGCTGCCGATTTCTCCCTGTTCTCCGTCGCCAAGACCGCGGTGGCGGCAAAGGTCAGTGTCACCTCTCCTTCTCTTCCTCATAATTTGCCCCGTCTCTTCTCACATCTTCTCTATCCTCTCTCCACTCACATCCTCTGTATCGCGGCAGATGTGGCGGCTCCGCTCCCGGCCATCCTGTTCAGGACCAAGATTCCGACCTGCGACGCCTTCACCAGCGTCGTTGTGCTCGGCAACTCCGAGTGGTCTGAATTCCTCATGATACGGGATCGGGGGGCGGTGGGTGGAACGCCCGCACCAGCGAGTCGTGAAACCCCTGATGTTGTCCACCTCATCAGGCGAAAGAAGATGATTGTGTTTCCGTGGTTAGGGCTGTTGTCGTCGTGCTTCATCAGCGCCGTTGTTGCAGGATTCATTTTCTACAAGTACGGTCTTGGGAGTAAGGAAGAAGAGACACCTCTTCAATCCCGAAATTTATGTTGTTCCGAGAATTACCATGACAAGCAAGCACTGAATCTTTCTTGGCTATCTATAAAATCTATTGCTGCGGCACATGGCTTCTGAAATGCCGAGTAACGGTGATCATGTCAATCGCACTACATGCTTTTGGAAAGCTGCATGAGCAGGTAGACCATCCACTCAAAGTGTCGTGCAAGCATAGTAGCCAGGTAATTGCACTAGCCTCACGTCAGGTTAATCCAAGCTCATTCCGTTGGTATGCCCCATGGGTGGATTTGCTTGCATTGCTGTGTACTGGAGGTGCTCAACAAAATCCGTCAGTTTGCTCTTGGTCTTGGAGGATTGCGGAAGAGGATATGTAGATCCTTACTATCCCTAGAAATGTACTAGAAATTATAAATGGTGGTCCGTGTGAGGTATCATTTTTTCTAAATCTAGGCAACCAAATTGGTTCAATATCAACTGCTTGATTTCTTTATATCATCTTCTCTGGCCCAGTGATTCGTAGATGATTCGTAAGTGTCAGAGCGAGATGATTCTAGCTTTTGCCTCTACTGTGGAAACTTTTAGGGACTTTGTATCATTCAACAAAGGCAGACCTTCTGACTGCTTCTGTGAATTCATGTTGAATAGAACATTAGGTTTCTAAATTGTGCAGACTTGTGCAGAAACTATATATATAACCAATAAAATTTACAGAGGAAGGCTTAGGTGCTAACGTTAGATGAAGTAAGGTTGGTTTCCTATCTTATGTTGTTTGTCGAAAAGAAAGGGCTTCCACTAGCATGAATATTCCACAAAAATCAGACTTCATGCTTGGTAATACAGTAAGCTGCAGTCTCTATAGACATTCTCTATAGATCAAGGATATACATTATCATCTGCATTCATCTGGTGTTTTTTTATGGCGGATGGTTGTGGGTGAAACCGCTAATCTTCATTGAGATTTAAATGCACAGGTTAAGAGTGTTGAGGAAGTATAGGAATTGGAACAGGTCATAAGCATTTTCTACAATAATGACAAAAACAAAGAAAAATGTGGACCTGAATGTCAAGACATGAAGTAATCAAATAATTCTATACCATGGCTTAGTGATGCACATATGTTGTCTACTAACACATCTGCTCCACCGCCGTCACACGTTCTTCCATGTAGTACTGCTTTCAATGTCTTGCGACGCTGATGTCCATTTCAAACGGCAACAGCAGCAGCTGCTCCTGTTTCAAGGGTAAGACAGGGCACTGGGAGCAGGTAATATGATTGGAGATTCAGACAATAATGAGCCAGAGGTATCTGACAGTGGTATTGTTGTATCGCAAGGCATGAACCACACATTAGGATATATTTCCCATCAACAGTTTGGCTACTGAAAATGTTTACTTAACGGTAAGACTGAATGCTAAGTATCGTTAAGTGACAAGCTTATCTGATTCTGATCCATACTTCCTTCACCTTGTGCAGGCATTTTACCAAGGACCATTTTGTTGAATATGAAATGAGAACAATTTGGTATTTAAGGGGGGCTGGCGATGCGCCATCGTTATGTTTGGTATGTCATGTCCTCGACCTCCTCTCATGACTCGTGTAACTTATCCATAGCTTGATATGTTTCAGTATATTTTCGTTGTAGTAGAAACTAGAAGCTCAATGATAAAAATGAATCCCGAATTTTTATATATATGGAGGAGTTCTCTTGTATGCAACTTGATACGTTGTTGGTATGGGACATATTTTCTACTTCATCAGTGTGAGTGTATGACCTAGAATTAATTCTTCTATTTGCATCTATATATTTACAAGCTATACATATAATGAGACTCCTTGCAAGTTCATAAAAACAATTCAGCTTTTTCATTTGTGAGTATACTCTGGTTTTGCTTCATGTCTTCTACAAGTAGTGATTTCTATTTTGTTTTGTTAATTCTGCTTGATTTTTCTCGGCCTTGGGATCTTTCCACGGATTGTGAGCGATTTTCTGACACGAAGCACAACACACAAAGCAAACGCGAAGCTCTTGCTTCATGACTCCCATGGGAGTGCTTTGGTTTGTACAAATTTTCCTACAGAACTACTACATGGTAGTCTTGAAGTAAATACTCCCAACTTTTTACCTGATATGTTGTTGCAGCACAATAGAGTTATATACCCTTAACGTTATTTCCCTTTCAGGTTCTAGATAGTGGAAAAAAATTAAGAAAAAACTTCGGTGGGATAGAAACACAGGTTTGTTGTATTTCACAAAACTGAAACATGATTTCCACATTGCTTCTGTTGGCATGAACTTCTGTTCATTCCTATGCCATCTACTAGGATCTTCTTTAAGGAAACTGCTTTGTTTATAACTTTACCTGCTCCCAGTGCCATGACTATTAGCAGCAATGTAACTTAAATGAACAACTCTAGCATATTTATTATAATTCCTTGCACAATACTTCTCAGTTTCTCAGGTTTAAGAACAATATATAGCACATTTAATCTCTTCAGTTAGCAGTCATGTTTTTTCTATTTAGATATTTATTTTGTGATCTTGACCTTTACTCTACATTAATATAACCTGATTGTAAAATACTCCCTCCGTCCGGAAATACTTGTCAGAGAAATGGATGTATCTAGACATGTTTTAATTCTACATACATCCATTTTTGCCCATTTCTTCGACAAGTATTTCCGGACGGAGGGAGTATTATTTTTCTGAAAGTTGATTGTAAATTATTTTGTTGGATAGTATATCATCCACTGATTCCATACGTTACCGCCCCTGGTTACATGAAGAAGCAAATGTAGCTATGTCTAAGATTCCAGATTCAGATTGCAAGGTCCTTTTGGAATATGTAAAGTACTCCCTCCGTCCCCAAATTCTTGTCTTAGATTTGTCTAAATACAGATGTATCAAGTCACGTTTTAGTATTAGATACATCCTTATCTAGACAAATCTAAGACAAGAATTTTGGGATGGAGGGAGTAATTTGTTTTATCACTTTGTGCTATCAACTTTGGTAATCTCTTACTCCCTCCATCCAAAAATATTTGTCGGAGAAATGGATGTATCTAGACATATTTTAGTTCTAGATAAGTCTATTTGTATCCATTTCTCCGACAAGTATTTCCGGGCGGAGGGAGTACTATTCATCTGCAGATGAACTTACCTATTTTTAGAAAACTCAACTTTATTGTGAAGTTTGATTATTCTTCTATTCAGGGTTGGCCTTATAGTCGGTTGTCCATATAAGGTCACATGCGCGGAGTTTCTGCACCCGAGCTCAAATGAGCTTGGGTGAACAGTAAAATCAAAACAAAAATCGAAAAAAATTCAAAAAATTCCAATTTTTTTTGGGAGAAACATTGACAAAAGTTTTAAGTGCTTGCAAAAATTCGTCACGAAATCACATTCCTAGAAGGCGTGGCAAAAAAACAAAATCGGTACTCTGAAAATGCTTTTTCAAAAGCATTTTGGAGCATCGAATTTGTTTTTTTTGCCACGCCTTACAGGAATGTGATTCCATGACGAATTTTTGCAAGCACTTAGAACTTTTGTCAAAGTTTCTCCCAAAAAAACTTTTGATTTTTTTTTCGAATTTACTGTTCACCGAGCTCATTTGAGCTCGGGAGCAGAAAGGCACTTTCGGACATGTACATTACTTGTCGGATATTATCTGGTTCCAGTTCTCACAAACTTCTCAATAGTTTGCAGATGATTGATTGAATGCTATTTTTCTGATTATTACACATCATCAGTTATGTATCAAAAAGCTGAAGTGCCCCTTGATCAATGTAACGTGAAGAAGATCTGTATGAGTTGCATGTAATAGTAACATAGAAATTATGACTGATGGAGAAAAAAAGAGGGTGGATGTAATGGTAAAGAGAAAATGACCGTTGTTAAACCTAGCATGTCTACTAATAAGCATATGGCGATGGACATAACTTTCTTATTCACAACTTTCTTATTTGCAACAGCACTGACCACTGTTTTCTTCATAAAAGTTTATTATTTGGTCTATCAGTGTGTTATGCATTTGCTTGGTTGTGTCGATTATAAGGGTTGTTGGTAAATGAAAAGGACTGGTTTAACTATTAAGATAAGAAAAGAACACGATGAAGCCATGCTTATGCATCACCAATAACATTCATTCTGACCATATATGTAAGTTAGGAAGAATAATATTTGGGACAATATTTGTGGGAGTACAACCAGGGAGAATGATTGATGACGGGGATTTCATTCGTGATGAGCCAAAAGTAGAACGATAGATGGAGAAGGGACAGCATGCCTTTTCATGTGCGACAACTCAGAGTTGAACTTACACATGAACCGAGGGTTGGGGGAAAGGTAAATGAATTATTTGAGTTATATCTCTTTTTCTGTGGCAACGCACGGGCATTGTGTTAGTATATATATATATATATATATCTTTCCCTAATAATAAAGCCATTAGTGCTTCTGCCCGCTCACCGTCGTCGTCACGCTTTGCTAAAACCCCCCTGTGTTATTTAGTAATGCAACCCGCAGTCCCCAAAAGCCCGAGCGTGAGAAAAGAAAAAAAAAGGTTCGATTTTATTCCGTCAATCCTCTGTGCACGTTCGGCTGCAGTTTAAGCGGCGGCGCTCCCGATCCAATCGGGACATGGTGCAGGACGACGGTGGCAGGGCTCCGGGAAGCGGGCAACGGCGAGGAAGCGGCGGACGTCGGCGCGAGGCGGATCAGGTCGGGATCCAGCGCGGCGGCGCGTAGTGGAGGCCGGTGGCAGCGGCGCTCCATGGCCATGGCGGATCGGTCTCCTGGGACGAAGAGACGAGGGAGAGAGAGGAGGTGAGATGGAGAAAAGAGAAGGGGCAGTAGGGACAGCGCGACTACCTGCTGCTGGCCCGATGGCGGCTCCGGTCGCCGGATCCAAGTTTGTGTAGGATTCCTCTTCTTACAACTGCAGGATGGTGGTTGCCCAGCCGCTACTCTCCCTACCCCGCGCACCTCCTCCCCTAGCCGCACCTCCCTGCGCTCATGGAGACGCCGTCGCCCTTGCCTGCGTCATCCTGGTGCATGAGCCCTAACCACAAGGGAGAGGGGCAGAAGAAAGTGAAAGGAGAGGGAACAACAGTAAAGATAAAGTTAACTATGAGGTAGTAGTAGAGCACCATGATATTATGGCTGGACTTCTGGTACATGTGTACCTCTGTGAATTGCTCTCTAATTTCTTCTTCTCTGTACTAATTAGGTCTGCTTCTGTTTGCACCTATTCGAGATCAAGGTCATGGAATGCAGCAGCCAAGATAACAAGGTCGAGCCAGGCTTAGGTCCGATGACGAACATAATTAGATTCAGATGGTTCCTTGCATCCTCCTTTCAGAATTAAACCTGGTGGTACGTTTTCTTTTTTGTGCTCTTTCTTAAGATTCTAAGAATTTGATAATAAATATGTACGTCCATGGTCTAAAAAAGATTTACTGTTTCAATATGTACTAAATTATTTATGGGTTATATAGAAGCTTATCTTGTTGCCCGGTTGTTCTGGGCATCAAATATTCCAAGCTTACCTTTTATGAGCAAACAGGTGAACTATGAAAGGGAAATCTGTTCCATAAGCTTCAGTTCGTGCTTGCTCAATAGAAGTGGCATTTACTATGTAGACGGTTCTGACAACTTCTCAAAAAAAGTCAGTGTTATAATTCAGTTAGTAGGTTATTGAAGACGGTTGGAGACAGCAGGAAGCACCAACAAGAACCTGAAGTAGATGCAGCAGAGCAAGGTGATGAATTCTCCTTTGTTTTTTCTCATCTGAATCTTTGCTCGAACCGCTGATCGTTTGAACCAGTTTGTTATGATTGTATAATGATTTCCTGTTTTTCTTGCGGTGCAATCTTCGTCAATTTGGAAATATGGGGACTTTCCATTAAGCTATTTTGATCCACCTTGACAATGTGAAGTTCTTGCTCTGTTATCAAGTTCTAACAGTACATCATCCAAGAAACTCTTTTCAGATTAATCAAGGAATCAATCTCACGATAGTGGATGCTTGATGCACCAGAGGGCGCCAGGATGAAGTGGCGGTGCGCGGCCAGTGCACAGACCAATCGGTGCGAACTCCACACTTCGACGCTGACGCCAGTCGCCGCCTGATCAACCAACACTCGCCCAATCTGGCACCGGACCATCGAGATGGACATCCCCGTCCTCACCTTCGATGCCGCACACGGGGCAAGAAGTCCCTACTACGGTCATAGCTCTGTCACCGACATTGGCGGGATTCGGCTAGGCCGTCGGCGCCCCAAGGTGAGCGCTCATAGCGGTGGTGGCCAGGCCTCGCCAATCAACAGTAAGCCCATCTGGTCTCGCATCTCCGCCATCATGGCTAGCCACCGGTGCAGACCTTGCTGTTACAACATTCAGTGGTATGGCTGGATAGTCTCTCACAACAACGTTTCTTCTAATTTGAGCGATGAATGCAGACCGCGGCCGTCCGAAATATTAGGAGACACGGCAGCTGGGCAGCTAAGGCTCACTGGCATTAACTAAAATATTTGCTCAGTCACAGACGTTAATAGAGTACAATTTCTGCTCACATTATGTTATCCCTTCTTGGTCGGTCATTGATGAAGTAGCAACTGTTAGCAATTTCAGTCGTGCACAGTGATGCAGATTAGTGTTTCATATAAATTTTGGTCCAATATTATGTTTAGCTTTATCTGTCTTAAACTCTTCTTTTCACACGGGAATCCTAAGATTTACATGTCTTCAGTAATGGAATGGAAAAAAAAATTCATTGAAATTATGTCAATGATCTGACTTGTTCTGAATCTTGTTCTCTATTATCCAATAATGCGTATGATGCCTTTAAAGAAATGGTTATGATGGCTAATAAATTAATTGCATTGCTTTTATGTGCAATTTGGATGATCGGGACCTGATGGTTCGAAGCTGAAACCTGCCCTGGATTGCAATGCCTAGCATTCCATGCTAGATAATTGTTTTGTGACGTATAGGTGTTTCATCGCTGTTGAAACCACAACTGCATTCTACTCTCCCAACTAGATCACGGGTGCTTCATTTTTTTTATCAAGGTAATTCAGTTATTGTTATGCACAACAGTACAAACGGTGAGTTTACATAGATATATGCAAGGTTCAGCTACCTGCATAAAAAAATGTAAGGTTCCAGCTGTGGAGCTAAAAGATTGGAGTTGCAGAGAATAACTCAAGACTCAAGAGGGAGGCCCTCAAGTCTAGCTCAATAAGATAAGTTTCTTTAACCTTAAACATTCTAGACTTTTAAGTTTAGAAATTATGTTACGCAGGTGCGGTTCAATAACATGTGTGTCGTACAGTGGCCAAGCTTACCGTTTTGGAATTGACCACATTAAGTCGTTTTTTGATCAGACACTGCAAGCAAGGGCGGGAACGAGGATGAGCGGCGACACAGGTTGGTGTCCCTCCATTTTTTGGCATTTTAAAGTGTACTGCACAGGATAAACTGACTACTGTTTCTTCAAATGTACATTGCAAATTTTAGGAAATTGGTAGAACACTAAATCTTTAATCACATATATTTGTCACTCACACAACCAAACAATTTGGACATAGATTTGATGCACTGGAAGACTGCTTTGTGCAGATGACGGAAGGAGGCACTCCAACCTTTGGTAGTGAAGTTCCAGTTGAGGAAAGAACAGAGAGAGGAAAGACAACAAAGGGAATCTGGTTAAAGCGGAAAACAATTTTCGTGACAAACTCTCCACACCCAGTCTCCCAGCTCAGCTCAGCAGTTGATTTGAGGACGATGTTCCGCAGGGATTTTGGTGAATGAGGAACCTAACCGACAAATGGATTGTTTTTTCTGATTCCTGTTTGTTACATATGAGTTGACTGTTGATACATGTTTGTTAGAGATAATTTTGGCAATATATCATACAATGGATGGTTCTGGTACTTTGTCAGCAAAGCAACTCTGATCCCTCCAACTCTCAGGTTTCTTATTCCTCTACTTAATGATGCATGGGTCCGTACTTGGCTGGTTGGACTATGTGGTCCGATTGATTTTCTAGAATCCTTTCGGATTGTTGGACTATACAGAGCTAAGATAGAAAACTTTCAGATGTTGTCCAGATTGCACAACACATGCATGGCAGCATATATGGTCCTGCATATAATAACTTTCTTCATGTGAGTGTATTATAAGAACATAGAATAAAAATAATCTTCAAGCTTCAATGCTTGAAGTCTCCTCCTCAGGTAGAATATTAGTGTTAATTCCAGTATCGCAGATGCATTTTACCCAATTGTTTGTGCCGATTTGGAGGTGCACATAGTTTGTTCGGCGATTTGGCATGTAAATTCAGAGATTAAATTTGAGTGATATATACAAATTGTTCAAATTGCGTTGCAATTTTATGAATCTATCATATATGCTAGATTCTATATCTATGTCAAGAAGGGATGCATGATGCCCCCAGTTTGTCGTGGCTTCGAATTAGTGGTGCCACGGTTATGTATATCTGCATGGTGTATATTCTAGGATCATGAAAGTCTCTGAATTAGTTTAATTGTTTTTTTCGTTCTTTGGTTATAAATATATAATTTCAGGTTTTCTAAGACTTAACAGTTTTTTTTCTTTCTATAAGGAGTGAAAAAAAAATCATTTTTTTGTTTTTCGGTCATCCTTAAACTATTATTACCTTTTCCCTATTTTCTAACTTTTATCTCTACATAATAATCTTCTTGCTAATTCCCATGGTTCTTGATACGATGAAAAGCGAAATGAATTATCTCAGAGCCACCTTTATTATCGTTCTTTCATGCTTGCATTACATATGATATAAGACCATATATTATTTGCTAAATTACATCCAAAACACTTGACATGGTTCCTTGACTTATTTGCTCCTGTAGATTCTGAACTAGCAGTTCATTGAGGAGTCTAAAATGGTTCTCGGTGGTGTTGACATTGTCATGGTTACATCTATTGGCTGCCAGACAGTAAGCAAACCTTTTCTCTCTAATAAAGAGCGCCAGATGTTTGTACAAGTTCTTTTAAAATAATTGTTTGTCATTGTAGGTTCAGCTTTAGAGCCGCTGTCAGGAGGTCATGTTTTTCATAACCTGGATAATTAATATCCGCTTTCTAAACTCTGAAGTGTATAGGATTTATTCTCTATTTTCAGTGGACTGAAGATTACACTAGGTACTGAATCCTCATTTCCTCATTTTGTAACTCCCATTTGGTCGACCTGATCTGTCACATGCAAAATACCAACTAAATAATCGAAAGGCCTGGAGATGAATGGGGTATTGTGGTTTGCCATAGAGAAGAGAAGGGTGTACACTGTACAGAGCTTCTTATAAGATTACCAAATTATTACAGCATGCTAACTGTAAAATAGACTAATTGTCTGTCGGCTGAGAGGATAATATATTGTCGGCTGAGAGGATAATATATTGTTTTGCATCAAATTGAAACGGGAACCTTGCTCCTTTTCAGGTAGGAAAGTTGAAGTCTGAAGATGAGAAGCATGACCTTTTCTTTGTCATGTTGCTCCACCTTTGTAGTGTCAGATCGTAACTTTCACCATATATGTTCATGCGCACTATGCCATTTTCTCGTTGATGAGATGGTACAATATTGATTCAGTAGAAGGGGAAAAGTGGGAATGGACATGGACACAGCTGTTCTGATCCCGAGCTCGGGTGAACAGTAAAAAGGAAATGGAAGATAAATTCAAAAAATGTTGATTTTTTTTTGCCAAACATTGACAAATGTTTTGACTGCCTGCAAAGTTTCATCATCGGATGACATTTGTGGTAGACGTGGCAAAAAAAGTCAGAATCGATGCTCCAAAATGTCATTTTCAAAAGCATTCTGGAGCATCGATTTTGTATTAAAAATTTGCAAGCAATGAAAGCATTAGTAAATTCTTACTACAAAAGGAAATTAGTTTTTTTTTACATTTTACTGTTCACCCTAGCTCACATAAGCTTGGGATCAGAACATCACTTTCGGGAGTGGCCTCACATTATGGAGGCGAGACATAAGAGGTCGTGGTGGCCGTGTGCGAGCATAGAGAACTTTGGTGTTTTACGCTAAATACTTGTATGTTGATATCATTGTTTGATTGGGAAGAAAAATATGTTCATGATTTTTTTAAAGTTCATGTATTGAAAACAGTTAATGAAATTGAACAAAATTGTGCGCCAAAATGTTATCGATAATGCAGTTTTTCTTCCGTTGCAACGCACGGGCCCTTTTGCTAGTGTGTATATATATATATATATATATATATATATATTATCCCTAATAATAAATAATAAATAATAATAATAAAGCGGCTATCGTTTCTGCTCGCTCACCGTCGTCATGTATTTATTTTTCGTATATAGGAATATTTATATTTTGTTTTCGTTGTTCATTGTAAATACCGATTCGTTTTCTCTTTTAAATCTGCGTCCCGTGAGTTCAACGTATTGGGCCGGGCCTCGGCCCGCTCTGTAGTCTCTACGAGACAATGCTTTCCTTTTTCTCTCCCGTGTCCGCGTTCGTCTCTCTCCCGTGTCGGCCGGCATCCCATTATCAAATCTCACCTCTCCGCCGTGCCTCATCCTCTTCCTTCCTGTTTTCCCTTCTCCTTTATTCTCTCGTGGGAGCTCATCCCTCTCTCTCTTCTCTCCAAGGACGCCATGGATCAGGGCTCTTTGCCGGATCCCGATTTGCCCAGCCACCGCCCCTCCGAGATGGATCTGACGTTCCTTCCCCGCCTGCTCCGCTGCCGACTGCGTCCATCACCTGTCGTTTCCCCGAGCCGCACGAGATCAACCATGGCCGCCTCGAGTTCGTCTCGGGAGAAGATGCTCGCACGCGTTGTCCGTTGACCCCTTGCAGCCGTCCGCCAGCGGGGCCGCGCACGCCGAATTGGCTCGGATTGCACGATGGCGGCCGTGAGTGAAGTGCGCGGCGGCTTCTGGCTGCGGAGGAAGAGAGCGGAAGAGATGGTGGTGGTGCGCCGCTCGGAGGTCCTTCATGGAATCGCTCACGCCGGGTCTCTGCAGGACGTCAGACTGCTCGGGGGACATAGACGAGGAGTGCGGGGTCTGCGTGGAGTTCAACAACAGCAGGGTGAGAACAAGAGCTTGATCGCCTCACATATTTTTGTTTTGTTTCTGTCCTGTTCAACCATAGCAACCATGTTTGTTGTTTAGTTTAGTGCGGCCTTCAGAGCTATCTTAGTCAATACTAAAAGTTCCTTGTTATTAAGTGCTTTACCAGTCATCCCGGAGCCTCTTTGTTCAGATGTCTATACCATGTAAGTAAATTGGTGTGACCGTCATTTATGGAAAATATGCAGCAACCTCTGTATCTGCTTACCAGTTTTGTGGTTGGTTCTTACAAGGCCTGACCTTCACCACATACATGTAAGTATTAGAGATTTACAGGGTCAAATTTTTCTTTGGAATTTTATATGGCAAGTTCGATCACCACATACATGTAAGTGAACCTCTATATCCGATCGGTAGCAGGACGACTGCGGTAGGGCTCCGGGAGGCGGGAAACGGTGGGGAAGCGTCAGAGGTCGGCGCGAGGCGGATCTGGTCGGGATCCAACGCGGCAGTCCGTAATGGAGGCCGCCGGCGGCGGCGGCGCTCCATGGCCATGACGACTTTGTCTTCTGGAAAGAAGAGATGAGGGAGGGAGGCGAGGTGAGATGGAGAGAAGAGAAGGTAGAGTAGGGACGACGCGACTACCTGCTGCTGGTCCGGCAGCAGCTCCGGACGTCGGATCCAGGTTTCTGTCCGGATTCCTCTCCTCCCTGCTGCATGATGGGGTTTGCCCTGCCGTATGCCGTGTCGTTGCTAACTGCTGGAGATGCCTTCACAAGTTCATGTGCATTTTACAGACTGAGCTCATTGGACTGAAGGGTAGAATTGACAAGAAAAGTGCATATTTGCAGGAGATGTGACTGTTATGGTTCTTTTGTACATTTATGTGAAGAAATTCCATGCGGCTCATCTAAATTTTGCTTAGACAAAGTTTCTACTTCGAACATACAGTAAGACTAGCATTGCTATAAATGCTTTCTCTGTGGTGGACTCGAATTAAGATGCCACTTTTGGCCTATCAGTATGTTATGTTACTGGCATCACTCAAACAGTTTTGTTGTTGGTGCAGATGTCATACAGGGGTAGAGAACAATGGACATTTGGGAAAGTTTGTTAACTTTTTGGAGCTGCACGGTAAATTTTGGTACGAATTTATGTTAGTTCTACTTCTCCATGATGTTTAATTGCTCGGTTAAGGGTGTATGGAACATGAGATGGATTTTGGATTACTCTATTCTGGTTGCATGTAACGCAGATCTGCAGATGAAAATAAAAGAGTGTGAGGGGTGTTTTTTTTCTTACAGAATACTTTTATATGCCCTGTTCTTTTTTGCTTCAGGTTTAGAACTATTTGGCTTGCTACATAATACATGTTTCCAACCACAAAATTTTAGTTTTATTACTATCATATTTACTATTTATCAGTAGTAATACATAACACATCACTGGTGAAAAGCCTACTGGAAAGATTAATTAGTCCATATTGTTATCTTAAGAACAGTAGTTTTAGGCTCAAAGTATAGACACTATCAAAAAAATTGAAAAGCTGTCAGCAGTCGTTCTATGTTCACCTGTTCCTGTTTGCTGGCTTTTCCTATGACAGTTTGGAGCAAGTGATTGGCCTTAAATATGATTAATTTTTAGGCTTGCTGAGATTTTTTTTACTAGGAGATAAGTAGATAATCATTTAACTCACAGCGAAGATAAAGTAGATGGTGACCGAAATTAGCACAAGCTGACTTAGTGCTTCAACCTTTCATGTTTATGATTCACTAATTCTGGCCCTTCCACTACTACTGAACTAAATTCAAAGTTTTTTTGATGTCAATGTGGTTGCCTGCTTGCCATGGTTTTTCTCCCTATTTCATGTCCTGTTTATTAGCTAATTGGCATGAGAAATAAACATTATTTATGTACATGTATTCTTATCTCTCTGAAGTCTTAAAATTGTAGTGAGATGCAGTGCCCAAGAAATTGGATGTTTAAATGTAAAATTATTTACCTTCAACGATGGATTAGACCTTTTATCTTAGCTCACATGTTTATAAATCATATATATATATATATATATATATATATATATATACCGTCGTCATGTATTTATTTTTCGTATATAGGAATATTTATATTTTGTTTTCGTTGGTCATTGTAAATACCGATTCGTTTTCTCTTTTAAATCTGCGTCCCGTGAGTTCAACGTATTGGGCCGGGCCTCGGCCCACTCTGTAGTCTCTACGAGACAATGCTTTCCTTTTTCTCTCCCGTGTCCGCGTTCGTCTCTCTCCCGTGTCGGCCGGCATCCCATTATCAAATCTCACCTCTCCGCCGTGCCTCATCCTCTTCCTTCCTGTTTTCCCTTCTCCTTTATTCTCTCGTGGGAGCTCATCCCTCTCTCTCTCTTCTCTCCAAGGACGCCATGGATCAGGGCTCTTTGCCGGATCCCGATTTGCCCAGCCACCACGCCCCTCCGAGATGGATCTGACGTTCCTTCCCCGCCTGCTCCGCTGCCGACTGCGTCCATCACCTGTCGTTTCCCCGAGCCGCACGAGATCAACCATGGCCGCCTCGAGTTCGTCTTGGGAGAAGATGCTCGCACGCGTTGTCCGTTGACCCCTTGCAGCCGTCCGCCAGCGGGGCCGCGCACGCCGAATCGGCTTGGATTGCACGATGGCGGCCGTGAGTGAAGTGCGCGGCGGCTTCTGGCTGCGGAGGAAGAGAGCGGAAGAGATGGTGGTGGTGCGCCGCTCGGAGGTCCTTCATGGAATCGCTCACGCCGGGTCTCTGCAGGACGTCAGACTGCTCGGGGGACATAGACGAGGAGTGCGGGGTCTGCGTGGAGTTCAACAACAGCAGGGTGAGAACAAGAGCTTGATCGCCTCACATATTTTTGTTTTGTTTCTGTCCTGTTCAACCATAGCAACCATGTTTGTTGTTTAGTTTAGTGCGGCCTTCAGAGCTATCTTAGTCAGTACTAAAAGTTCCTTGTTATTAAGTGCTTTACCAGTCATCCCGGAGCCTCTTTGTTCAGATGTCTATGCCATGTAAGTAAATTGGTGTGACCGTCATTTATGGAAAATATGCAGCAACCTCTGTATCTGCTTACCAGTTTTGTGGTTGGTTCTTACAAGGCCTGACCTTCACCACATACATGTAAGTATTAGAGATTTACAGGGTCAAATTTTTCTTTGGAATTTTATATGGCAAGTTCGATCACCACATACATGTAAGTGAACCTCTATATCCGATCGGTAGCAGGACGACTGCGGTAGGGCTCCGGGAGGCGGGAAACGGTGGGGAAGCGTCAGAGGTCGGCGCGAGGCGGATCTAGTCGGGATCCAACGCGGCAGTCCATAATGGAGGCCGCTGGCGGCGGCGGCGCTCCATGGCCATGACGACTTTGTCTTCTGGAAAGAAGAGACGAGGGAGGGAGACGAGGTGAGATGGAGAGAAGAGAAGGGAGAGTAGGGACGACGCGACTACCTGCTGCTGGTCCGGCAGCAGCTCCGGACATCGGATCCAGGTTTCTGTCCGGATTCCTCTCCTCCCTGCTGCATGATGGGGTTTGCCCTGCCGTATGCCGTGTCGTTGCTAACTGCTGGAGATGCCTTCACAAGTTCATGTGCATTTTACAGACTGAGCTCATTGGACTGAAGGGTAGAATTGACAAGAAAAGTGCATATTTGCAGGAGATGTGACTGTTATGGTTCTTTTATACATTTATGTGAAGAAATTCCATGCGGCTCATCTAAATTTTGCTTAGACAAAGTTTCTACTTCGAACATACAGTAAGACTAGCATTGCTATAAATGCTTTCTCTGTGGTGGACTCGAATTAAGATGCCACTTTTGGCCTATCAGTATGTTATGTTATTGGCATCACTCAAACAGTTTTGTTGTTGGTGCAGATGTCATACAGGGGTAGAGAACAATGGACATTTGGGAAAGTCTGTTAACTTTTTGGAGCTGCACGGTAAATTTTGGTACGAATTTATGTTAGTTCTACTTCTCCATGATGTTTAATTGCTCGGTTAAGGGTGTATGGAACATGAGATGGATTTTGGATTACTCTATTCTGGATGCAAGTAACGCAGATCTGCAGATGAAAATAAAAGAGTGTGAGGGGTGTTTTTTTTTTCTTACAGAATACTTTTATATGCCCTGTTCTTTTTTGCTTCAGGTTTAGAACTATTTGGCTTGCTACATAATACATGTTTCCAACCACAAAATTTTAGTTTTATTACTATCATATTTACTATTTATCAGTAGTAATACATAACACATCACTGGTGAAAAGCCTACTAGAAAGATTAATTAGTCCATATTGTTATCTTAAGAACAGTAGTTTTAGGCTCAAAGTATAGACACTGTCAAAAAAATTGAAAAGCTGTCAGCAGTCGTTCTATGTTCACCTGTTCCTGTTTGCTGGCTTTTCCTATGACAGTTTGGAGCAAGTGATTGGCCTTAAATATGATTAATTTTTAGGCTTGCTGAGATTTTTTTTACTAGGAGATAAGTATATAATCATTTAACTCACAGCGATGATAAAGTAGATGGTGACCGAAATTAGCACAAGCTGACTTAGTGCTTCAACCTTTCATGTTTATGATTCACTAATTCTGGCCCTTCCACTACTACTGAACTAAATTCAAAGTTTTTTTGATGTCAATGTGGTTGCCTGCTTGCCATGGTTTTTCTCCCTATTTCATGTCCTGTTTATTAGCTAATTGGCATGAGAAATAAACATTATTTATGTACATGTATTCTTATCTCTCTGAAGTCTTAAAATTTTAGTGAGATGCAGTGCCCAAGAAATTGGATGTTTAAATGTAAAATTATTTACCTTCAACGATGGATTAGACCTTTTATCTTAGCTCATAGCTTTGTGAAATGGATTTACAATGCTTTATGTTTTTAGGCCTAGAGTTTTACCTGAGCGTTCATTTGCATCCAGCACTGAATATCATTGTTAGATCAAAGGAGGCTTTCTGAACAGAGCAACTATGGTCCATCGAAGATGCCCTGCTTTATTGCTAACTGTAGTTTGTCGTTCACCAGTGCACATATAAGTTACTTTCTAATATGGTTATCCTTTCTAGCTTTGACAATATATTAAATAACTAAGAAGTTTCCACATTGATGTTCTTTATAGATTGCATGCCAAAGATTTTTCTATTATTTCAGAATTTTTTTTAACAATTTTGTTGGCATGTACGTGCACCTTAGTATTTTTGTTATTTGCAACACCCCATTATTCAAACTTTGGACTTCAAATGTTATCATTTATAGTGTTATGTTTCTTCCTTTAAGGAACAAGTATGGTCCCTACTTGATTATACAAAATGAATAAATAGGGTAATATTACATGGCCACACTTAACCTTGTTGCTTGCGTTATTGTGTCTTTTGGCAAGGAGAAAATTATTGTTTGGAGGAGAAAAGTGTGATGAAAGCACACATGATGCATATGCAAAAGACATTCCCTATATTACCCTATATCGCTATTATAAATCAGTGTACTTTTATAGTTTACCCTGTTTGCAGCGAGCATCAACCTTCATTGCTGCTACTGTCCATTCTTTAGAACCAAATAAATATTGTGTAACTGTCTGGGGGAAAAGACTCCTGGGGGATTATGCTGATTGGTGTGATGCTTCTTTTGTTTGGAAGGGATTGGCCTTTATTATGGATCTTTCACGGCAGTGTCGTACATGAATAGCTTGCCATCGATAAATACATCTTTTGGTAAGCTATATGTGTTGGTCTTACTCATGCATCCATACAGATTTTTTGTCTTTGAGTTCAACATCGATATGCATATTTAGGTTCTGTACATGGATGCCATTATTTTGATTTCATTCAGATTCAGCATCTCGCACTAATAATGTTGTTTGCAAATTTTTGTGTCTTCCTTTCAGCTTGCTACAACTTGCCAGTACGGGTCATGTTTACCTAAATTATAATATTGTTATTATAGTTACAAGATTGCATTCTGCTTGTCTTACATATTTCTTCTTCTTCTTCATACAACATTATTTGGTACAAAGATCCTGATGACAGTGACTTGCTGATAATGGTGCTTTCAATTATTTGGAAGACATACTCAAAACTGACTATATATCATCGTGATGTGTTTCAGAAAAAACTTGGATAATGAAGCAAATTGACAACTTTTGGCAACTCCTAAGGCTGAGAAAGAAGAACTAGAGGAAGCACTTCAGAGGGAGGACAACAAACAATACATCTTAAAGAAAGATACCTGAAGCAGAGGGCAGAAATGCTGAGCTGACAAAGGCGTGCCTTCTTTGCTATTATCTTCCTGTTGCTTGCCACTACAAATTGTAGTTTCCAGTGTACTTCTATCATTGATAGTCTTTCAATCTGTGTGCTGCTTTTGAATAACATCCTATAGTAAGCTGTCCTTTGAATTCAAAGCCAATGGGAGTTTTGCCTATTCAGACATGGAAGGCTGTTGTAGAGTCAACCCATCTCGTTTGTGATGAAGGTGAAGGAGACAAAGACAAAGCTCTGGCCCTACGCGAAATCGCCGGCTTGAGGTTGAGATCCAATGTGGGTTAGATCTCCGTTGGCGCATCCCTTCATGGCGCGCCAACTGACGGCGTCTATCGTGAATATTTTCCTGACAATACTAAAGGGTATGTAAGATGGAGTGTCGTGACTACCAAATATGCAAATGGTATTATTACTAATCTGTGGTGCATGTGGAGACTCGGGTTGTTAGTCGCAAGAGCATCTAAACATCGGGCACACCAAACTGTTCCCAAACGCCCGGACGGACGCCCCGGTCACAAAAAACTGACCCAGCCGGACGCCTTATCAATGGGAGTTTTGCCTATTCAGACACCGTGAGAGAGATTTTTCTCCCGTTGCAACGCACGGGCATGTTTACTACTCCCTCCGTCCCAAAATTTTGTCTTAGATTTGTCCAAATACGGATGTATCAAGTCACAGGGATCGTCGGGAGTAGTACTTTTTACCTAGGAGGACGCGTATAGCTAGGCTCTTGAAGACTTGAACCACTAGCTCCCATCAGTTTTGTTTTTCCATGCCTTACGATCTCCTCCATGTAGCCAAGAATGGCTATATATAATAGTCGGTTATTGTACTTCCTCTATACTGGAGTAGTACTACCTCCGTCCTGGTTTATTGGTCCTCTTTGTATTTTGTGTCAAATTGTGACCAAAGATTTAACTAACAAAACATCAATGCATATCACCAAAAATTATATCGTTGGATTTGTCTTTGAACATAGTTTCCAATGATATTATTTTTTATGACATGCATTAATATTTTGTTAGTTAAATCTTTGGTCAAAAATTGGCACAAAATACGATGGGGACCAATAAATCAGGAAGGAGATAGTATTATAGTAGTACTACTTGCTGCACAATATTACTGAGCGCCATATTTGAGCACAACATTATCATGTATGGACCTTGACCATGTACGTCACCATGTGTCCAGATCTGAGATGTCGCGTGTACCAGATGAACGGCGCCAAGTTCGACCCCGTGATGCTATATGGGAGCCGAGGAACACTCTTGGAGAGTACTCACTTTTCATTGGGGACAGCTACCCCATTGTGAAACAGATGCCACCTTCCGTGCATGACACTGAAGGCCTGCCGTTGATGAAGCATGATTTTTGTCTTCAGTGCACACCGCCAGATGTATGACATGATGGCAGACGCTATCCCTGATTTATGTCACTTTAGCTTGGATGAGTCTCCATCATGTGGAACCGGACTAGAAAGCTGCGACAATGATTCCCGTTGCCCACCTCTATGGATCGTTCCATCTATGAAGAACACCTGGGACTGGAACCTGGAGGAGGACATGATCCCATCTATAACATGTAAGTGGAGTATGGTAAACTGTGATTGGTAGCACTGTAAATATATGTAGAGTAGCCATGCACAAATTTATCACATGAAGTGGAGATGAACTTGTGTGGCATGTTGGCATTTGTCCTTTAGAACTTACTAGGAAACATGCCCCTGCATTGCAACGTGAATAATTTATGGCACTTCCCTGTAACAATGTTACTGACAATTTATGACACTTCCCTGTGACATGTTACTGAATGCTGACTAAACTCATCCACAAAAACACCCACCGTAACACAAACACGACACGGCAACATCCGGTTGGTGCCGCCCAGCGATGAGGAGGCATCATTTTCCTTAACACCAATCGCCATCCAACGAAACACCCACAAGAACTCCGGCAAACCAGCAACAACTAATTGGAGATGCACACTACGGCGTGGATTGAGCTACGATGGGTGTGGGATCCAGGAGAGAGGATGAACGGGAGCTGTGAGGAGGGAGTGTGCAAGGTGCATTGGTCTGTCCGCTGTCGCCGCCCACCGTGGCAACATCAGGATGACGGTCGTAGAATAAGGCAAAAAGGAGTATGGCCGACCAAGAATGACATCATTAAGACACCACAAATTTAGTGCATAATGGTATGGTATTTAACCGGCAAGCCGAGATAAATGTATTTTCACCTGCAAGTTGGGATCAATGTAATTTAACCGCCAAAACGAGCGTCGCAAGACACTTCAGAGATGGGGGGTGGGGTTGATAATCCCTAAGTGCAGGGAGTATTGTAGCACTTTTCAAAGTGGAGGTGGTAAGTATGGAGTGTCAAATCCAAAAGGAGTTAAAGGTAGGATTTGTATTCTCTCAGGTTCTATCGGCCACTGATACAACCCTACGTACAACAGACGTTTGCTTTACCTAGAAACATGAAACAAAACTAGAAGCATTTTGTGGGTATAAAATGATAGCTTTGCAAGAAAGTGAAGAACTTGTAACTAAAAGTTAGTTGCTACAATATAAAAGAACAAGAAAGTAAAGATAGCGAGTGTGGAGTAGCGGTGGTAATGACATGTAGAATTGTACCTAGGCAACGGGCTATGATACTTAGATGATAATCATTATTGTAGTTTAACATGCCAGAGAGGCATGTGCTAACAAACTATACATAATGAAATTGTTTGTACTTATGATTGTAACCCTGAAAGGCATCCGCAAATACTAAGTATTTATTAAGGTAAAACTCAATCATACCATTAAGACAAATCGGCCCCCTTCATCTCGTATGTATGAGTCCCTACATTCAGCCATGGTAATATATGTCACTCCGGCCGGTCTATGCATAGTTTTCTCTAACATACAACTAACCCTAATGTGTGATCCACATATGTGCACGCTCATATGGTGGGCACCAAAGGACAACAACACATCAACATACAACTCAAATCAATCATAATAGATCACCAATTAACCATAGGATAAAAAGGATCTACTCGCACATATAGAAGATGCAAGAAATCATTGAATAATAACTAATAGCATCAAACACCATGTTCAAGTGAGGGATTACAGCGGGTTGCGGATAGTGGACTCCGACTACTGAATAGTGAGGGTGGAAGGTGATGGTGATATTGATGAAGACAATGAAGTTGATGGAGACAATGCCGGTGATGATGATTCCCCCGGCGGCACTCCAACGCCATAAGGAGAGGGGGGATAGGCCCCCGCCTCTTCCTCCCTCTCGGAAAATTCTGAAAACTCCCGAAGGATCTTAGGATGCCTGGAGAAGTACTGTAGCTAAAGAACAAACCCAGCGGTGTCCCACAACACATAGGTGCCCCTCCCTAGGCACCCTGGGCCAAAACCACAGTAGGTTGACATGGGGCACATATGCACGCGGTACCTTCCCTGGTGCTCTCTTTTGGCCGCAACACTACTTATACCCTCCAAACTGTTACGGATTTTTTTTTCGAGGTGGAGCCGCCGCCTCTGTTGGTCCCTTCTCGGAGCGTTGTCGGAGGGTAAACTTTAGCCCCTGAAAAGGGGAAAAGTTCACCATCGACTCCATCAAGTCCTTCTCCATCGTCACCATCATGTCCCTCTCATCCATGTGTGAGTAATCTCCTGTAGGCACATAGGGCGGCTCGGATTCGGGTGATAGCCAATCATGTAACTGTGAGTGTAGAAGTGTATGCTCTAGCCAATGCAACCAAAATACCGATGGAAGAGACTAGGCAATATATTTATATGTCAACACTCCCCTCACGTGTGGCTCCCTCGGTCCTAAATGTGGGCCGAAAGTGGGCTGCAATTTAATTGCGTCAGCCGGGTATTGAACTCAAGACCTCTTGGCCACGATACCATGTAGAAGTGCATGCTCTCGACAATGCAACCAAAAGATCGATCTAATGGAAGAGACTAGACAATACATTTATACATCAACAGTGAGTAATCTTGTAACTTTAAGTTCAACCAGGAACTATAATTCGCTAGATTGATTTTCGTTTTCATTGAGAAAATGTATCAGGCAGCGAAATTGACAAGGAAGGGGAAGTACCAGTGAGCAGGCACGTTCTCGTATGAAGGGCATGGTTGGAAGACGCTGGGAAACTAGGGGTGAGATTTTTCTAAGGCAAGATGAAGGGGATAAAGTTGGCAACCCACAAATAGATTTCGAACAAGAAAAGGGATCAAGTCGGGCCGGGGTGGCATGTTGGTGATTGATTTCATTTGATTTCGTTCGAGGAGAAAGTCAGTCCACTGTTTCTCATAAATAAAAAAAGAGTCAGTCCAGTGAGATTGCCTAGAGGGAGGTAAATGGCATGGGGCCCATGGGCCCGCACGCCAAGCTATAGCAATGCGGGCGTGCTCCCCGGGAGAGAACTGTTGGGGAACGAAGCATGAAAATAAAAAAAATCCTACGAACACCCAAGATCTATCTAAGGAGAAGCATAGCAATGGGAGGGGAGAGTGTGTCTACGTACCCTCGTAGACCGTTAAGCAGAAGCATATATCACGCGGTAGATGTAGTCGTATTCTTCATGATCCAAACCGATGAAGTACCGAACGGACGGCACCTCCGCGTTCAACATACGTACGACTCGATGACGTCTCCTCCTCCTTGATCCAGCAAGCGAGGGAGGAGAAGTAGATGGGATTTCCGGCAACACGACGGTGTGACGGTGATGGTGGTGGAGTGATTCCGGCAAGGCTACGCCAAGCGCTACCGAAACAACAAAGACGGAGGAGTTACGAAGTAACAGGAGAGAGAGGGGGCCAAGGGCTTGTGTGTCCTCTTGGGGCGCCCCTTCCCCTCTATATATAGGTGGAGGGGCATGGTGGCTAGCCCTCCAAGCCCTAGGGCAGGCGCACAAAGGGGGAGGAGTTGGACTCCTAGTCCAATTCCCTCCTTTCCATACATAGGTGGACTTTCCACCTTTCCCAGCCACATGGGCCTTGAGGGACTTCTGCGCCTGGCCCAGTAAGGCCAGGGTGCCCCCCCTTAACCCATGCTGACCCTTGGGATGTGGTGGAACCCTTGGTGGACTTCTGGACTACTCCAGAAGTTTCCGAAACCTTCTGGAAGCTTCTCGGTACAAAACCGAAAAAACCGAACCTTTTTCCGGAACCCTAAAAGCAACTTTCTGTATATAAATCTTTACCTCCGGACCATTCCGGAACTCCTCGTGACGTCCGAGATCTCATCCGGGACTCCGAACAACATTCGTTCACCAACATGCATATGCCAATATTACTCTAGCGTCACCGAACATTAAGCGTGCGGACCCTACGGGTTCTAGAATCTTATAGACATGACCGAGACACCTCTCCGGTCAATAACCAATAGCGGAACCTGGATGCCCATATTGGTTACTACATATTCCATGAAGATCTTTTATTGGTTGAACCATGGCATCAAGGATCCGGTTTATGCAATTCCATTTGTCCGGCGATATGTTACTTGCCCGAGATTCGATTGTCGGTAGCTCCATACCTAGTTCAATCTCGTTACCGACAAGTCTCTTTACTCGTTCCGTAATACAAGACGTCGTGATTAACTCATTAGCCACATTGCTTGCAAGCTCTCCACGATGTTGTATTACCGAGAGGGCCGAGAGATATCTCTCCGTCACACGGAGTGACAAATCCCAGTCTCAATCCATGCCAACCCAATAGACACCTTCGGAGATACCAATAGAGCATCTTTATCACCCAGTTATGAAGTGACGTTTGATAGCACACAAGATATTCCTCCGGTATCTGGGAGTTGCATGATCTCATGGTCTTAGGAATAGATACTTGACATGAAGAAAGCTATAGTAATAAACTCAAGTGATATGATCGAATCCTAAGCTTACCGTTCGGTCTTGTCCATCACATTGATAACCCACAAGTATAGGGGATTGCAACAGTTTTTGAGGTTAGAGTATTCAACCAAAATTTATTGATTCGACACAAGGGGAGCCAAAGAATATTTTCAAGTATTAGCAGTTGAGTTGTCAATTCAACCACACCTGGAGACTAAATATCTGCAACAGATTGATCAGTAGCACAGTAATATGGTAGTTTGATAGCAAGAGCAATGATAGTAACAGTAACAGTAACGGTAGCAGCAATAGTTTTGTAGCAATTGTGACAGTAGCAGCAACAATAGTAACTTTGTAAGAAACAATATGTGAAAAGCTCATAGGCATTGGATCGGTGATAAGTTGGATAACATTCATCATGTAATAGTCATAACCTAGGGTGACACAGAACTAGCTCCAATTCATCAATGTAATGTAGGCATCTATTCCGTATATAGTCATACGTGCTTGCGATAAGAACTTGCATGACGTCTTTTGTCCTACCCTCCCGTGGCAGCGGGGTCCATAAGGAAACTAAGGGATATTAAGGCATCCTTTTAGTAGAGAATCGGTAAAAGACATCATAGAATGCTGTTGGGAAACGTAGCATGCAATTTCAAAAAAATTCCTACGCTCATGCAAGATCTATCTAGGAGATGCATAGCAACGAGGGGGAGAGTGTGTCTACGTACCCTCGTAGACCGAAAGCGGAAGCGTTTGACAACGCGGTTAATGTAGTCGAACTTCTTCTAGCTCCGACCGATCAAGTACCGAACGTACGACACCTCCGAGTTCTGCACACGTTCAGCTCGATGACGTCCCTCGTCCTCTTGATCCAGCAAGGTGTCGAGGAAGTAGATGAGTTCCGTTAGCACGACGGCGTGGTGATGGTGATGGTGAAGTGATCTGCGCAGGGCTTCGCCTAAGCACTACGAAGATATGACCGGAGGCGTAAACTGTGAAGGGGGGCACCGCACACGGCTAACAATTGTTGTTGTCTGTTCTAGGCGCCCCCTCCCCATGTATATATAGGTGGGAGGGGGAGGGGAGCAGCAAGGGTGCGCCCCAAGTAGGAGGAATCCTACTTGGGGTCCTCCCCAATTCGGCCTCCCCCCTTCCATAATTGCCGGAGGGGGAAGGAAAGAGGAGGGAGGAGGGAAGGAAGGGGGAGGCCGAATCCCCCCTTTCCTTCTCCCTTCCCCTCTTTCCTCCTCCTCCTCTGGTTCGGCCCATATGGGGGGGGGGGGGGGCGCAGCAGCCCCTGGTGGCTGCTGTATTTCCCCTCTTGGCCCGTAAGGCCCATATCTTTTGCCGGGGGTGCCCGGAACCCCTTCCGGTGACCCGATATGTACCCGGTACCCTCCGGAACACTTCCGGTGTCCGAATACCATCGTCCTATATATCAATATTTACCTCTCGACCATTTTGAGACTCCTCGTCATGTCCGTGATATCATCCGGGACTCCAAATAACATTCGGTCACCAAATCACATAACTCATACAATACTAAATCGTTATCGAACGTTAAGCGTGCGGACCCTACGGGTTCGAGAACTATGTAGACATGACCGAGACATCTCTCCGGTCAATAACCAATAGCGGAACCTGGATGCTCATATTGGTTCCTACATATTCTATGAAGATCTTTGTCGGTCGAACCGTTATGACAACATACATTATTCCCTTTGTTCATCGGTATGTTACTTGCCCGAGATTCGATCGTCAGTATCTACATTCCTAGTTCAATCTCATTACCGGCAAGTCTCTTTACTCGTTCCGTAATACATCATCCTGCAACTAACTCATTAGTTACTTTGCTTGCAAGGCTTCTTATGATGTGCATTACCGAGAGGGCCCAGAGATACCTCTCCGATACTAGGAGTGACAAATCCTAATCTCGATCTATGCCAACCCAACAAACACCTTCAGAGATACCTGTAGAGCATCTTTATGATCACCCAGTTACGTTGTGACGTTTGATAGCACACAAGGCATTCCTCTGGTATTCGGGAGTTGCATAATCTCATAGTCGAAGGAATATGTATTTGACATGAAGAAAGCAATAGCAATAAAACTGAACGATCAATATGCTAAGCTAACGGATGGGTCTTGTCCATCACATCATTCTCCTAATGATGTGATCCCGTTATCAAATGACAACTCATGTCCATGGTCAGGAAACCTTAACCATCTTTGATCAACGAGCTAGTCAAGTAGAGGCTCACTAGGGACACAATGTTTGTCTATGTATTCACACATGTATTTAGGTTTCCGATCAATACAATTCTAGCATGAATAATAAACATTTATCATGAATAAGGAAATATAAAATAACAACTTTATTATTGCCTCTAGGGAATATTTCCTTCAGTCTCCCACTTGCACTAGAGTCAATAATCTAGATTACATTGTAGTGATTCTAACACCCATGGTGTCTTGGTGCTGATCATGTTTTGCTCGTGGAAGAGGCTTAGTCAACGGGTCTGCTACATTCAGATCCGTATGTATTTTGCAAATGTCTATGTCTCCCTCCTTGACTTGATCACGGATGGAGTTGAAGTGTCTCTTGATGTGCTTGGTTCTTTTGTGAAATCTGGATTCCTTCGCTAAGGCAATTGCTCCAGTATTGTCACAAAAGATTTTCATTGGACCCGATGCACTAGGTATTACACCTAGATCGGATATGAACTCCTTCATTTGCTGCTTTCGAAGCAACTATGTACTCCGCTTCACACGTAGATCCCGCCACGACGCTCTGCTTGGAACTGCACCAACTGACAGCTCCACCATTCAATATAAATATGTATCCGGTTTGTGACTTGGAGTCATCCGGATCAGTGTCAAAGCTAGCATCGACGTAACCATTTACGATGAGCTCTTTGTCACCTCCATAAATGAGAAACATATCCTTAGTTCTTTTCAGGTACTTCAGGATGTTCTTGACCGCTGTCCAGTGATCCACTCCTGGATTACTTTGGTACCTCCCTGCCAGACTTATGGCAAGGTACACATCAGGTCTGGTACACAACATAGCATACATGATAGAACCTATGGCTGAAGCATAGGGAATGACTTTCATTTTCTCTCTATCTTCTGCAGTGGTCGGGCATTGAGTCTTACTCAACTTCACACCTTGCAACACAGACAAGAACCCTTTCTTTGACTGATCCATTTTGAACTTCTTCAAAACTTTATCAAGGTATGTGCTTTGTGAAAGTCCTATTAAGCGTCTCGATCTATCCCTATAGATCTTGATGCCCAATATATAAGCAGCTTCACCGAGGTCTTTCATTGAAAAACTCTTATTCAAGTATCCTTTTATGCTATCCAGAAATTCTACATCATTTCCAATCAACAATATGTCATCCACATATAATATCAGAAATGCTACAGAGCTCCCACTCACTTTCTTGTAAATACAGGCTTCTCCGAAAGTCTATATAAAACCATATGCTTTGATCACCTCATCAAAGCGTATATTCCAACTCCGAGATGCTTGCACCAGTCCATAGATGGATCGCTGGAGCTTGCACACTTTGTTAGCACCTTTAGGATCGACAAAACCTTCTGGTTGCATCATATACAACTCTTCTTTAAGAAATCCATTAAGGAATGCAGTTTTGACGTCCATTTGCCAGATTTCATAATCATAAAATGCGGCAATTACTAACATGATTCGGACGGACTTAAGCATCGCTACGGGTGAGAAAGTCTCATCGTAGTCAACTCCTTGAACTTGTCAAAAATGTTTTGCGACAAGTCGAGCTTTGTAGATAGTAACATTCCCATCGGCGTCAGTCTTCTTCTTGAAGATCCATTTATTCTCCATGGCTCGCCGATCATCGGGCAAGTCCACCAAAGTCCACACTTTGTTCTCATACATGGATCCTATCTCAGATTTCATGGCCTCAAGCCATCTGTCGGAATCTGGGCTCATCATAGCTTCTTCATAGTTCGTAGGTTCGCCTTGGTCTAGTAACATGACTTCCAGTACAGGATTCCCGTACCACTCTGATGCGGATCGTGTTCTGGTTGACCTACGAAGTTCTGTAGTAACTTGATCTGAAGTTTCATGATCATCATCATTAGCTTCCTCTCTAGTTGGTGTAGGCATCACGGGAACGGTTTTCTCTGATGAACTACTTTCCAATTCGAAAGAAGGTACGATTACCTCATCAAGTTCTACTTTACTCCCACTCACTTCTTTCGAGAGAAACTCCTTCTCTAGAAAGGTTCCATTCTTGGCAACAAAGATCTTGCCTTCGGATCTGTGGTAGAAGGTGTACCCAATTATTTCCTTAGGGTATCCTATGAAGACGCACTTCTCCGATTTGGGTTCGAACTTATCAGGCTGAAGCCTTTTGACATAAGTGTCACAACCCCAAACTTTAAGAAACGACAGCTTAGGTTTCTTGCCAAACCACAGTTCATACGGTGTCGTCTCAACGGATTTAGACAGTGCCCTATTTAATGTGAATGTAGCTGTCTCTAATGCATAACCCCAAAATGATAGTGGTAAATCGGTAAGAGACATCATAGATCGTACCATATCTAATAAAGTACGGTTACGACATTCGGACACACCATTACGCTGTGGTGTTCCAGGTGGCGTGAGTTGTGAAACTATTCCACATTGTTTTAAATGAAGGCCAAACTCGTAACTCAAATATTCACCTCCATGATCAGATCGTAGAAATTTTATTTTCTTGTTACGATGATTCTCCACTTCACTCTGAAATTCTTTAAACTTTTCAAATGTTTCAGACTTGTGTTTCATTAAGTAGATATACCCATATCTGCTCAAATCATCTGTGAAGGTCAGAAAATAACGATACCCGCCGCGTGCCTCAACACTCATCGGACCGCATACATTGGTATGTATTATTTCCAATAAGTCATTAGCTCGCTCTATTCTTCCGGAGAACGGAGTTTTAGTCATCTTGCCCATGAGGCATGGTTCGCAAGTATCAAATGATTCATAATCAAGTGATTCCAAAAGCCCATCTGCATGGAGTTTCTTCATGCGCTTTACACCAATATGACCTAAATGGCAGTGCCACAAATATGTTGCACTATCATTATCAACTTTGCATCTTTTGGCATCAATATTATGAATATGTGTATCACCACGATCGAGATTCAACAAAAATAGACCACTCTTCAAGGGTGCATGACCATAAAAGATATTACTCATATAAATAGAACAACCATTATTCTCTAATTTAAATGAATAACCGTCTCGCACTAAACAAGATCCAGATATAATGTTCATGCTCAACGCTGGCACCAAATAACAATTATTCAGGTCTAAAACTAATCCCGAAGGTAGATGTAGAGGTAGCGTGCCGACGGCGATCACATCGACCTTGAAACCATTCCCGACGCGCATCGTCACCTCATCCTTAGCCAATCTTCGTTTAATCCGTAGCTCTTGTTTCGAGTTACAAATATGAGCAACCGAACTAGTATCAAATACCCAGGTGCTACTACGAGCATTAGTAAGGTACACATCAATAACATGTATATCAAATATACCTTTGTTCACTTTGCCATCCTTCTTATCCGCCAAATACTTGGGGCAGTTCCGCTTCCAGTGACCAGTCCCTTTGCAGTAGAAGCACTCAGTTTCAGGCTTGGGTCCAGCTTTGGGCTTCTTCCCGGGAGTGGCAACTTGCTTGCCATTCTTCTTGAAGTTCCCCTTCTTTCCCTTGCCCTTTTTCTTGAAACTAGTGGTCTTGTTAACCATCAACACTTGATGCTCCTTCTTGATTTCTACCTCCACAGCTTTGAGCATCGCGAAGAGCTCGGGAATTGTCTTCTCCATCCCTTGCATATTATAGTTCATCACGAAGCCTTTGTAGCTTGGTGACAGTGATTGAAGAACTCTGTCAATAACACTATCATCTAGAAGATTAATTCCCAGATGAGTCAAGTGATTATGATACCCAGACATTTTGAGTATGTGTTCACTGACAGAACTGTTCTCCTCCATCTTGCAGCTATAGAACTTGTTGGAGACTTCATATCTCTCAACTCGGGCATTTGCTTGAAATATTAACTTCAACTCTTGGAACATCTCATATGCTCCATGACGTTCAAAACGTCTTTGAAGTCCCGATTCTAAGCCGTAAAGCATGGCACACTGAACTATCAAGTAGTCATCAGATCGAGCTTGCTAGACGTTCATAACATCAGCATCTGCTCCTGCAGCAGGCCTTTCACCTAGCGGTGCATCAAGGACTTAATTCTTCTGTGCAGCAATGAGGATAATCCTCAAGTTACGGACCCAGTCCGTGTAGTTGCTACCATCATCTTTCAACTTAGCTTTCTCTAGGAATGCATTAAAATTCAAGGGAACGATAGCACGGGCCATTGATCTACAACATAGATATGCAAAAACTATCAGGACTAAGTTCATGATAAATTAAGTTCAATTAATCAAATTACTTAAGAACTCCCACTTAGATAGACATCCCTCAAGTCATCTAAATGATACGTGATTCAAATCAACTAAACCATGTCCGATCATCACGTGAGATGGAGTAGTCATCAATGGTGAACATCTCTATGTTGATCATATCTACTATATGATTCACGTTCGACCTTTCGGTCTCCAGTGTTCCGAGGCCATGTCTATACATGCCAGGCTCGTCAAGTTTAACCCGAGTATTGAGGATGTGCAAAACTGTCTTGCACCCGTTGTATTTGAACTAGAGTCTATCACACCCGATCATCACGTGGTGTCTCAACACGACGAACTGTCGCAACGGTGCATACTCAGGGAGAACACTTATACCTTGAAATTTAGTTAAGGGATCATCTTATAATGCTACCGCCGTACTAAGCAAAATAATATGCATAAAAGATAAACATCACATGCAATCAAAATATGTGACATGATATGGCCATCATCATCTCGTGCTTTTGATCTCCATCTTCAAAGCATCGTCATGATCTCCATCATCACCGGCTCGACACCTTGATCTCCATCGTTGCGTCGTGGTTGTCTCGCCAACTATTGCTTCTACAACTATCGCTAACGCATAGTGATAAAGTAAAGCAATTACATGGCGTTTGCATTTCATACAATAAAGCGACAACCATAAGGCTCCTGCCAGTTGCCGATAACTTACAAAACATGATCATCTCATACAACAACGTATATCACATCATGTCTTGACCATATCACATCACAACATGCCCTGCAAAAACAAGTTAGACGTCCTCTACTTTGTTGTTGCAAGTTTTACGTGGCTGCTATGGGCTTCTAGCAAGAACCGTTCTTACCTACGCATCAAAACCACAATGGTGATTTATCAAGTTTGCTGTTTTAACCTTCAACAAGGACCGGCCGCAGTCAAATTCGATTCAACTAAAGTAGGAGAAACAGACACCCGCCAGCCACCTTTATGCAAAACTAGTTGCATGTCTGTCGGTGGAACCGGTCTCATGAACGTGGTCATGTAAGGTTGGTCCGGGCCGCTTCATCCAACAATACCACCGAATCAAAATAAGACATTGGTGGTAAGCAGTATGACGATCACCGCCCACAACTCTTTGTGTTCTACTCATGCATATGATCTACACATAGACCTGGCTCGGATGCCACTGTTGGGAAACGTAGCATGCAATTTCAAAAAAAAATCCTACGCTCACGCAAGATCTATCTAGGATATGCATAGCAACGAGGGGGAGAGTGTGTCTACGTACCCTCGTAGACCGAAAGCGGAAGCGTTTGACAACGCGGTTGATGTAGTTGTCGGAGCACGCCACCTATGGGGCCCCGAGAGACCCCTTTATGATTCGGCGGGGGGAGAAGGTACACGCAAAGAGCAGAACCAGTGATCGACGCGTGAGGTTTTTACCCAGGTTCGGGCCGCTGATCAGCGTAAAACCCTACTCCTGCTTTGTGTTCTTATTGATGTTCTTGAGCCCAGCCTTCAGGAGCGCTCGCAATGAACAGTACATTCAAAGAGCAGCTACGCATGCAGAATGGGCCAGAAGCTCTCCTCCTCTGTAGCAGTTGCCTTGGGCCTCCTTTTATATATTCAAAGGGGTCTCCATAGTGGCAAAATGTATATACATTGAGGTGTAAAGTAGCTACAGGGTATCATACCTAACCCCTGACGGATTAGGACGAGCGCATTTAATGCACCGTGAGGTGTCTGTTTAGGTGTCTTCACTTTCTTGGGGATGGAAAAAGGGGCCATCCCATCAGCACCGCTTAAGCTCTCCTCCACTGGCGCGTCGCCACGCATCCAGAGAAGGACCCAGAATGTCAGACACGTTACTGTGCCGAAGCGGTGGCACAGTGGCAGAATCTCGCCAGGCGCCGAACCTTGCTGGGCGCCAAGCCTTGCCGAGCGCCAAGCCTTGCCGGGCGCCAAGCCTTGCCGGGTCCCAAAGGCCATCCCGGCAAGGATCTTGCCGGGGAGGCTGGCCTTCGGATTTTAGTCCTGCTTATCTGCTGATCCTTAGATCTCTGACTTGATGATTTCCTTGATGGCTTGAATCGACCTCGAGCTGATCCCGGCAAGCCTTGCCGCAAGGATGGCTACAACTGCCCGTGCACAAGTACGGGGTACTAGTGGCCCAATACTTAGTACACCGACAGGAGCCCCCGGGCCTAGGCCATACACGAGTGCGAGGCGTTGTTGGGCTAGGCCCAAACAGTGCACGGGCACGCGTGGCAGGGAATTAACTGCTCATAAATATCTCGTTTTACTGTGCCCCCCACTACGCGCATGGAGCGCGCGACATGGGAAGCGTGCCAAAAAGGCTGCAAACTGTCTCGCGCCTATAGAGGCGCATTCATATTGGGGGATAAACAAGGCGGCCCCGCTCCTTCCCCATAAAAAAGGAGAAGTCGTGGAGGCGCAAACCTATTTACCCCCCCTTCTTCCCAAACTGGCCATCGCCATCACCTTCCTCTTCTCGAGCTCAGAGCGAAACCTTTTTCCTCTTCCGCCCGCTGCTCCCGCGCTCGCTCCGCCCCCTGCTTCCGTCCTCATAGTCGCCATGCCGCCCAAGGCCAGCAAAGGCAAGGGCACGGACAAGGAGGCGAAAGCCGAAGTTCCGGAGAGCGAACTGGTGAAGATGCGGAAGAGGCTCGTCGTCTTCCCTCCGACGCTCGACGCCGAAACTTTGAAGGGGCGATACCAATGCATGTGGGCGAAGGGAACGCAAGCTCACCCCGCCACACGCGTAATCCCAGGTGCTTGTTCCAAAGGTGGATCAGACAGATACCCATTCTTCACTGCATATTTCTATTGCGGGCTCTGTCCCCCCTTTTCCGATTTCTTCAATGACATCATGTATACGTACGGCTTCCGCCTTCTCGATTTCACGCCGAATGCCGTATTTTGCATGTCTATCTTTGCCCATCTCTGTGAGAATTTCGCTGGCGTGATCCCCAATTCTGCTCTTTTCCGCCATTATTTCTACCCTCGTATCCAAAAAGGAGAGGCTCTCTCTGGATCTATTGCCTGGATTCCAAGGGCTTGGAACAAAGAGATATACCCAGAGGGAGTTTACCGCGAAAAGTGGGACGAGTGGCGGGCCGAATGGTGCTGGATCCAGGAAGCAGATCCTCATCCTTTTTGTCATCCCCGGCGATAGAAGGTGGTCCGCGGCAAGGATTGGGGCGATCTCGCCGCAGAAGACGAGAAGCTCACAATCGCCACTACCAGGATCCTTCGCTTGAAGGCTGCCGGGCTGACAATGGAGATGATCGGCTTCGACTTCCTCCGCCGCCGCATCGCCCCTCTGCAGAACAGGGGGAGGCCAGTCTGGGAGTACAAGAACGCGGCAGATGTCATGAGGCTGCGCCCCGGGCTGAACAACAATCTGACCGCTATGCAGCTTGGTGCTCTCCGCCAAAAGTTATTCCAGCGCGAAGACAAGCACCGGCTGCCGGCAAGGATCGTCCCCTTGTGCAACAACTCTGCCTTGGGGTCAATCATTGCCTTCTTGCTGATGTTCAACGCCCACAGCCTTGACCCGACCTGGGTCGAGCCAAGCGAGGAAGAAGCGCAGAAGTTCTTTGACAATTTGACGGAGAAGCCTATCCGGCAAGAGTCAGATCTTATCCGCGCCACCACTGATCAGGAGGTAGCCTACATCGCTACCAGAGTGGAGGAGGCGAATCTTGCCGCGGAGGCCGGTAGTGTTGGCTTCACAGAGTGGGAAGCCAGCGACGCAGAGGTGGTAGTGGAGGCAAAGCCTGCCGAGGAGAACAAGGTTGCCGGGGAAGAAGGCAGCGCAGCCGCTGAGAGCTCATCCGGCGAAGACACGACCGAAGAGGAGACGCGAGAAGAGCCCTCGCCCCCGAAGAAGACAAAGCGTGTCCTCCGGAAAGCTGCATCAGGCATCCCGGCAAGCCAGCCTACTTCGAGCGGCGAATCCCCCCAGCAAGAAAGTGGCCGGCAAGACTGGACCGCGGCAGGGGGCTCGTCAACAGCCCGCGCGGCGCGCGAGACCCACACCAGCGACCACCGCTGGGGCGGCAGGAGGGTCTCGTACTACCGCGCCGGAGGCTGCCTCAGCGCCTGCCACAGCCAAGCGGCCTAGGACCCCTCCTCTGCCTCCCCACTCAGACACCGCAACGGAGGTCGACTTCGACATCTCCGGCTTTAGTCCAGAGCGAGAGGAAGAAGAGTGAGTATTTGCCACAGCTTCTACCTTCCAATTTGCATCAATCTTACTAACTTGCTTGTATTATTTCCGCAGTGACACAGAAACCTTGCTGGAGAGGATGGCGAAGAGGTCAAGGACTTCTACGGGCGACGAGCCCCCGGCAGGCTCCATGAGCGTGCCGGAAACTGTCGTTGTCAGCCCGGAGTCCAGTCCTCAACACAGCCCCCAGCACAGCCCCCAGCGTAAGTTCATCGTCCCTTTTTCTGCTGGCTGGTGCCGAGGCTTTCATTCTTGCCGCTGATATCTTTGGGTTCGCAGGAGAAAGACAACAACAAGGAGAAGATATCCCCATTGTGCCTCCTTCATCGACCGCTCCGCCCACAAGCACATCCCCGGCAAGAGACCCTGCCGACGAGCCCGTCCTGATTGAGAAGGAGCCGACAAGCACGGACTCCGGCAACCCACCCCCGGTAACCGGAGTTGCCGGGAGAGGCGAAGCCACCTCTCGACAGCCTGACGCAGGTACTCGATCGCCTCAGAGTGCTCGTTATTCTTTTCCTCTTATCTCTTTATCTTTAGTCACTTCAAAATCCAAACCTCGATCTTATTCTGTCTTCCTCCTTCGCCCTTCAGAGTTCCCTGTGATGGAACATATGGACATCGACGTCGTCATCGAGGAGACCGCCAGGGATGCCGCCGCCGAAGCGGACAGGATCGCTGCCAGCGAGGCCACCAAGGATGACGTTGCCGGGGCTGGTGATGCTCTTGACGGGGAGGCCGTCAAGACAGCACAAGAGGAAATCGCCGAAGAACCTGCTGAAGAGGGCGACAGGGAGGTTGAGGACCGCACTGACAGCATTCCTGCCGCAGGAGCGCCAGGCGCTGCACCGGCCACAGAGCCCCCTGTCACTGGTGAGGCGGCCACTGAAGACCAACCATCAACATCTGAAGGCCCCTCATCCAGCAGGTATCTCAAGGTTGGCGAGAATCTATTCATTAACTTGCCAGGGACGGCAAGCACTGAGGCACCAGCCGAAGGAGAAATTTTTGAGGAAATTATTGCCGCTGCCGGGCTCGAAGTCGTTGACGATCCCAGCGCTAGCAGCGGCAAGTCTGAAGAGGATCAGCTCCTTCAGGCCATGGGCGAGAACTTCCGCAAACTCCAGGCTCTCCATCGTGCCCGAAAAGAGAAGGCGGACTCCAGAATGGCAGTTGTCGAGGCAGCCGAAGCGGATTTTCAAAGGCGCGTCGCACAAATGCAAATCTGGCACGCCGAGGCCCTCCAAGAGCTGGTTGCCGGCCGAGAACAAGTGAGCCAGCAATGGAATGAGATCCTCCTGAAGCAATCAGATATGGAGAAGGCACATGATGAAGCTGTTCAAAGGGTTGCTGCTGAAGATGCTCTCCTGACGGGGCGCCGCGTTGCTCTTGATGCTTATGAAGAAGATCTCACCGCACGTGAGCAGGCGCTCGCCGCCAAGCTTCGTAGCAAGGATGAAGACATCAAAAATCTTGTCGCGCGGCGGACCCAGGAGCTGGAGCAGAAACACAAGGATGCGCTCGAAGCTCTGACTGCAAGTCATGCCGGCAAGCTCAAGGAGGCCATCGATGCTGCCGAAGCTGCAGAGGCCGCCAAGAACGAGCTGAGCGACAAAGTAAAGAGGCTGGAAACAGATCTCGAAGAGCACGGCAAGGAGCTCTCGACGCTCAAGGGGGACAGGAAAAAAACCCTCCACTCCTTGGCGGAGATGCAAGTTGCCCTGTCCGACAAGACCAAGCAGCTCTCCTCTGCAGCTGATAGTTTTGCGGTTCTGGAGCTAAAGCTGACCACGCTGCAGAAGTCTCTCGAGGCCGGCAAGGCCCGTGAGAAGGCTCTACTCAAGGATCTCCAAGGAGAGAGGAACCTGCTCAAGAGCGCCGCCGCTGCCCAAAACGAGTACGAGAAGGGAGTGGAGATCTGGACTGGCCGTCTCATCGCCACCGCGGAGAAGCTTACCGCAGAACTGTCAACCATGGGCTTGTCGAACTTCAGATATTCTTCCGAGGAAAGAATATCTCCAAGTGCCAGGTTGACGATGTTCTTTGAAAGCATCATCAACGCGTTGAGGGCGCTCTAGTCCAGCCGGGCGACCCAACTGGCGAACGAGACCCGCCGGCTTTGCCGGGCCGTCCTTCGCAAGGTGCTCATCAAGGTGGTGCACAGCAACCCCGGCATCGACCTCTCCAGCGCACTCGGCCATCTGCCAAAGGATGCAAATGTTGAGGCGCTTGAAAAGTGCATCGCGCCAATCCTTGAGAAGGTGGACTCCATCAAAAGGATCGAAGGCCAGTGCAGGGATTGAGTGCTTCCCTTTTATTCTTGCCGCCATCATCTCATGTAAAAGACAATTAAGTCTCAAGTTAGAACTGCGGCAACTCATGGATGCAATATAATTTGACTATGTTTAGGCTCATGCTTGCTACTTTCCTTGTCTGATTCCTTTATGTATGGAGTTCATCCTACGCTTACTGAAAAACTTGCCGGCGCGCAACCTACCGCGAGCGCTGGGTGTGGGACTTCAGCAGCCTGCCGGAGGTGCAGCAACCGGCAAGACTCCTTGGTGTTCTCAGTGCAGCCACTTAAATCGCTGAGCGGGCTCGAAACAAAATAAGGGCGCGACCGATTATAACAAGGGTTCCTTCGCGTGCAGATTTTCCATACAAGAGTCGGAATCGTCCAAGGAAATAACTTTGTAATTAAAGAAAAACTTGCTCTAAGTTTTTAGGACTTAGCTTTCTGGCTTTGTTCTTCCTCCGGCAAGCATCGATTCCGAACGTCACCAACTGGTATCCATATCTCCCTTCCCCCCCGGCAAATGTGCACGCGAGGAATCCTTCTGTCTTTGAGAAAAAGAAAGAAGAGAAAATAAAGGGATGAAACCTTGGCGGTTCGTTAGAACTTACCGGGATCAGGTGTCATACAACATCTTAGACAAACATGCATATATGAATATGAACATGGGAATCAAATAAGGGAATGTACAACACTTAAATTTATTCATCTGTGCTCAGGGTCCGCGCCTGGCTTTGTACAAAGGATCACATGCCTTGCCGGCAAGACTTGTACAAAAGGGTGGTTGCCGGGAGCCCCCGGCAACCGCGCCTTATGGATAGAACTTGCGAAGATGTTCGATATTCCAGGAATTGCTCACTGGAACGCCATCTTTGGTCTCCAGGCGGACAACGCCGGGCCTGGTGACTCGTAATACCCGATAAGGGCCTTCCCACTTTGGCGTCAACTTGTTTGAATTCTTGGCGGACTGAATCCGTCGAAGAACAAGGTTGCCTTCCTCAAGGCTTCGTGCATGAACTTTGCGGCTATGATAGCGGCGCAAAACTTGCTGGTAGCATGCAGCTCGCACAGCAGCCTGAAGACGATTCTCCTCAAGGAGCACAGCGTCATCTTGCCGCAGTTGCTCTTGCTCGAGCTCATCATAAGCGAGCACTCGAGGAGATCCGTATATGAGTTCCGTGGGGAGAACTGCTTCCGCTCCGTAGACCAGAGCGAAGGGCGTCTGGCCGGTGGCTCGATTTGGTGTCGTTCTGATTGACCAAAGAACCGCCGGCAACTCATAAATCCAGCGTCTTCTGCACTTTTTCAGCCCGTCAAAAGTTCTGGTCCTGAGACCGCGCAGCACTTCAGCATTGGCCCTTTCCGCTTGGCCGTTGCTTCTCGGGTGAGCAACAGAGGCAAAACAAATCTTGCCACCAAGGTCTTGGACATACTGCACAAAGGTGCGACTTGTGAACTGCGTGCCGTTGTCGATGATGATCCTGTTAGGCACACCAAAACGGCAAACAATTCCTTTAAAGAACTTGACAGCTGACTGCGCTGTCACCTTCCTCACTGCTTCCACCTCCGGCCACTTTGTGAACTTGTCGATAGCAACATTCAAGTACTCAAAGCCCCCGGTAGCACGGGGGAAGGGGCCCAGTATGTCGAGCCCCCAGACCGAAAATGGCCAGGAGAGAGGGATTGTTTGAAGAGCTTGAGCTGGCTGATGTAATTTCTTCGAATGAAACTGGCACGCTTCACACTTGGTTACTAGTGCAGTCGCATCCTGGAGGGCGGTAGGCCAAAAGAAACCTTGCCGGAATGCTTTTCCGGCAAGCGCTCTTGACCCTATGTGGGAACCAGATATGCCCCCATGAATCTCTGCCAACAGCTGTAGTCCATCCTCCCGAGAAATGCACTTCAATTTCACACCGTTTGGTCTCTTTCTGTACAGGACGTCATTGACGAACTTGTACATAACAGACCGACGGGCTACTCTCTCTGCTTCTTCTTGTTCCTCAGGGAGTTCACCTGTCTGAAGGAAATGGACAATGTGCTGTGCCCATGCTGGAGCCTGAGGCTCGACAACTAGGACTAAAGGCATCTCCTCTGCCGGGGGAACGTTTGTCTCGACAACGATGGCCTGAGGCCCTGTCGGAGCCTGTTGTTCCCCGGCAGGCGTGTCGATCCCGGCAATTTCCTTGCCGGTGGCTCCGGGGAGCCCTGCCGGGAAGTACTGGCCAGAGTTCAACTTCCTTCTCTTTTCTTGCCGCATCGACGGTGCCACGGATGGTTGAGTCAATTGGAGCACAAAAGTTCCTGGTTCCACAGGCAACTTGAGGGCAGCACGCTTTGACAGGTCGTCAGCAATATTGTTCTCGGCACGAGGAACGTGCTCCATTTGGAGACCGTTAAAGCGCTCTTCCAATTTCCTCACTTCATCTACGTAGGCTTGCATCAATGGACTTTGATAGCTCTTGTTAACTTGCCTGACGACAAGCTGTGAATCGCCTTTGATGACGAGCTTTTTGATACCAAGGTCTGCCGTGATCCTGAGACCAGCAAGCAAACCCTCGTATTCTGCAGTGTTGTTGGTCGAACTCTCCCGGGGAAAGTGCATTTGGACTACGTACTTGAGGTGCTCTCCGGTGGGTGCGACAAGCAGCACACCAGTGCCAGCGCCTTGCAGCGAGAAAGCCCCGTCAAAGTACATAATCCATTGCTGATCGATTTCCTTGCCGGGGAGAGTTGTTTCTTGAACTTCTTCGTCTGGCGTTGGGGTCCATTCTGCAATGAACTCCGCCAAGGCCCTGCTCTGAATTGTCGAAGTGCTTTCAAATTTGAGGCCAAAGCTGGACAATTCCAACGCCCACTCCATGATCCTGCCTCCGGATTTTGCAAAATCCGTTGCAACGGAAAGCGTGTGACGACGGTAATCTCATGTGCTTGAAAATAGTGGCGCAGCTTCCTTGAGGCCATAAGGAGGCCAAAAAGCAGCTTCTGCACCCCAGAATATCTTGATCTAGCCCCTTGTAAAAGAGAGCTAACAAAATAAACTGGGCGCTGGACCACCTTCTTCTTCTGCACAAGTTCTTTTGTTTGCGCAGATCCTGTCTTGCCGGGATCAACCCTTGCCGGGAAAGATCTTGCCGCGTCACTTGGCGGTCCTGCCGCTGGTGTTGCTTCCTCATCAGCTTCTCTTTGTGCCACCAGCGCAGCACTAACCACTTGATTTGTTGCCGCCAGATACAGCAGCAACGGTTCTTCTGGTTTAGGCGTGACTAGCATCGGCGGAGAAGAAAGGTATTTCTTCAAATCTTGCAGCGCTGCCTCCGCTTCCGGAGTCCATTTCATTGGACCTGCCTTCTTCAAAATTTTGAAGAAGGGCAGGGCACGCTCAGCAGATTTGGAAATAAACCTGCTTAGAGCAGCAACACAGCCGGCAAGACGACGCACATCCTTGACGCGTCTCGGCGCTTCAATTTGCTCAATGGCTTTGATCTTGTCGGGGTTCGCTTCGATTCCTCGGCAAGACACAAAGAATCCGAGGAGCTTGCCGGAAGGAACTCCGAACACGCACTTCTCACGATTGAGCTTCAAGTTGATCTTGTGCAAGTTTGCAAATGTTTCTTCTAAGTCTTGAATAAGTGTTGCTTTATCCTTAGTTTTGACCACTATATCATCCATATATGCCTCCATATTTCTATGGAGTTGTGGCTCAAAACCAATCTGGATTGCTCTGGCGAATGTTGAACCAGCACTTTTCAACCCGAAAGGCATTCGTATAAAACAATACGTACCACATGGGGTGATAAAGGCGGTCTTCTCTTCATCTTCCTTTGCCATAAAAATCTGATGATACCCTGAATAGGCGTCAAGGAAGGACAGGAGATCACAACCAGCGGTGGCATCCACAATCTGGTCGATGCGTGGCAAGGGAAAGGGATCTTTTGGACAAGCTTTATTGATATCTGTATAATCGATACAAAGCCTCCATTTCCCATTCGCTTTCCGCACTACAACCGGATTGGCCAACCAGGTTGGATGAAGCACTCCTTTGACCAGTCCTGCCGCCTCCAGCTTCTTAATTTCTTCGGCGATGAATTCTTGCCGCTCCAAGGCCTGCTTCCTGACCCTTTGCTTGACGGGCCGCGCATGAGGACAGACAGCAAGGTGGTGCTCAATCACTTTCCTGGGAACACCGGGGATGTCAGACGGTTGCCATGCAAACACGTCGACATTCGCCCGCAGGAAAGCAACGAGCGTGCTTTCCTATTTGTCATCTAGGGTGGAACTTATGGTGAAAGTTCCCCCTGTTCCGTCCTCCCTGGCAGGCACCTTCTTGGTTTCCGGCGGGGCAGCCTTGGACTTCTTGTTCTTGCCGGTGGAACTCTCTGGTACGTCCTCGACGGAAGCGCAGCACTCCGAGGAGGCGCGCTTGCCGGAGTTTGCGCCAAGGTTCTTGCCGTTCTTCTTCTTCCCCCCGGGAGTTCCAGTGGCAGGAGCAGATGCCTTGACGGCAGGTGCTGCAACTGCCTCCCGGTAAAGTTGATCGGCACAGATGAGCGCGTCCTTCTTATCGGAATGGATAGTAATGACGCTCAACGGCCCGGGCATCTTCAACACATTGTACGTGTAGTGTGATGCCGCCATAAACTTAGCGAGCGCTGGCCGACCAAGGATCCCATTGTATGACATGGGGATCTTGGCGACATCAAACACCACCTTTTCGGTCCTGAAGTTAAACTCGCTGCCGAATGTTACCGGCAGCGTGATCTTGCCCTTAGGCTGGGTTCTTCCTGGATTGACCCCTTGAAATGTACCCGTTTCCTCGAGGTCTTCGTCGGGAATCTGAAGCTTTGTGAGCACATCTGGTGAGATTAAGTTTAGGCCGGCCCCGCCGTCAACTAACATCTTCGTCACCTTGAGGTTGCGAATTGTTGGGGAAACCAACAATGGCAAACACCCGACCGCAGTTGTGCGATCAGGGTGATCCTCAGCGTCAAAGATGATAGGCGTGCTGGACCACTTCAGAGGCCTACACGCATCGGGGGATGGCTCTGCCGCATTAACCTCCCGCATCCACTGTTTAAGTTGGCGGTGGGAAGAATGCAGCGAGGCACCCCCATCAATGCACATAGCCTCCGTAGCCTTCTGGAATTCCTGCTCACTGGATTCATCATCTTCCTCATCATCATCTCCTTCTTTATCTCGGCCCCGAGCGGGCCGATCCTTCTGCTGCTTGGCCTTGCCGCGGCGACCCCCTCGGCCACCGCGTTTCTTGCCGGACCCCTCAGCACCATCTTGGGCCTTCTCCTTGTCTCGCCTCTCATATTCGGCCCTCTGCTTCTCGGCAAGCTGCTCAACTTGCCGGCAGTTCTGGAGATCGTGGCCCTTAGTGCGATGGATCTTGCAATACTGCTTGCCGGAGTTCTCCGACTTGTCGGCAGCCGCCAAGGCTTGATAGGAAAGGCACCCGGCAAGATCCTTGCCGGGGTCACCAACCTTGGCCTTCTTGGCGGCGCCGGGGTTGTCGGATTCCTCGACAGCAAGCACGGCCTTGCCTCCGCACTTCCTGTTCCGCCGCCGGCCTTTCCTTGACGGGGCCGCGGCGTCTTCATCCTCGGAGTCGCCTGCCGTGCCAACAGCCTCACCGGGGAGTTTCCTCCCTTCTTCAGCTCGAGCGCACTTGTCGGCCAGAGCATAAAGCTCGGCAATACTCCTAACTTTGTTCATCGCCAGCTCTTCCCGCATTGTGCGGTTACGCACGTTCTGGTGGAACGCGCTAATGACAGCGGCAGGATGAACGTCGGGAATGTTGTACTGCACTCGGCTGAACCTCTGCATAAACTTGCGCAGGGACTCGCCCTCCTTCTGAGGGATGATGTGCAAATCGCTCTCTTGGCCAGGAGCTTGGTGGCCTCCAACGAAGGCGCCAACAAACTGATGGCACAGATCTGACCAGGAAGAAATGGAATTCTCCGGCAGATGCATCAACCACGACCTGACATTGGGCTTGAGCACCAACGGGAAGTAGTTGGCAAGTATCTTGTCATCTCGGCCCCCGGCAGCCTGCACTGCAATGGTGTAGATGCTTAGGAACTCCGAGGGATGGGTCTTTCCGTCATACTTCTCCAGAACCTCTGGCTTAAAGGTTCGGGAATTGGGCCACCGGACTTGCCGCAACTCACGGGTAAACGCCGGAGTCCCTACCTCATAAGGCAAGTCTCCTACGTTCCCTGGCGCAGGCTCATCGACAGCCGGCCGCGCGCGCTTATCAGAGTGATAGCGCGCTTCCCGTCGCTGCTTGATGGTTGTTCGAGCGTCCTCTTTGCCTTGTTCTTGGAGAACCAGACGCTGATCACGGCGCATCCGTGGATCGGACGACACCGTGGAAACTTCTTCATGGCGGTCGACTTGCTGAGTTGTCGGCCGCCGCTGATGCCGCGGAGGGGAGTGCACTGTAGTTGCACCACCTCCGGTTTTCTCTGCACCGGCTCGCGCCAGATCGATGGGCCTCCGCTGCGAGGGCCCTGCCTCTTGCGGTCCATCCTTGTTGGCGAAGCCGATAAGGCTCTGGATAGTAGCTCGCCACTCCTCCATCTTCTCCGGGGCGGGAGGAAAATCGAGGAGCAGCTGCGCACGTGCCAAGGCTTCCGCTGGCGTAGGTGGCGGCGACAAGTGCGAGGTACGTGAGGTGCTCTGACTCCTAACCAAGTTAGAAGGAACACCGCCACGGTCACGCGACCGCGCACCACCTCCGCCGGCAGCTCGGTGTGCATGCTGGTCCCGCGCATCTTGGGATCTATGCGCAGAAACCTTTTCGTGGGGATGCCCCGAACCACCAGCGCCATGATGTCGCTCATCTTGCACGACCTGAGTAGGTTGCGAGGCTTGCGCCGGCACGGGAGCTCCAGCAGGCGCCCTTCGATCCCTAGAGTTGGTTGTGCCACCCGTAGGCAACACAACACCATCTCTAGATCCAGCGGCGTGCAAGTTACCACTGCCACTGCGAACGATACCGCTCGCTTGGCTTGGGTCACCAGAACGCCACAGGGGTTCTAGTCCTCTTCCTTCTGCACCCACACCGTTGCTTGTTTGCGAAGGCGCAGGCAAAACGGACCCGGACGGTTGCGCTGTCGCAACGCTCTTCTTCTTGGGCAGCATGATGATGAAGATGACGAAAAAAAACTAGGGCGCCGACCACCAGATCAGGTTCACGCAACCTTCAATCCCCCTACCTGGCGCGCCAAAGATGTCGGAGCACGACACCTATGGGGCCCCGAGAGACCCCTTTACGATTCGGCGGGGGGAGAAGGTACACGCAAAGAGCAGAACCAGTGATCGACGCGTGAGGTTTTTACCCAGGTTCGGGCCACTGATCAGCGTAAAACCTTACTCCTGCTTTGTGTTCTTATTGATGTTCTTGAGCCCAGCCTTCAGGAGCGCTCGCAATGAACAGTACGTTCAAAGAGCAGCTACGCATGCAGAATGGGCCAGAAGTTCTCCTCCACTGTAGCAGTTGCCTTGGGCCTCCTTTTATATATTCAAAGGGGTCTCCACAGTGGCAAAATGTATATACATTGAGGTGTAAAGTAGCTATAGGGTATCATACCTAACCCCTGACGGATTAGGACGAGCGCATTTAATGCATCGTGAGGTGTCCGTTTAGGTGTCTTCACTTTCTTGGGGATGGAAAAAGGGGCCATCCCATCAGCACCGCTTAAGCTCTCCTCCACTGGCGCGTCGCCACGCATCCATAGAAGGACCCAGAATGTCAGACACGTTACTGTGCCGAAGCGGTGGCACAATGGCAGAATCTCGCCAGGCGCAGAACCTTGCCGGGCGCCAAGCCTTGCCGGGCGCCAAGCCTTGCCGGACGCCAAGCCTTGCCGGGCGCCAAGCCTTGCCGGACGGCAAGCCTTGCCGGGCGCCAAGCCTTGCCGGGCGCCAAGCCTTGCCGGGTCCCAAAGGCCATCCCGGCAAGGATCTTGCCGGGGAGGCTGGCCTTCGGATTTCAGTCCTGCTTATCTGCTGATCCTTAGATCTCTGACTTGATGATTTCCTTGATGGCTTGAATCGACCTCGAGCTGATCCCGGCAAGCCTTGCCGCAAGGATGGCTACAACTGCCCGTGCACAAGTACAGGGTACTAGTGGCCCAATACTTAGTACACCGACAGTAGTCGAACTTCTTCTAGCTCCGACCGATCAAGTACCGAACGTACGACACCTCCGAGTTCTGCACACGTTCAGCTCGATGACGTCCCTCGTCCTCTTGATCCAGCAAGGTGTCGAGGAAGTAGATGAGTTCCGTCAGCACGACGGTGTGGTGATGGTGATGGTGAAGTGATCCGCGAGGGCTTCGCCTAAGCACTAAGAAGATATGACCGGAGGCGTAAACTGTGGAGGGGGGCGCCGCACACGGCTAACAATTGTTGTTGCCTGTTCTAGGCACCCCCTCCCCATGTATATATAGGTGGGAGGGGGAGGGGAGCAGCAAGGGTGCACCCCAAGTAGGAGGAATCCTACTTGGGGTCCTCCCCAATTCGGCCTCCCCCCTTCCATAATTGCCGGAGGGGGAAGGAAAGAGGAGGGAGGAGGGAAGGAAGGGGGAGGCTGAATCCCCCCTTTCCTTCTCCCTTCCCCTCTTTCCTTCTCCTCTGGTTCGGCCCATATGGGGGGGCGCAGCAGCCCCTGGTGGCTGCTATGTTTCCCCTCTTGGCCCATAAGGCCCATATCTTTTGCCGGGGGTGCCCGGAACCCCTTCCGATGACCCGATATGTACCCGGTACCCTCCGGAACACTTCCGGTGTCCGAATACCATCGTCCTATATATCAATCTTTACCTCTTGACCATTTTTGAGACTCCTCGTCCAGGACTCCGAATAACATTTGGTCACCAAATCACATAACTCATACAATACTAAATCGTTATAGAACATTAAGCGTGCGGACCCTACAGGTTCGAGAACTATGTAGACATGACCGAGACATCTCTCCGGCTAATAACCAATAGCGGAACCTGGATGCTCATATTGGTTCCTACATATTCTACGAAGATGTTTATCGGTTTAACCGTTATGACAACATACATTATTCCCTTTGTTCATCGGTATGTTACTTGCCCGAGATTCGATCGTCGGTATCTACATACCTAGTTCAATCTCGTTATCGGCAAGTCTCTTTACTCGTTCCGTAATACATCATCCTGTAACTAACCCATTAGTTACTTTGCTTGCAAGGCTTCTTATGATGTGCATTACCGAGAGGAACCAGAGATACCTCTCCGATACTCGGAGTGACAAATCCTAATCTCGATCTATGCCAACCCAACAAACACCTTCGGAGATACCTGTAGTGCATCTTTATGGTCACCCAATTACGTTGTGATGTTTGATAGCACACAAGGCATTCCTCCGGTATTCGGGAGTTGCATAATCTCATAGTCGAAGGAATATGTATTTGACATGAAGAAAAGCAATAGCAATAAAACTGAACGATCAATATGCTAAGCTAACGGATGGGTCTTGTCCATCACATCATTCTCCTAATGATGTGATCCCGTTATCAAATGACAACTCATGTCCATGGTCAGGAAACCTTAACCATCTTTGATCAACGAGCTAGTCAAGTAGAGGCTCACTAGGGACACAATGTTTGTCTATGTATTCACACATGTATTTAGGTTTCCGATCAATACAATTCTAGCATGAGTAATAAACATTTATCATGAATAAGGAAATATAAAATAACAACTTTATTATTGCCTCTAGGGCATATTTCCTTCAAATGCACCACATCCAATAGAGTATGATTATGACGTTCGGATACACCATTATGTTGTGGTGTTCTAGTTGGCGTGAGCTGTGAAACAATTCCACATTGTCTTAAATGCATACCAAACTCATAAATCAAATATTCACCTCCATCATCAGATCATAGAAAGTTTATTTTCTTGTTACAATGATTCTCCACTTCACACTGAAATTCGTTGAACTTTTCAAATGTTTCAGACTTGTGTTTTATTAAGTAAATATACTGATACGTTTCCAACATATCTATAATTTTTGATTGTTCCATACTATTATATTATCAATCTTGGATATTTTATATGCATTGTTATGCTATTTTATATCATTTTTTGGGACTAACTTATTAACCTAGTGCCAAGTGCCAGTTGTTAATTTTTCCTTGTTTTTGTCTTTATAGAAAATCAATACCAAACGGAGTCCAAATGGAACGAAACTTTTTGAGGATTTTTCTTGGACCACAAGACACCCTGGAAGCTTCATGAGGAGGCCGGAAGAGCCACGAGATGGCCACAAGCTCAGGGGGCACACCCCAGGGGGGCGCGCCTGATAACCCACAAGTATAAGGGATCGCAACAGTTTTCGAGGGTAGAGTATTCAACCCAAATTTATAGATTCGACACAAGGGGAGCCAAAGAATATTTGTTAAGTATTAGCAGTTGAGTTGTCAATTCAACCACACCTGGAGACTAAATATCGGCAGTAGCGTCATCAGTAGCACAGTAGTATGATAGTTTGATAGTAGTAGCAATGATAGTAATAGTAACTGTAATGGTAGTAGCAGTAGTTTTGTACCAGTTATAACAACAGTAGTAACTTAGCAAGAACAATATGAGAAAAACTCGTAGGAATTGGATCGGTGATAATGTTGGATAATATTCATCATATAACAGTCATAACCTAGGGCAACACAGAACTAGCTCCAATTCATCAATGTAATGTAGGCATGTATTCCGTAAATAGTCATACGTGCTTAAGGAAAAGAACTTGCATGACATATTTTGTCCTACCCTCCCGTGGCAGCGGGGTCCATAAGGAAACTAAGGGATATTAAGGCCTCCTTTTAATAGAGAACCGGAACAAAGCATTAACACATAGTGAATACATGAACTCCTCAAATTACGGTAATCACCGGAAAGAATCCCAATTATTGTCACCTTGGGGTATGCGGATCATAACACGTAATAGGTGCATATAACTTGCATGGTAGGATCAAGAACACAAATATATTGGTGAAAATATAAACGGGTCAAATCTGAAATCATGGCACTCGGGCCCTAGTGACAAGCATTAAGCATAGCAAAGTCATAGCAACATCAATCTCAGAACATAGTGGATACTAGGGATCAAGCCCTAACAAAACTAACTCGATTACATGATGAATCTCATCCTACCCATCACCATCCGGTAAGCCTACGAAGGAATTACTCACTCCCGGCGGTGAGCAACATGAAATTGGTGACGGAGAATAGTTGATGATGACGAAGGCGGAAGATCCCCCTCTCGGGAGCCCTGAACGGACTCCAGATCTGGCCTCCCGATGAAGAATAGGAGGTGGCAGCAGCTCCGTATCGTAAAACACGATGAAACTTCCTCCCCTATTTTTTTCTCGGAAAATAGGATTTTATAGCGTCGAAATTAGGGTCAGCGGAGCCTCGAGGGGCCCACTACCCACCAGGGCGCGCGGGAGGGGGTGGCGTGCCCTGGTGCCTAGTGGGCAGCAGGGGCGCCCCTCCAGTGGGTCTTTGCTCCAGTATTTTTATATATTCCAAAATAATTCTCCAAAAAGTTTCGTCCAATTCCGAGAACGTTTATTTCTGCACAAAAAACAACACCATGGTTGTTCTGCTGAAAACAACATCAGTCCGGGTTAGTTTCATTCGAATCATGCAAATTAGAGTTCAAAACAAGAGCAAAAGCATTAGGAAAAGTAGATACGACGGAGACGTATCAATTCCCCCAAGCTTAATCCATTGCTTGTCCTCAAGCAATTGAGTTGACAAACTGAAAGTGATAAAGAAAAAATTTACGAACTCTTTTGTTCTTGTGTTCATATATATGCTTAAATAATACCCAGGTTTTCAACAAAGATCATGACTAACCATGCAGAAGATAACTCTTAGAAATTATATTTACTCATATCAATGGCATAATCAACTAGCGAGCAATAATAAATTATCACAAATGCCAACACTTTGTCAAAACAATCATGATATAATATGACAATAATGGTATCTCGCTAGCCCTTTCTGAGACCGCAAAACATAAATGCAGAGCACCTTCAAAGTTCAAGCAGTGACTAAACATTGTAATTCATGGTAGAAGAGATCCAGTCATGATGCACACAACATTAACTATACACAATGCATGAGGATGACAATAGTTCTCTCAGGACCGGTGCTTGTTTGAGAAGGTGATGACTCAATAATAAAAGTAAAATAACATAAAAGTAAATAGATAGGCCCTTCGCAGAGGGAAGCAGGGATTTGCAGAGGTGCCAGAGCTCAAAGCTTAAATCAGAGGTAAATATAATTTTAGGAGGTATATCTTTTCTGTCAATGTTACGACCAAGAGTTTTCAATATCTTCCATGCTAAACAAATTAGCAGCAGTTCCCATGCGGTAAAAGTAAAGTTTACTCCACCTCTACCAACAAACACAAGCCATGGCTAGCCGAATCCTCGGGTGCCCTCCATACCAATAACAGTCCGGGGGAGTTTTGTTTAATTATTATTGTAATTTTGATCATGGGACTAGGCATCCCGATTACCAGCTGTCGGTGTATTAGACAAGGGATGTAATACCTTGACTTATGCATAGACGAGTTGTAGCTTTCTCGGCAAGAGTAAATTTTCAAACAAAGATTTCCCAAGCTAAAAGAGCAGCTCTTCGTGAGATCAAGGAGAGCGTCAAGAAGACCAAGACAAACCACAAGTTGAAGCCAGCTCTTGCCGGAAAGGCAAGCCCGGCAAGATGAAGGCCCGACAGGTCAACACCAAAACACCAGCGCTCCACCTCACCGAGCAGGTAGTCACCCATCGGTGAGTTGTCGAGCTTGCAGGCGGTTAGGTGAAGCTTGTCGGGCACGTGGCAGCCCGCTGGAGGGAAAATTACCTTTATCGACACCCTTCCTAATGGCGTGTCAAGCTAATAGGAGGCAAATGAGCAAGCGGTGCGGCAACCTTGCCAGGGCTCCTCCTCCTCATGACACCTAGCGATGCATTTAATGCATTTTGTCCTAACTAGTAGAGTTAGGTATGATACTTCTGTTTCTATCTAATCACCCTGTAAAGACCCTTTTGCCACTGTGGTAACCCCTTGAGCTATAAAAGGAGGGCCAGGGCAACCTTTACAAGGGTTCGAACCCATTGCAACCCCACACGTAGGTGTTCGTGCAACTGCCCTCTCCTTGTGACTTGCAGGGGGAGAGCGCTCCGCGTGCTTGTACACACACCCATCAATAAACCAAAGCAGGAGTAGGGTTTTACGCTCCTCAGCGGCCCGAACCTCGGTAAAACCATCGTGTCCCTCGTCGTCTTGCTCTTTGCATCGTGTGCACCCCCCTCGCCAAACCAGCAAAAGGGCAGCCCTGCCCCATAGACCGCCGGCTCCACGCCGACATCTTTGGCGCGCCAGGTAGGGGATCACCGGCTTGAGTCAAATCAATGAACAACGCGTCTACTTCATCGAGTTCAGCGTCCTCTTCACCTTTCATGGCGCCCAAGAAGAAGGGCTCCATGACGACAAAGCCATCAACATCCAAATTCCCAACACACGCGCCTACGAGCTGCGTAGGCGGGCCTCCGACACGGACGACGCGGACGCTGCGGTAGGCGCGGCCAACACAGGATGTGCGGTCACCGTGCCCACTACGGCGGGAGCAGGCGGTGGAGACTCCGGAGACGGGCACCTGCCTCGCCCCTCCGATGAAGATAACAACAACGACACGGGTGGTGCGGGCGCATGGCCCCCGCCTTTGTAGCGCATCAGCGAACGAAGCCATCGGAGTGACCCTGCCCGGTCGGGCGCGAGCCGCGACCCTCCCACTGCGGCGACTCCGGCGGCGGTCACCAGAGGAACTACATCAAGACACATGCCGCGTCCACCGCTAGATGAGCGCGACTTGACGCCGAGCGGTGTTGTTGTGCCTCTACAGCAGCGCCCGCACGGCAATACGCCTATCAATCAGGTTCAGGATCTCCAGGCACCACTCCCGCCTCGTCAACCTGCCGCCGCTCTCACAGTCCGGAGACAAGATCGTAACGGCGCTCCTGCTAGCTCTGCCAGGAGTCGAGTGACGTCATGTTCTTCGCACTCCAACATGCCCTCTGCAACAACAGAAGCGATGGCGCGAGCCTAGATGTTGCTGGACTTCCCTCAAGTAGCTGACAAGATGGACGAGTGGAGAGCCACTATCCGGAGCTTGATCGAGTTTGCCGACGTAAACAGATCCCAGTTGGCAAAACCCTCACGACGCTCACCAACTGCGCCTATAGCTCAAATTGATGGCCGTGTGGCAGGCGGTGCGCCAACGGTGCAATCACCTCCACGGCAGCACACCCAGCAGTAGCGCAGGCAATCGCAGCGAACTCAGCGGGATGCACAACCCGGCGACGTGTCGATGGCCTCCTCAGATCCGCGGACGGAGCAAGATCAGCGGCAAGTGCTGCTGGAGAGGTGGGCAGAAGATGCTCGCACCACCATTCAATGATGCCGGGAGGCGCGCCATTAATCAGACGAGCACAATGGCCCAACCGTTGATGAGCCAGCGCCTCTTGTTGGCGGGTACCTGCCTTACGAGGTCGGGTGCCCTGCCTTCACATATGAGCTGCAGAAAGTCCGTGCCGTCCGTCCACGCGTTCAAGCCCGAAGTACCAAAAAAGTACGATGACAAGTTGAACCCGGCAGAATTCTTGGGCATTTACACAATTGCCGTGCAGGCTGCCGGGGGAAGGGATGAAAATATTTTAGCCAACTACTTCCCATTGGTACTCAAACCCAATGTGCGAGCCTGGGTAATGAACTTGCCGGAGAACTCCATTTCCTTGTGGACAGATCTTTGCAACGAATTTGTTGGCACTTTTACCGGAGGCTAGAAGGGCCCCGGGTTGTCCAGTGACTTGCAAGTGGTCCCACAAAAGGAAGGGGAGGATCTGCGTAGATACATTCAGAGGTTCAGTCGTGCACACCGCAGCATCCCGGATGTGGACCCCGCAGCTGTGATTGCCATGTTCCACACGAACGTGTGCAATTGTAAGATGCGGGAGAAAATGCATGTACGGTTGCCAAAGACCATCAACGAGCTTTATACATTGGCAGACAAGTGTGCATGGGCTGAAGAAGGGAGAAGGCTTCCCGGGGAGGATGCTGGCATTGAAATTAATTCTGACGACGACGACGCCGCTGTCGCCACGGGGAAAAAAGGTCGAAGGAGCAACAGAAAGTGCAAAGGCAAATCAGTTATGGCTGTAGAAGGATCCGGCGACTCCAGCCCCGCCAAGAAAACCAAGGCGGAAGGCACTGGCAAGTAAGCAGCTGCATGCGCTAATTGCTAGGTTGCTGTGGCGGGAGAGAAGACTGGCAAATCTGATAGGCCATACTGCAAGATTCACCGTACCAAGGGTCACGACCTCCAGGAGTGCCTTCAAGTTGAACGGCTAGTTGAGAAACAGAAGGCTGAGTATGAGAAGTGGGACAAGGAGAAGGGCCAGGATGGCATAGGTGGATCCAGTAAGATGGGTTGTGGCGGTCGAGGTGGACGCCGCGGCAATGCTAACCAGAAGAAAGAGAAGTCCGCCAGGGGCAGAGAGAAGAAAGACGAGGACGAAGAGAGTGAGGATGAGGATGATGACGAGTCAAGTGAACCTGAATTCCAGAAGGCAACTGAAGCCATGCGCATTGACGGGGGTGCGTCTTTGCACTCCTCTCACCGCCAGATCAAGCAGTGGGCGCGAGGTTAATGCGGCGGAACCGATAGTGGAGGCACAAAGGACCCTCAAGTGGTCTCACACGCCTATTATGTTCGATGCTGAGGACCACCCTGACCGCACAACAACAGTCGGTGTTTGCCGTTGTTGGTCTCACCAACAATATGCAACCTCAAAGTCACGAAAATACTAGTTGATGGTGGGGATGGCTTGAACTTGATCTCCCCTGAGGTGATCGAGAGGCTGCAAATTCCTAAGGAAGAGCTCAAAAAGACCAGGACATTTCAGGGAATCAACCCGAGAAGGAGCCAACCAAAAGGAAAGATCACGCTGCTGGTAATGTTTGGCGGGGAGCTGAATTACAACACTGAGAAGATTGCGTTCGATGTTGTCAAGATCCCCTTGCCATTCAATGGAATTCTTGGTCGCCCAGCCTTGGCCAAATTCATAGCGGCATCCCACTATGCCTACAATACCCTGAAGATGACAGGGCCCATGGGTGTCATCTCCATCAACTCCGACAAGAAAGATGCAATCATATGTGTAGACAAGCTCTACAGAGAAGCGGTGGCAGCAGAGTCTGTCAAGACCACAACTCCCGCCAAGGAAAAGAAGAGCCAGAAACCGTGCAAGACATCCAGCGAGACTTCCGGGAAGCGCACATCCATGGAGTGCTGCGCACCCGTTGAGGACTTGCCGGAAAGCTCTACCGGCAAGAAGCCCAAGGCCACTCCACCTATGACGAAGAAGGTGCCAACAAGGGAGGATGATACTAGCGGTTCTTTCACCATTGGTGCCACCCTTGACAGCAAATAGGAAAGCGCGCTCATTGCCTTCCTGCGGGCGAATGTAGATGTGTTTGCATGGCAGCCATCTGACATCCCCGGTGTTCCAAGGGAGGTAATTGAGCACCAACTAGCTGTTTTCCCTCATGCTCGGCCCATCAAGCAGAAGGTCAGGAAGCAAGCTTTGGTACAGAAACAGTTCATAGCAGAAGAGATCAAGAAACTTGAGGTAGCGGGTGAGGGAGTCCTGGACTAGGGGGTCATCGGGTTGCCGGCCTATCTCTTATGGGCCGGACAGGTGGGCCGCTGTACGACTACTATAAGGCCAAACTATAAGGCGACTCCATGTCCGGACAGGAAACCTTCGGAGCCTTAGTGTGTCCTCCAAGTCAAGATGAAAGAATCGTCATGTTTATTTCTTCATTGTAACCGACCATGTGTAACCCTAGGACCCCTGGTGTCTATATAAACCAGAGGGTTTAGTCCGTAGAGGCTAGAAGAACAACGATCATCCTACTCACCTAGGGTTTAGTTCATCTGATCTCATGGTAGATCGACTCTGTAATCATCCTATAAACTTCAATATAATCAAGCAGGACGTAGGGTTTTACCTCTTCAAAAGGGCCTGAACCTGGGTAAACATCATGTCCTTCATCCCTTGTTCCCGGTTGATCCAAGATCCACAGCTCGGGACCCCCTATCCGAGATCCGCCAGTTTTGACACCGACATTGGTGCTTTCATTGAGAGTTCCGCTGTGAGATCGACGAAGGATCAATGGCTTGCCTGATCATCGAGATGGCATCAACACTGGGGACATCTTTGTCCCCAGCCAGCTTTTCGCGTTCGGCGGCATCATTCTGCATGCTAACTCAGCCGGTCATCTCGAGCAGGTCGACAGCTTTGCCCCTGAGCACCAGATCAGGTTCGTTAACCTAGAGTATGTCGCTGACACTTGGGGTGATCTGATCTTCACCGGCTTCTCAGCCTTCCCTGAGGCGCCAGAAAACCCTAAAGCTTCGACTTAGGGATCTCCTTCCGACCCGATTCCTTGGTCGGCTCTTACCTTGCATCTGGCTTCAAACCTGGATGCAACCCCTGCGTCCGGAGACTGGGAGTCAACCCTGGCCTGACTCACCTCTCTTACCTCGGATCTGGCTTCAAGCCTAGATGCGATTTCGGCGTCCGAAGACTAGGAGTCAACCCTGGCCGGACTCACCCCTTGCACCACCATACCGGAGATCGACTCCGAAGAAATCCCAGATTCCAATCTGGCTAGTCTCGCCCTGTTAAACAAGACGCTAGATCGGATCCAGATGATGATCATCTCGGATGGCCCATCCTCGACCAACGCTCGGCTTGGTCTTGAGGCGAGCCACGGAGAATTTTACGCCCCACCCACCACCCACTGAGTAGCCACTGTCAAAGATCTAGCCGACATGCTGGACTACGCTTCTGAGGAGGCCAACGACACGGACGAAGTCGTCGAAGCCATGGCCCACACTACTACCGCCCCTCCCATCACCGGACGGTGGACGGCCACCTCCACATATGATGTCTATATGGTGGATACCCCCGATGATAAGGGTGATGGTCCCAATGGGAAGAATGGTGATGACACCCCCAGAAAAGGTGGTGATAAACCCGGTGAGGAGCCGTCCAAATGCCGACGATAGCGTCGATGATCCAAGGGGCGTAAGGGTAGGGAAAGCAACACGGGCATCGGAGAAAATGACACCCCGGCCAACATGGAGGACCTTGTTGACACCGCTGCCCCCGAGCAACAGCCCGATGACTCGGAGGGGCACGAGGATCAGTATAATCCCGAGGACCTCAATGACTTCGAGGATAGCAAATACCTACCTCTCTCCGAAGAGGAGGTCAGCCTCGGAGCTGAGGATTTCATCGTCCGCCAGGATCCACTGGACCAAGAGCGGTTTAAACATCAACTTATAGCCACTGCACGAAGCTTGAAGAAGAATCAGCAACAGCTAAAAGCTGAACAAGACACCGTCAATGACAGATGGACAAAAGTCCTAGCAGCCGAAGAAGGGTACGACTACGAGCGGCAAACCAAGAGCTACCCAAAACGAAAATTGCAGCCATAATTCGACGACGAGGCCTTTGAGCTTGCACCCCCAAGGTACACTCAGGCAAACTAGCCCGACTGCCCCCCTCGAGGACGGGACAGGACGGCTGTAGAGGCCAAAGACCCACCACCTCACCAGAGAGGCAAGGAGCCAGGGCGGCCAGAATACAGATATGGTCTACGGCATGACCTGACCACTAGAGCAGGTCAGACAAGATCCATCTATGGATCTAGAGGGTACACTCCCGTTGGACGGGACGGATACCAAGCTTGGCGCGACCGAAATGATAGAGCTCGGGAGCTGCACCAGGCCCGGATGGCAGCTGATCTTCGGCGCGATGTAGCTCGGGTCAGGGGCGCCGCTCACCCAATGTGCTTCACAGAGGAGGTGATGCAGCATCAGTTCCCAGAAGGGTTTAAACCCGTAAACATCGAACAATACGACGGGACAACAGACCCGGTCGTGTGGATCAAAGATTTTCTTCTCCACATTTATATGGCTCGAGGGGATGATCTCCGTGCCATAAAATACCTGCCATTAAAGCTTAAAGGACCAGCCAGGCATTGGCTGAACAGCCTCCCTAAAAACTCCATAGGGAGCTGGGAAGAGCTCGAGGATGCTTTCCGAGCTAACTTTCAAGGCACTTATGTTCGGCCTCCGGATGATGATGACCTGAGCCATGTGGTCCAACAGCCAGGTGAATCAGCCCGGCAATTTTAGAATCGGTTCTTGACTAAGAAGAACCAAATCGTCGACCGTCCAGATGCTGAGGCGATAGCTGCGTTTAAGCATAGCATCCAAGACGAATGGCTAGCCTGACAGCGTGGCCAAGACAATCCGAGGACAATGTCGGCTCTTACCTCACTCATGACCCACTTTTGTGTGGGCGAAGACAGCTGGTTGGCTCATAGAAGCAACAACCCCGAAGACCCCGACACCTCAGAAGCCCGGGATGGTAACGGGAAACCACTACGCAACAAGAACAAGCGTCATCACAATGGCGGCGAAGCTGAAGACAAGGCAGTAAATGCCCGATTCACCAACTCCAAATCAGGACCGGGGAAGAAGCCCTCTAAAGGGAACAGGGATGGCCCGACCGCACTTGACAAAATACTGGATAGGCCCTGCCAGATCCGTGGCACCCCGGACAAGCCTGCCAACCACACCAACCATAACTGTTGGGTGATCAAACAGGCCGGCAAACTCACAGCCGAGGAGCAAGACAAGGGCCCCTCCCCCAGCGAATACGATGAAGAGCCTCGAGGGCCAAACAATGGTGGCCAGAAGCAATTCCCTCCTGAACTAAAAATGGTGAACATGATCTATGCCACACATATACCCAAGGAGAGGAAACGCGCACTTCGGGATGTCTATGCCGTAGAGCCTGTAGCCCCGAAATTTAACCCATGGTCGGCGTGCCCGGTCACCTTCGACCGCAGGGACCATCCGACCAGTATCCATCATGGAGGATCGACGGCCCTCGTTCTTGACCCAATCATCGACGGGTACCACCTCACCAGAGTCCTCATGGACGGAGGCATCAACCTCAATCTGATTTATTCAGATACGGTGAGGAAAATGGGTATCGATCCATCAAGGATCAAACCCAGTAACACCACCTTTAAAGGAGTAATCCCGGGCGTCGAAGCCCGCTGCTCGGGTACTCTAACTTTGGAAGTAGTATTCGGCTCGCCAGACAACTAAGACTTGATCTTCGACATAGTCCCTTTTCACAGCGGCTATCACACACTCCTGGGCCACACGGCGTTCGCTCGTTTCAATGCTGCCCCCCATTACACATACCTGAAGCTAAAGATGCCCGGACCCAAGGGCGTCATCACAGTCAATGGCAACACGAAGCGTTCACTTCGGACTGAGGAGCATACAACGGCTTTGGCAGCCGAAGTCCAAACCGGCACGGAAGGGCCAAAGTACCAGCCCGCCGTCAAGGCACAGGAGGCAAGTAAACGGGCCCGAGCCCTATCTCAGTTCGAGGAGCCGCCTACGCTCAACGCAAATAGGGAAACACACCCCACAACACGCCCACCCTAGTCACAAAGTACGTACCTCGGGTGCACAACTTCGCGCTTAAAATACCATGGGCAGCTGTGGTACCAACCATGCAAGAGACAAGTGTTCGGGTAAACCGAGCAATGGCTAAACATGTCTTCAGACAGTCATAGGTACCATCCAGGACCTACCTAGCATCAAGCCAATATAATGCGGCGACTTCTCAAGACCCTCTCTCCAGGGCTCGTCGGCCGATTTTTATCCCCTCTAAAGGACTTCTTCCTCCCCACAGAAGCAAAGGCGTAGATGTGCAGCAGGGCACAGTAGGGACGTCAACCCACGAATCAAGGCCCTGTGTAAACCTTTCATCTATAAAATTTAAACCTTTTTTGAAAAAAGTATCTATAACAGTTGCTTCGATAGTTCGGATTGTACGTTTAGACGTCCCGAGATCACCGGAAATAAAGGGCACTCTTTATTGTCCTCTTGCAGTCATTTATGTCGCGTAACTTTTTCCGCTCTCCGACGGAAAACAAACTAGTTCGGTACATATTTTCTTTAGATATGATCGGCTAATAGACCGGGGGCTCAATTATAAAACTCTCCCCAAGCATCACCCAACACTAGTGTCTAGCTCAAGTGCTTGGCGTCTCGGATATTGCATTATTTGAATTGGTTCCAAATTATGTCTTGGGTCAATAGTTGGGTTGCCCGGCTCCTGTGCTCACCCTCTTACGTTCCGCATATCCAGCTAGGAGGGTAAAGGGAGAACCATTGTGATTGTACTTCCAGCTCGCCTGGTTAAGTACCTCAGTGGAGAAAGCCGAAAACTGACTGCGAGAACTGGTCGGTGATATGATGACAAGTGTTAAAATATAAATTGATGGAGGTTACACCGTGTCATACGAAGGGTTTGTCCTGGCGCAAACCACGTGATCAAGGTATATACCTCGGCCTGCCCGAACATCACATAACACCGGGGGCTAGTCACTAGCCCCTAAAGTCAAGCTCCTATGGCTAACTGAAAGCACTAAAACCGCATAGTCTGATTGCCTTATTTCCCTCACACACTACCGCATTCGGGCACCGAGACGTCGGCTTAGGGTCACAATGCAGAGATTGAAACACCCCTTGTAGCATCTACATGGGGGCTGAAGCCGTCGACTGGTAACTTTCAGATTAAAACGACCGCACAGGAGTCAAAATAAACAAAAGCAGACAAAGTATGATAAACCATACAAAGCAACCGCATTATAAAGCAAAAGGTTCAACTGTCATCTAACACATGATAGTGCGCTCACTCAAGAATTACATCTTTCGAACATTGGGCCTCTATTGCCCGAGCACCATCCATCATGATGTGGAAATACTTCTCGGAGCGCCTATGCTCCTTTCCAGTGGGTGGGGGACCGGTGGCCATCTCGACCGACTTGATCTTTGGCTAATGCACCATGGTCCTCGCGAAGGCCATCCGAGCTCCCTCGATGCATACGGAATGCTTCAGGACGTCAATCCGGGGCGCGGTGTTGCACAGCTTCTGCACTAGGCCGAAGTAGCTACTCGGTATCGGCTTTGAAGGCCATAGTCGGACACAAAGGTCCTTCATGGCCGGCTCCACCATCCGATGCAACTCCATCAGCTGCTTCATTTGATTTCTCAGGAGGGGAGGGTGCTCGGCGCCTGGAACTGCGCCCAAACCAACCTATGCTCGGCATCGCCCTTTCGAGATGCAAAATGCCTTGCCGCATATGCCGCACTCCTCTGGAGATCCGCAGACGCGCCCGAGGAATGTTACGGACACGTGAGCAAAGTGAACCTGTGACCGCCAAATACACTTTGCAGTAAGTATGGCTTACCATCCGCAATAAGCTTCACTTGGCGGAGTTCCTCTCAGGCGCCTCGCGTTTCTGACCTCGCCTCCTGGATCTCCCGCTTCATCGTGGACAGCTCGGTGGCTTGACGCTTATTTTTCTGCTCAAGGTCCTCACATTTAGTGACGACATCCTTGAGCTCCTACTGCACCTCAGCCACTCTGGCCTCGTGCTTGTCACTAGCGGCTTTCACCGATGAAAGCTCGGTGGCCGCTCGCTCGGCCGCCTCCTGCTTGGCCTTCTTCAGTTCGGCCTTGAGGCTCTCGACCTACGCGGCAACAGCTGCAGCCGTATTAAATGCATTCCCTGCTTAGGGTTCACCCTGGAGACTTTGCTCTATAAGGAAAACTGAACTGCTACAAGTCTAGTCCGGACTAACCTTGCGCTTCATCGAACTGCTTGTTGACAAGGTTGAGCTACTCATCGGAGCCTTGAGTTTCCTATTCATCTTGGTGAGCTCCGCGGCATTGGCAGCCGCCGCCGAAGACGAGGCTTACAAAAACAGCTTACATAATTTAGACTCCCGCTTCATTGATTTTCGATCCTCCGCCAGGTTTTCTCAATCCTGATAGAGTCTCAGGGGCTACTACGTATGAGGATTACATGACCTTGCTCAAGAAATTCACTTTATAAAATGGATATTACATGGCTTACCTCGAAGCCCGCCAGGAGGCCACCAAAAGCTTCCTTCAGTCCGTTGTTAACGGACCGAATACTTTGAAGAACCACACCCATCAGGGCGCGGTGTTCCACGACGACAAAGGAGCTATTCAAAGACTCCTCCATCACATCTGGCCACCCAGCCGCAACCCGATCTTCGGTATTCGGCGCTGGCGGCAGGGCCCCGGCTCCTCCTTCCGTGGAGGGCGGAATTGACGACTCCGGGATCCTTGGGGGCTCCGGAACAGTCTTCGGGGAGGGCTCAGATTGATCGAGCTCCCACACTTTGTTCACTAGGAGAGATCTCCCCTTCTGGTCTTCGGCGACCGAGGTGTTAACCTCGGCCATGATGTCATCACCGCCGCCCCCTATGTCCGGGCCGGGAGGGGTCTTACGGGACAACACCTCTCTGGTCTCCCCGGTGGCCGGAGGAGGCATGGAGCGCGATGCGGTCCCGCTCTCCGCCAGTTCGGCTGGTGGGGAGTTCCCTTCCGATGCCTGCTCGGTGGGGAGGTCGCGCGGCGGGCTGCATTATGAAAGGCATACACACGATCAATAATAAACTAACGAAGCAAATGCCTGGGGAGTCTTCGGATTTTCACCTTTGGGCAGGAGGCTTGACCCTCGGGTTCCTTTGCGGAACCTCTTCAGAGGCTTCCGACCCCTTAGCAGAGTCCAAGCTGTCGTCGGGCAGGACAAACTTGGCCCCGTACTACTTCTTTGGGGCATGAGGAGGCTGCTCCTCCTCGGCGTCTTCTGACGCTGCCCTTTTCCTTCTTTGGGAGGAGACGCTCTCCTCCCCGTCCTCCTCCTGCTCCCCCTCATGAACAGAGGGAGCTTGGGTTTGCCCAGACTTGGTGTTCGGATTCCCCCTTGGGAGGAGGCCTTCTCGGGCCTCCCTCGACTCGACTTTCTTCTTCTCTTTCTTCTCGGGCGCCTTGTACGGCGCCACGGTCATCATTTTCTCCAGCAGGGCCGACCTAGGGTCTTCGTGCAGTGGGGCTGCACTGTCAATCCGCGCGGCCTTCTCAATCCAACCCTGCGAATGTGAGGAAGAAAAAGTCAGTTTTTCCTTGTTAAAAGGTAAATACCCGAACATGAAGAATGAAACTTCATTACCTCCCGAGGAGGGTGCGCGGCATCGAGGCAAATATCTTCTTCCTTGGCCGGCCACTCCTTCTAGGGCTTGAATAGCACCTTCCACAGCTTGTCGTGGGTGGTGCCATAGAACCATAGCATGGTGACTAGGTCCTCGGGCTTGTAAGACCACATTGGAGCGGCCCTTTGTTGGCAAGGAAGGAGCCGTCGGCAGAGCATCACTTGGACCACGTTGGTCAGCTTGGGGTTCGCCTTTATCATGCTGGACACGTGTTTCTGCAGTGCCTCCGCCTCCGTTGATGACCCCCAGTCGGGGCTCTTCCTGGTCCACGAGGTTAGTCTCGTGGGTGGTTCAGATCTGAGCTCGGGGGCCGCTGCCTAGCCCGTCCCGCGTGGCTCGGTGATATAGAACCACTCTTTTTCCAGACCTTAGCGGTATCTAAGAAGGTACATTCCGGCCATTTAACCCGGGCGAGCTTACTGATCATCGCCCCCTGCAGTCCGCCTGCTAGCCGTCGACTATCTTCGGCTTGACGTTGAAGACCTTTAGCCACAGGCCGAAGTGTGGCTGGACCCGCAGAAAGGCCTCACAAATTATGATGAAGGCCGAGATGTGCAGAAAGGAGTTCGGGGCCAGATCATAGAAATCTAGCCCGTAGAAGAACATCAACCCCCTGACGAAGGGGTGGAGCGGGAAGCCCAGTCCCCGGATGAAGTGGGGGACAAACACCACCCTCTCGCCTGGTTGGGGCGTGGGGACGACCTGGCCCTCTTCTGGAGCCCGGTGAACGACGTCGACCGGGAGGTAGCCGACGCGCTTCAGATCCTCGATGTCGTCGTTGGTGACGATGGAGGCCTCCCACTTGCCTTTTGCACCAGATCAGGCCATGGCCGAATTGACGGAGTGGCTAGGAGGGAGTTCTTGAGGAAGGATGGGTCGGGGCGCTGGAGCTCCGTAGATTGGGTAAGCAATGACGAGAGGAAGGAGAAAGAGTGTAGAGATAGCTGTGGTTGTTTCCCTTTTCTAAGCTGTCGTAATAGCAAGAGTCCGTTTACTGTGCCGCAGGCCTCGCCGGTTCCCGATATAGTCGTGACGTTATGCGTGAGTGGGATAATCAAAGTCATTGATCGTATCCCTTAAAAAATGGGGGACGATCTCCATGTTCATGGGACGTGCCAATGGAGGAACTGCCTCGAACCATGAATCGAGTTTTCATAACGGTTCAATATTTGTGATCGACTATGACCCTTCGCCAAAAGTTGTCAGGCGAGGGCACTATTCACACTTGAGCGGTTGGTCTTTGAGGCTAAGCAATATTTACAATTCGGATTCTGAATATAATCTGGTTAACACATGGCCGAACTTAGCTAAGCAACTTTTGGAGGCTTGGCTAAGGGGAACTACTCCGAATACAGAAGGGAAGAAGAACTCGCCCCGCAAGCAAGATGCTTCAGGTGCACGGAGAACTCCAGGAGTTATAAGACACCGGCATTGGAGGCCAGTTCAGGGGCTACTGAGGGAGTCCTGGACTAGGGGGTCCTCGGGCCGCCGGCCTATCTCTTATAGGTCGGATAGGTGGGCCATTGTACGACTACTATAAGGCCAAACTACAAGGTGACTTCGTGTTCGGACAGGAAACCTTCAGAGCCTTGATGTGTCCTCCAAGTCAAGATGAAAGAATCGTCATGTTTATTCCTTCATTGTAACCGACCATGTGTAACCCTAGGACCCCTGGTGTCTATATAAACCAGAGGGTTTAGCCCGTGGAGGCTAGAAGAACAACCATCATCCTACTCACCTAGGGTTTAGTTCATCTGATCTTGTGGTAGATCGACTCTGTAATCATCCTGTACACTTCAATATAATCAAGCAGGACGTAGGGTTTTACCTCTTCGAGAGGGCCTGAACCTTCGTCCCTTTTTCCCCATTGATCCAAGATCCACAACTCGGGACCCCCTGCCTGAGATCTGCCGGTTTTGACATCGACAACGGGTTTGGTCAGAGGAGTGCTACATCCAACCTGGTTGGCAAATCCGGTTGTCGTGCGCAGGCAAACGGGAAGTGGAGACTTTGCACTGATTACACTGATCTCAACAAAGCATGTCCCAAGGATCCTTTACCCTTGCCGCGCATCGACCAGATTGTGGACTCCACCGCCGGCTATGACTTGCTCTCATTCCTTGATGCATACTCTGGATATCATCAGATATTTATGTCGAAAGAAGATGAGGAGAAGACCACATTCATTACTCCATGTGGCACGTATTGCTTTGTGCGCATGCCTTTCGGACTACAGAGTGCTGGTTCGACATTTGCAAGAGCAGTTCAGATTGGTTTTGAGCCATAGTTGCACAAGAACGTTGAAGCCTATATGGATGATCTAGTGGTCAAAACCAAGGACAAATCAACCCTCATTGAAGATTTAGAAGAAACATTCGTGAACTTGCGCAAGATCAACTTGAAGCTTAACCCTGAGAAGTGTGTGTTCTATATCCCATCCGATAAACTTCTCGGGTTCTTTGTGTCTCAGCGTGGAATCGAAGCAAACCCCAATAGGATCAAAGCCATTGAGCAGATTCAAGCACCTAAGACCGTCAAGGATGTGTGGCGCCTTCCCGGTTGTGTCGCAGCTCTGAGTAGTTTCATTTCAAGATCTGCTGAGCGCGCCCTGTCGGTTTTCAAGATATTGAAAAAGGCAGGTCCAGTCAAATGGACTCCGGAAGCGGATGCTGCGCTGCAAGATCTGAAAAGATACATGTCCTCTGCGCCAACCTTAGTCGCGCCTAGGCCACAAGAACCGTTGTTGCTGTACTTAGCGGCAATGAACCAAGTGGTTAGTGTTGCGCTGGTTATGCATAGAGAAGCTGGTGACGAGGAAACAACAGCACCAAAGCCATCCCATGACAAAGAAAAATCCTCCTCGGCAGATCTTGGTGCTGGTGGAGCGAAGACAGTGCAAGAGGAGATAGCTAATCAGCAGGTGATGCCGAAGAATAAGGTGGTGCAGCAGCCTGTATATTTTGTCAGCTCCCTTTTACAGGGGGCTAGGTCAAGGTATTCGGGCATGCAGAAGTTGCTTTTTGGCCTACTTATGGCCTCGAGAAAGCTGCACCTCTACTTCCAGGCTCATGATATCACGGTAGTCACTCTCTTTCCGTTGCAACGCATTCTAAGAAATCTAGAGGAAACCGGCAGGATAGTAGAGTGGCACTGGAACTATCGAGTTTTGCACTCAAGTTTGAAAGTACATAGACCATTCAGAGTAAAGCACTAGCAGAGTTCATTGTGGAATGGACACCAATGCAAGATGACAAGATCCACGAATCAACTCTCCCCGGCAAGGAAACTGCGAAGAATTGGGTCATGTACTTTGACGGTGCTTTCTCGCTGCAAGGCGCTAGTGCCGGAGTGCTGCTTGTCGCACCCACCAGAGAGCATCTCAAGTACTTGGTTCAGATGCACTTTCCCTAGGAGGAGGCTACCGACAATACTTCTGAGTAAGAGGGACTGCTTGCCGACCTCAGAATAGCGGCGAAGTTGGGGATCAAAAAGTTGATTGTCCGTGGGGACTCGCAACTTGTAGTGAAGCAAGTGAACAAAGACTACTAGAGCCCGTTGATGGAGGCATATGTGGATGAAGTGATCAAATTGGAAGAACACTTTGACGGTTTGCCAACAGAGCATGTTCCCCGTGCGGAAAACAACATCACTGATCAACTGTCAAAGTGTGCTTCCCAGAAGCTTACTGTGGAAGCGGGAACTTTTGTGCTCCATTTGAATCAGCCAACATTCACCCCATCAACGAGAGCCAAGAAAAGAAGAAAGATAAGCACTGACAAGTATTTTCCGGGAAAGCTCCCTGAAGCCACCGGCAAGAGTGTTGCCAGGAGTGATAATGCTCTTGTCGGTGAGCAGCAGCCTCAAGCAGAATCTCAGATTCTTGCCGTCGAGGTTAGCGCTCCCACGGCCGAAGAAATGCCTTTAGTCCTTGTTGTCGAGCCTCAGGCTCTAGCATGGGCTCGATAGATGGTTCAGTTTCTCCAAATAGGAGAATTTCTCGAGGAACAAGAGCAAGGAGAAAAAGTAGCCAGTCAGTCAAGTATGTATTAGTTTGTGGATGAGATCCTGTACAGAAAAAGACCAAACAGAGTGAAATTAAGGTGCATTTGCAGGGAAGATGGACTAAAGTTGTTGGCAGAGATACATGGAGGCGTATGCGGTTCCCATATAGAAGCAAGAGCCCTTGTCGGGAAAACCTTCCGACAAGGTTTCTATTGGCCTACTGCCCTCCAGGATGCAACTGAGCTAGTAACAAGATGTGAAGCATGCCAGTTCCACTCAAAGAATATACATCAACCAGGTCAAGCCCTCCAGACAATCCCTCTCTCCTGGCCTTTCTTGGTCTGGGGGCTCGATATTTTGGGCCCCTTCCCCCATGCTACTAGGGGCTTTGAGTTCTTGTACATTGCCATCGACAAGTTCACAAAGTGGCCTGAGGTAGAGCCAGTGAGGAAGGTGACCGCATAGTCAGCTGTCAAGTTCTTTAAAGGATTAGTTTGCTAGTTTGGAGTTCCAAATAGAGTCATCACTGACAACGACACACAATTTACGAGCCGCACCTTCATGCAATACATCCAGGGCCTTGGGAGCAAGGTTTGCTTTGCCTCTGTTGCTCACCCAATGAGTAACGGGTGAGTAGAGTGGATGAATGCTGAAGTGCTGCGCGGGCTCAAGACAAGAACTTTCTACAAGTTGCACAAGTGCGGGAGGCGATGGATTGATGAGTTGCCGGTGGTTCTTTGGTCACTCAAAATGACACCAAATTGAGCTACTGGCCAGACACCCTTCTCCCTAGTCTATGGTGCAGAAGCGGTGCTCCCCACGGAACTCATATATGGGTCACCTCGAGTACTTGCCTATGATGAAGTAGTGCAACAACAGCTCCGGCATGACGATGTCATGCTCCTCGAGGAAGATCGTCTACGGGTAGCTGTGCGAGTTGCTCACTACCAGGAAGCCTTGTGCCGCTATCATAGCCATAAGGTTCATGCCCAGAACCTTGAGGAAGGCGACCTTGTCCTTCGGTGTGTTCAATCCGCCAAGGGAACAAACAAGTTCACGCCGAAGTGGGAGGGCCCTTACCGGGTAGTACAAGTCACCAGACCTGGCGTAATCCGTCTGAAGACCGAAGATGGCATTCGTGTGCAAAACTCATGGAATATTGAGCATCTTCGCAAGTTCTACCCATAAGGCGCCATTGCCGGGCCTCATCCCCGCAACCTCTTTTGTACAAGCATAGTCCCAGGGACTTGTAACCATTTGTACAAAGCCAGGCGCAGACCCTGTGCATATCTGAATAAAGCTAAGTGCTCCACAAGCCGTCATGCATGTTTACTTATGTACTGATGCATGTGTAGTGTGATAGCGCTTTGCTTGAATATAATGATTAACATACCGCCAAGGTATCCATGTTACTATGCTTCTCCTTTCTGTTTTCCTCAAGTGCAGAAGGATTCCTCGCGTACAAGTTTCCCGAGGAGGAACGAAGGTGGAATGTCGGATTGGCGGTTCATTCCATTTCATATGATAAGAAGTATAGCAAAGAAAGACAAGTTAGAAATTTCCCTTGCACATCTCTGTACTCGTACAAAAAACCTGCACACCAAGGAATCTTTCCGCGTCTTGTTTTCGCGCTCCGGTTCTGCCTCGAGTTCACTCGACGAAATCTATGCAAGATGCGTTCGAGGCCGACAAGTTACCATGACGGTGGTCGCTCCCCGGCAGGTTTCCGAACAGCGTAGGATACTATAATAAAAAAAACGTACGAGGATGGAGACAAGCAAGGAAGATGATTTCTTTTTATTTCTGACATCATACAATTTTTGAAGAAAAAACGAAAAGTGCTCGATAATGCCTTTCTTGTCCCTCTCCTCCTAGGGTTTACATCGAGTGCAAGGAGGGCAAAAGGAGCGCCTGGGCGATGCCCTGGTCACCCCCGCCAGGACCAGTGGGACACGGCTTGACGGGAGCCCCGGCAGGGAAGGTGAAGCGGGAGTCCACCGGGTGCAGATGATGGCGCTTCTAGCACCCAACTGGTGATGAAGGTGCTACCGGCATTGAGCTGGGTCTGAGTCGTCGTCCTCGGACTTGATGACCGGGGACTCGCAGTTGCCGTCTTCACCGACTGTGCCCTCCTTGTCGGTGTCGCTCGAGGATGAGCTTTCATCATCACTCGAGCTTTCCGTGTAGCACCCTAGACAAGCGCCTGAAGGCCCGAAGATCTTCACGGAAAGTGCGTCGACCTCCACCAGCTTGAAGTGGAGGGTGTGCCCCTCCGTCAAGTAGTGGGCGCGTGCGAAGGACTTCCACCCTCGGGTGAGGTACATGACACCGTTGGCGGGGAACTTCACATCCACCCAAACGGCGGCATTGATGCAGCCGTTGACGCGCAAGCACAACCCGAGCGACTGGTCCGTCTCCATCACCCTAGCGAAAGGGCGAGGGAGCCGCAGCCTACTCCTTGGCGGGTCACTCAGCCCGATGATGAACTCAAGCGCGGTCCCCCCCGTGTGGTCCTTCACCAGGGTGATGACCCACAAGTATAGGGGATCAATCGTAGTCCTTTCGATAAGTAAGAGTCTCGAACCCAATGAGGAGCAGAAGGAAATGACAAGCGGTTTTCAGCAAGGTATTTTCTGCAAGCACTGAAATTATCGGTAACAGATAGTTTTGTGATAAGCTCATTCATAGCGGGTAACAAGTGTAACTAAGGTGCAGCAAGGTGGCCCAATCCTTTTTGTAGCAAAGGACAAGCCTGGACAAACTCTTATATAAAGCAAAGCGCACCCGAGGACACATGGGAATTGTTGTCAAGTTAGTTTTCATCATGCTCATATGATTCGCATTCGTTACTTTGATAATTTGATATGTGGGTGGACCGGTGCTTGGGTGCTGTCCTTACTTGGACAAGCCTCCCACTTATGATTAACCCCTCTCGCAAGCATCCGCAACTACGAAAGATGAATTAAGATAAATCTAACCATAGCATGAAACATATGGATCCAAATCAGCCCCTTACCAAGCAACGCATAAACTAGGGTTTAAGCTTCTGTCACTCTAGCAACCCATCATCTACTTATTACTTCCCAATGCCTTCCCCTAGGCCCAAATCATGGTGAAGTGTCATGTAGTCAACGTTCACATAACACCACTAGAGGAAAGCAAACATACATCTCATCAAAATATCGAACGAATACTAAATTCACATGATTACTTATAACAAGACTTCTCCCATGTCCTCAGGAACAAATGTAACTACTCACAAAGCATATTCATGTTCATAATCAGAGGAGTAATAAATATCATTAAGGATCTGAACATATGATCTTCCACCGAATAAACCAACTAGCATCAACTACAAGGAGTAATCAACACTACTAGCAACCCACAGGTACCAATCTAAGGTTTTGAGACAAAGATCGGATACAAGAGATGAACTAGGGTTTGAGAGGAGATGGTGCAGGTGAAGATGTTGATGGAGATTGACCCCCTCTTGATGAGAGGATAGTTGGTGATGACGATGGCTTCGATTTCCCGCTCCCGGAGGGAAGTTTCCTCGGCAGAATAGCTCCGCCGGAGCCCTAGATTGCTTCTGCCCAGGTTCCACCTCGAGACGGCGGCGCTTCATCCCGAAAGCTTCCTTCTGATTTTTTCCAGGTCAAAACCCTCCATATAGCAGAAGATGGGCACCGGAGACCTGATAGGGGGCCCACAAGCCCTAGGGGCGCGCCCAGGGGTAGGGCGCGCCCCCAGGCTTGTGGCCTCCTAGTGGGTCCCCTCTGGTATTTTCTTCGCCCAATATTTTTTATATTCCAAAATAATTCTCCGTAAAGTTTTAGGACTTTTGGAGTTGTGCAGAATAGGTCTCTCAGATTTGCTCCTTTCCGGTCCAAAATTCCAGCTGCCGGCATTCTCCCTCTTTGTGTAAACCTTGTAAAATAAGAGAGAAAAGGCATAAGTATTGTACCATAATGTGTAATAACATCCCATAATGCAATAAATATCAATATAAAAGCATGATGCAAAATGGACGTATCAACTCCCCCAAGCTCAGACCTCGCTTGTCCTCAAGCGAAAGCCGAATCGATAATCATGTCCACATGTTTAGAGATAGAGGTGTCGATAAAATAAAATACGGACATGCGGGCATCATGATCATCTTTAGAACAGCAACACATAATGTCATATAATTTCTTATGCTAAAGTAACAATTCGTTCACAAGGTAAAGTATGAAACAAGAATTTATTGAAAACTAACAAACTATTATTTCAGTCATTGGAGCAAGTGCAATTTATCATAACGTAGGAAACAGTCAATATAAGAGCTTTTCAGCAAGTTCACATACTCAACTATCATTTAGTCTTTCATAATTGCTAACACTCACGCGATACTTATGAGATCAAAGTTTCAATCGGTCATAGAGAAAGATAGGGGCTCATAGTTTCGCCTCCCAACCTTTTACCTCAATGGTAACATCAACAATAATACTTTATGATAACCTACATCCGAGTGGATATATATATCTGGATCTTTCCCCAACATAAAGTGCTTGCCAAAAAGAAAAAGTGTAAAAAGAATAGGTGAAGATCACCATGACTCTTGTATAAGGGTAGAAGATAAAAGTAAAAGATAGGCCCTTCGCAGAGGGAAGCAGAGGTTGTCATGCGCTTTTATGGTTGGATGCACAAAATCTTAATGCAAAAGAGCGTCACTTTATAGTGCCGCTTGTGATAAAGAACTTTATTATGCAGTCTGTCGCTTTTATTTCTTCCATATCACAAGTTCATATACAACTTATTTTCCTCACACTAATAGATCATACATATTTAGAGAGCAATTTTTATTGCTTGCACCAATGACAACTTACTTGAAGGATCTTACTCAATCCATAGGTAGGTATAGTGGACTCTCATGGCAAAACTGGTTTAAGGGATGTTTGGATGCACAAGTAGTATCTCTACTTGGTGCAAAAGATTTGGCTAGCATGGGGTGAGAAGCAAACTCAACATGTTGGAGGATCCATGACAATATAACTTCTATTCGGATATAAGAAAACATAACCCATTATGTTGTCTTCCTTGTCCAACATCAACTTTTTAGCATGTAATATTTTAATGAGTGCTCACAATCACAAAAGATGTCCAAGATAGTATATTTATATGTGAAACCTCTCTTTCTTTATTACTTCCTATTAATTGCAACAATGACCAAAACTATGTTTGTCAACTCCCAACAAATTTCATGCGACATACCTCTTATATGTGAAGTCGTCACTTCCCATAAGATCAATATATAATCTTTTTATTTCTTTTATTCTTTATTTCTTTTTCTCAAGATCATAGCAAGAAAGCAAAGCCCTCAACTCAAAACTAATCTTTATAATATAACTCTCGGAGTCAATTACATAGAGGGAACGCAAAGCAAAACTCAAAGCTAGATCATACTAAAACTTTATTCTACTAAACTGAGATATAACCAAAAGGATCGAACTAAGAAAAATGATAAAGGTAAAGATGTAATGGTGATACGATACCGGGGCACCTCCCCCAAGCTTGGCAGTTGCCAAGGGGAGTGCCCATACCCCTGTATTTAGGTCTCTTTCTTCGGAGGTGGCGATGATGGAGTTTATGTTAGCTTGATTAAGCTATTCTTCATATCCTGCAATTATCGGAGTACATGTTGAAGCATAATTGCATTCTTTTGAAGCTCTTCTAAAAGATGCTTGTTTTCTGGCCACCATGAGCTTTTCCCTGCACCACTTTCACTTGGACGGGATATCCCAATTGGAGGGTATGTGTGTGCGAGGAGTATTCTCCACCCCATAATTATGGACCAAATTATAAAAGTTGTTTCGATGTAACCTGTGTAAGGGCCTCCTAGGTGGAAGCCCTTCTTGTATCTGTTGGCCTTCATGGTTGCTTGTAGTCCCTACCACTTGATGGGGACTGGGAATAGTGGAGATGCCAGCCAGAGTGCCTCTCTCCGAAGCCGGAGAGTGGACCTCAAGCGAATCCCCTTGATCTTCTTCCATCGTGACTTCCTTGGCTTTCGCCCTCCTGAGTTCCATCTGCATCAACCAAGCATCGTCGTCCACATTGTTGGAGGAGGAGGAAGACATGATGCCTGGCCTTGAAAACTCTGGCAGAAAACAGCTCAAAACGAAAACAGGAGATATTGCCGTGGTACGGTGTTCAAAACCTTCGGGAGATTATATAATGAATTTTTACCGACCAAAAGGAGTGTACTACAAGAAAACAGAGTCCAAAGGGCACACGAGGTGCCCACAAGCCTGGGAGGTGTGCCCAGGGGGGTAGGGCGCGCCCCAGGGCTTGTCGCCTCCTCGTGTACCTTTCAGACTACTTTTAATTTTCCTAATATTTTAAATATTCCAAAACGGAATAAAATTGCCATTGGAAATTTTTTGGAGTCGGTTTACTTGCCGTACCACATACCTATTCCTTTTCGGAGTCTGAAACGTTCTGGTAGGTCTCCCTTATGTACTCCTCCGGTGTTATGGTATTAATAATATTGGTCTCAACATTTATGGGAGTACCCGAGATATAATGTTTGATTCTTTGCCCGTTTACCACCTTCGGGTTGGTGCCTTCGTTGTTGTTGATTTTGATGGCACCGGAACGGTAAACCTCCTCGATAATATAAGGAACTTCCCATTTAGAGAGAAGCTTTCCTACACAAATTCTTAAACAAGAATTGTATAGCAAGACAAGGTCACCTACATTAAATTCACGCTTTTGTATCCTTTTATCATGCCATCTTTTAACTTTCTCTTTAAACAGGTTGGCATTCTCATAGGCTTGGGTTCTCCATTCATCAAGTGAGCTAATATCAAATAACCTCTTTTCACCGGCAAGTTTGAAATCATAGTTGAGCTCTTTAATTTCCCAATAAGCTTTATGTTCTAGTTCAAGAGGTAAGTGACATGCTTTTCCATAAACCATTTTATATGGAGACATACCCATAGAATTTTTATAAGCAGTTCTATAAGCCCATAATGCATCATCAAGTTTCTTAGACCAATTCTTTCTGGATCTATTAACAGTCTTTTGCAAAATCAACTTTAATTATCGATTACTCAATTCTACTTGACCACTAGACTGAGGATGATATGGATATGCAATTCTATGGTTAACATCATACTTAGCAAGCAATTTACGGAAAGCACCATGAATAAAGTGTGAACCACCATCAGTCATTAAATATCTAGGGACTCCAAACCTCGGGAAAATAACTTCTTTAAGCATTTTAATGGAAGTGTTATGATCAGCACTACTAGTTGAAATAGCTTCTACCCACTTAGTAACATAATCAAAAACAACCAAAATATGTGTATACCCATTAGAGGAGGGAAAAGGTCCCATATAATCAAAGCCCCAAACATCAAATGGTTCAATAACAAGTGAATAATTCATAGGCATATCCTGATGTCAACTAATATTACCAATTCTTTGACATTCATCGCAAGACAAGACATACCTACGAGCATCCTTGAAGAGAGTAGGCCAATAAAAACCAGATTGTAATACCTTATGTGCAGTTCTATCTCCAGCATGGTGTCCTCCATAAGTTTCAGAGTGACACTTGCGTAGGATTTGTTCCTATTCATGCTCAGGTACACAACGTCTAATAACACCATCTACTCCTTCTTTATAAAGGTGTGGGTCATCCCAGAAGTAATGTCTTAAATCATAGAAAAACTTTTTCTTTTGCTGGTATGTGAAACTAGTTGGTATAAATTTAGCAACAATGTAACTAGCATAATCAGCATACCATGGAGCACTACGAGAAGCATTTATGACAGCTAATTGTTCATCAGGAAAGCTCTCATCAATAGGTAGTGGGTCATCAAGAACATTCTCTAACCTAGACAAGTTGTGTGCTACAGGGTTCTCAGCTCCCTTTCTATCAATAATATGCAAATCGAATTCTTGCATCAAGAGAACCCATCTAATAAGCCTAGGTTTAGCATCTTTCTTTTCCATATGGTATTTAATAGCTGCATGATCGGTGTGAATAGTTACTTTGGAATCAACAATATAAGATCTGAACTTATCACAAGCAAAGACAACTACTATAAAATCTTTTTCAGTAGTAGCATAATTTCTTTGAGCACTGTCTAGAGTTTTACTAGCATAATGAATAACATTTAATTTCTTATCAACTCTTTGTCATAGAACACCACCAACAGCATAATCACTTGCATCACACATAATTTCAAAGGGTAGGTTCCAATCAGGTGGTTAAACAATAGGTGCAGAAATCAAGGCTTTCTTAAGTATTTCAAATGCTTCTACACAATCATCATAAAAAACAAATGGAACATCTTTTTGCAAGAGATTAGTGAGAGGCCTAGAAATTTTTGAGAAGTCTTTAATAAACCTCCTATAGAAACCAACATGACCAAGGAAACTTCTTATACCTTTGATATCTTTAGGACTTGTCATTTTTTCAATAGCATCTACTTTAGCTTTATCAACTTCAATACCTCTTTCTGAGATTTTATGCCCCAAGACAATACCTTCATTAACCATAAAGTGACACTTCTCCCAATTCAAGACAAGATTAGTTTCTTCACATCTCTGCAAAACTTGATCAAGGTTGCTTAAGGAATCATCAAAAGAAGTTCCGTAAATGGAGAAATCATCCATGAAAACCTCAACAATCTTTTCACAAAAGTCAGAGAATATAGCAGTCATACATCTTTGAAAGGTAGTAGGTGCATTACATAAACCAAAAGGCATACGTCTATAAGAAAAGGTACCGAAAGGGCAAGTAAAAGTAGTTTTTTCTTGATCCTCTTGTGACACAGGTATTTGAGAAAAACCAGAATAACCATCTAGAAAGCAAAAGTGTGTATGTTTGGATAGTCTTTCTAGCATTTGATCAATAAAAGGTAGAGGGTAATGATCTTTCCTAGTAGCTTTGTTTAATTTTCTAAAATCAATTACCATTCTATAACCTGTAACAATTCTTTGTGGAATCAATTCATTTTTATCATTGGGAACAATAGTAATACCTCCCTTCTTAGGGACACAATGAACATGGCTTACCCATCTACTATCAACAATAGGATAAATTATACCTGCTTCCGAAAGCTTTAATATTTCATTTTTTACCACTTCCTTCATCATAGGATTTAACCATCGTTGATGATCAACAACTGGTTTAGCAGCAGGCTCCATATTAATTTTGTGCTGACATAAAGTGGGACTAATGCCCTTAAGATCATCAAGAGTATATCCAATAGCGGCATGGTGCTTCTTCAGAGTTTTCAATAATTTCTTTTCTTCATGCTCTGAAAGGTTAGCACTAATAATAACAGGATATATCTTCTTTTCATCAAGATAAGCATATTTCAGAGTATCGGGTAATTGTTTAAGATCGAACACAGGATCACTCTTGGGTTGTAGAGGATCTCCAAGAGTTTCAACAGGCAAATTGTGTTTCAAAACAGGCATTTGTTTAAAGAAAATCTCAGCTAGTTCCCTTCTTTCATTCATGACCATATCATTTTCATGGTCTAGTAAATATTGTTCTAAAGGATCAGTAGGGGGCATAGCAATAGAAGCAAGACCAATAATTTCATCTTTACTAGGCAGTTCTTTATCATGGGGTTGTCTACGAAATTTGGAGAAATTAAACTCATGAGACACGTCCCCAAAACTTACAATAACAGTTTCTTTCTCACAATCTATTTTGGCATTAATAGTGTTCAAGAAAGGTCTACCAAATATAATGGGACGAAAATCATCTTGTGGGGAACCAAGAACAAGAAAATCAGTAGGGTATTTTATTTTCCCACACAAGACTTCAACATCTCTAAGAATCCCAATTGGTGATATAGTATCTCTATTGGCAAGTTTAATAGTGACATCAATATCTTCTATTTCAGTAGGTGCAATATCATTCATAATTTTTTGATATAAGGTAAAGGGAATTGCACTCACACTAGCACCCAAATCACATAAGCCATGATAACAATGATCTCCTATTTTAACAGAAACAACAGGCATGCCAACAACAGGTCTATGTTTATCTTTATCATCGGGTTTGGCAATTCTAGCAGCTTCATCACAGAAATAAATAACATGCCCATCAATATTATCGACCAAGAGATCTTTAACCATAGCAATACTAGGCTCAACTTTAATTTGTTCAGGGGGTGTAGGTGTTCTAGTATAACTCTTACGAACCACAGCTGAAGCTTTAGCATGTTCCTTTATTCTAATAGGGAAAGGTGGTTTCTCAATATAAGCAGTAGGAACAATAGGATCAATATTATAAGTAATAGTTTCCTCTTCAGCTTTAATAGGTTCTACTATTTTCACTTCAATGGGAGGATGATATTTAAACCACTTCTCCTTAGGGATATCAACATGAGTAGCAAATGATTCACAGAAAGAAGCTACTATCTCAGAGTCAAGTCCATATTTAGTGCTAAATTCACGAAAAGCATCGGTATCCATAAAAGATTTAACACAATCAAACTTAAGGTTTATACCTGACTCCTTACCTTTGTCGAGTTCCCAATCTTCAGAGTTGTGTTTAATTCTTTCCAATAAATCCCATTTGAATTCAATAGTCTTCTTCATAAAAGAACCAGTACAAGAAGTATCGAGCATGGATTGATCATTACGAGAAAGCCGAGCATAAAAATTCTGAATAATAATTTCTCTTGAGAGCTCATGATTGGGGCATGAATATAACTTTGACTTAATCCTCCCCCAAGCTTGAGCGATACTTTCTCCTTCACGAGGCCAAAAATTATAAATATAATTCCGATCATGATGAACTAGATGCATAGGATAAAACTTCTGATGAAATTCCAATTTCAATCGGTTGTAATTCCAAGTCCCAATATCATTGCATAGCCTATACCATGTCAATGTCTTCTCCTTCAAATATAAAGGGAAGACCTTCTTCTTGACTTCATCCTCGGGCAAACCTGCAAGCTTAAATAATCCACAAACTTCATCCACATAGATTAGATGCATATCAGGATGTAATGTTCCATCTCCTGCATAAGGATTAGCTAGCAGTTTCTCTATCATACCCGAAGGAATTTCATAATAAATATTTTCAGTAGGTTCAGTAAGTTGAGGGCAACTCTTTGCTCTTTCGGTCGGGGTGAAGATACCCCAAACAAACCCCTCAAAGGATTATGTTCCATAGCAACAAGTGACAATAAATTTCAGCACACTATATAAATGTTTCCTTACCAAATTCCACTTACCAAAGGTGCTTCACTCCCCGGCAACGGCGCCAGAAAAGAGTCTTGATGACCCACAAGTATAAGGGATCAATCATAGTCCTTTCGATAGGTAAGAGTGTCGAATCCAACGAGGAGCAGAAGGAAATGACAAGCGGTTTTCAACAAGGTATTTTCTGCAAGCACTGAAACTATCGGTAACAGATAGTTTTGTGATAAGATAATTCGTAACGGGTAATAAGTAACAAGTGTAACTAAGTTTCAGAAAGGTGGCCCAATCCTTTTTGTAGCAAAGGACAAGCCTGGACAAACTCTTATATAAAGCAAAGCGCTCCCGAGGACACATGGGAATTATTGTCAAGTTAGTTTTCATCATGCTCATATGATTCTTGTTCGTTACTTTGATAATTTGATATGTGGGTGGACCGGTGCTTGGGTGCTATCCTTACTTGGACAAGCCTCCCACTTATGATTAACCCCTCTCGCAAGCATCCGCAACTACAAAAGAAGAATTAAGAGAAATCTAACCATAGCATGAAACATATGGATCCGAATCAGCCCCTTACCAAGCAACGCATAAACTAGGGTTTAAGCTTTTGTCACTCTAGCAACCCATCATCTACTTATTACATCTCAATTCCTTCCCCTAGGCCCAAATCATGGTGAAGTGTCATGTAGTCGACGTTCACATGACACCACTAGAGGAAAGACAACATACAACTCATCAAAATATCGAACGAATTCCAAATTCACATGATTACTTATAACAAGACTTCTCCCATGTCCTCAGGAACAAACGTAACTAATCACCAAGCATATTCATGTTCATAATCAGAGGAGTAATAAATATCATTAAGGATCTGAACATATGATCTTCCACCGAATAAACCAACTAGCATCAACTACAAGGAGTAATCAACACTACTAGCAACCCACAGGTACCAATCTGAGGTTTTGAGACAAAGATCGGATACAAGAGATGAACTAGGGTTTGAGAAGAGATGGTGCTGGTGAAGATGTTGATGGAGATTGACCCTCTCTCGATGAGAGGATCGTTGGTGATGACGATGGCTTTGATTTCCCCCTCCTGGAGGGAAGTTTCCCCAGCAGAATAGCTCCGCCGGAGCCCTAGATTGCTTCTGCCCAGGTTCCGCCTCGAGACGGTGGCGCTTCGTCCCGAAAGCTTCCTTCTGATTTTTTCCATGTCAAAACCCTCCATATAGTAGAAGATGGGCACCGGAGACCTGACAGGGGGCCCACAAGCCCTAGGGGCGCACCCAGGGGGGTAGGGCGCGCCCCCCTGAACTTGTGGCCTCATGGTGGGTTCCCTCTGGTATTTTCTTCGCCCAATATTTTTCATATATTCCAAAATAATTCTCCGTAAATTTTCAGGATGAGTTGTGCAGAATAGGCCTCTCAGATTTGGTCCTTTCCGGTCCAGAATTCCAGCTGCCAGCATTCTCCCTCTTTGTGTAAACCTTGTAAAATAAGAGAGAAAAGGCATAAGTATTGTACCATAATGTGTAATAACAGCCCATAATGCAATAAATATCAATATAAAAGCATGATGCAAAATGGACGTATCACGAGGGCGGGGCCGCAGGAGGTGGAACCGCTGACGCCCCGGTCCGGCATCCTCGACCATGACCTCGCCCTCTGCTTCCGCCCTGCGCGCTAGAGCCAGCCTCCACGGCCGCCGTAGAAGTAGAGGCATGAATCCGAGGGGAAGCTCTCACCATCGCAGTGGAAGCATGAGCAAGGCCTCTTCCTCTCGCCATGGTGACTGAAACTTGAAGGAGAATGAAGGAGATGGAGATGGATGAGCATCACCTCCCACATCCCTCCCCCTTTTATAGGGGAGGGCGCGGGGGCTGGCTCTCCACTACTCCAGGGCAGCAGCCCCACTTCACCAATCCTGCGCCATGCGCCACTGGAGGACGCATTACTTCGCCTGCCGCCCAGCCTCGCTAATCCGGCGTTCTGGCTCCTCTAATCAAGGGGATAATTGGTTTTATACCCTTAGTTGTGTCCCCCTCGTCAGGATTGCCCCTAGTTTCTGAAAACACGTGGCCTTGCCCAACCCACTTTGGCGTCTTGTGCTTTTGCACTTTGACCGTCACTTTGAAAAGATCATAACTAATTCATACTAAATCAGAAAAATTCAAATAAGATACCAAAATGTTCGGAAAAACATCAGTTGTATGTCAATGTCACTTGCATTCATAACAAAAGTGTTAGTAAGTGCCCATCTGAGTTTTAGATCTTATGATACCACCATGAACAGTAAAATCTAAACAAATTCAAAAAATTCAAAAAAAGTTGGTGGCAAAGAATGACAAATGTTTTAAGTGCTTGCCAAGTTTCATCAGGGAATGACATTCGTGGAAGTCGTGGCAAAAAAAAATCAACACTCGAAAATAGATTGTTTTTTTTGCCACGACTTCCATGAATGTCACTCCCTGATGAAACTTGGCAAGCACTTAAAACATTTGTCATTCTTTGCCACCAATTTTTTTTTGAATTTTTTAGATTTTACTGTTCATGGTGGTATCATAAGAGCTAAAAATCGGATGGTAACTTATCAACACTTTTGTCATGAATGCAAGTGACATGGACATGCAGGTGAAGTTTTTCCGAACATTTTGGTATCTTATTTGCATTTTTCTGATTTAGTATGTATTAGTTATGAAGTTTTCAAAGTGACGGTCAAAGGGCAAAAACACAAGATGCCAAAGTGGGTTGGGTAAGACCACGAGTTTTCAGAAACTATGGTCAATCCTGGTGAGGGGGGCACAACTAAGGGTATAAAACCAATTATCCCCTAATCAAGACACTGCCACCACGACCGCCCTTCTGCGCCAATCCCACGCCCCGTGCCTAATCCGCGTCATGGGAGGAAGAAAAGGCCGCAGTAAAGGAGGGAGTGATGGCAGGCGACAGTTACTTCAAGCCACGCGTGGTCGTGAGCTTGCCCATGTTGAGCCTGGCCTCAACCCACGTACGCGTGTGCCCCTGGTTTCTAGCACGAATAGCGGAAGCTATTTAAAAAGGGATGATTTAAAAAAAGAGATTATGCCAGACGAAGGCCGGGAGCTAGCCCGGAGTTTAGATTAATGAAGAAGCAAAGAAGATCTCAAGACAATAGCATCATTGCGACAAGGTTGGCGTCGTCTGTACATTGTTTGGGTCTAACCCAATGATGCCCGATAGCATGTACGGCCAAGACCCGGGGGCTCCTATCGCTGTATTAGACAAGGGATGTAATACCCTGACTTATGCACAGACGAGTAGCAGCTTTCCCGGCAAGAGTAAATTTTCAAACAAAGATTTCCCAAGCTAAAAGAGCAGCTCTTCGTGAGATCAAGGAGCGCATCAAGAAGACCAAGACAAACCACAAGTTGAAGCTAGCTCTTGCCGGAAAGGCAAGCCCGGCAAGATGAAGGCCCGGCAGGCCAACACCAAAACACCAGCGCTCCACCTCACCGAGCAGGTAGTCACCCATCGGTGAGGTGTCGAGCTTGCAGGTGGTTAGGTGAAGCTTGCCGGGCACGTGGCAGCCCGTTGGAGGGAGAATTACCTTTATCGACACCCGTCTTAATGGCGTGTCAACCTAATAGGAGGCAGATGAGCAAGTGGTGCGGCAACCTTGCCGGGGCTCCTCCTCGTCATGACACCTAGCGATGCATTTAATGCATTTTGTCCTAACTAGCATAGTTAGGTATGATACTTCTGTTTCTATCTAATCACCCTGTAAAGACCCTTTTGCCACTGTGGTAACCCCTTGAGCTATAAAAGGAGGGCCAGGGCAACCTTTACAAGGGTTTGAACCCATTGCAACCCCACGCGTAGGTATTCGTGCAACTGCCCTCTCCTCGTGACTTGCTGGGGGAGAGCGCTCCGCGTGCTTGCACACACACCCATCAATAAACCAAAGCAGGAGTAGGATTTTACGCTTCTCAGCGACCCGAACCTGGGTAAAACCATCGTGTACCTTGTCATCTTGCTCTTTGCGTCGTGTGCACCCCCCTCGCCGAACCAGCAAAGGGGCAGCCCTGTCCCATAGATCACCGGCTCCATGCCGACACCGGCCCCTCTCGTGCAAGGACGAGTGAATAAACACTCATCATGAGAATAACCCACTTAGAATGGAAGATACTGACCACCCCCTGTAGCTCCATGAGCGGTGCAGGCACACAAAACAGATGTTCATTTGAATTTTTTAGAGGTGGCACATTCAAATTTACTTGGAACGACAGAGTAATACCGCATATAGGTAGATATAGTGGACTCATCTGGAGTAACTTTGTTTTAAGGATTTGGATGCACAAGCAGTATTCCCGCTTAGTACAGGCAAAGTCTAGCAATTAGGTTGAGAAGCAACCAGCTAGAGAGCGAAAATGGTCATGAACATGCGTTGTGAATAATTAACATTGAATACTAGCATGAGTAGAATATAAACACCGTGAGCATAAATATCGTGGAGGCTATGTTGATTTTGAATCAACTACATGTGTGAACATGTGCCAAGTCAAGCTACTTGAAACATTCAGAGGAGGATACCATATCATCATACTACATCACAACCATTTTAATGCATGTTGACATCTAAAATAAATCATTATTCCTAGCTACTTAAGCATGGCATGAGCAACTATAATCTCTAATTGTCATCATAAACATGTTTAATCATAATATGTTGAATCATGGATACTGAGTTAAACATATTTACAAAAACAAAAACAATTTGAGTTCATACCCGCCTTTCCTTGCCTCAGTCACTTCATCAAATATCGTCATTATTGCCTTTCACTAGCACGACCGAATGATATGAAAATAATAATAGTGCAAGAGTGCCATGGACTAAGCTGGAATCTGCAAACATTTTATTTAAAGGATAAAACAAAATAATTTGGGCTCTTTGTTAGATCAAGGATAATGCATATGAGAGCCACTCAACACTTTCATCGTGGTCTTCTCCTTAGTACGACTCAGCAAAAGAAAAGAATTTCAGAGAAACACACTGAAATATTTTTGGAGTTTTTCGTTTTTCTTGAAGGAAGCAATTTTAAAGAAGGGAAAACAAAAACGAGAAAAACTATTTACACGGGAAAGCTCCCAACCAGTAAAAGAAGAACAAGAAATCTTTTTGGGTTTTCTTTTAGTACTACAACTAATTTAGACTAGAAAGAAAAACCAAAAAGAAGCAAGAAATATTTTTTGGATTTTCTCAGAGTTTTTTCAAACACAAGAAGAAAGCGAGAAAATAAAACTAACATGGATTATACAATGAAAAAGTGTGGGCACCGACAACTGAAGTGAAATCCATGAACATGAATGTAATATCGGTGGGGAATACGTACTCCCCCAAGCTTAGGCTTTTGGCTTATGTTGGTGATCACCACCCGTAGTAGCCATCCGGTCCCATGTGAAAATGTGAGGTGGCAGCACTTGAGCGTCCCACTCCTAGGGCTCCTCCTCTGCCGCTGCCTGTGCATTCTGGTAAGCGATAGTGTCCTCTGGTAGGATGGTGCGCCCGTTCCTGGCATAACAGTCCACTACTAGGGAAATGCTTATAGGTAGGACATCAGTAGTAGCGCTGGAAAATAGCAAGCGCTACTGCTAATTAGCAGTAGCGCTGTTCTGGGGCAGCGCTACAAGTAACACTTTAGCAGTAGCGCCGAAAAAGGAAAAAGCGCTACTACTAAGTGGGACCCAACAAGCCCACCGACGCTAGCTGTAGTAGCAGCGCTGTCCAGAATACAACGCTACTACCAATAGCAGTAGCAGTGGCGCTTTATTTGACAGCATCGCTACTGCTAATGGGCCCCACTTAATAGTAGCGCTTTTCCTGGAGAGCGCTACTACTAAGTACCATACCAGCAGCGCTTTCTAGAAAACAACGCTACTGCTAGTTGCGGCTGGTGCCACCTTTTCACCCCCCTCTCCCCTCCCCCCTTTGCCTTCTCTCCCCCTCCTTTCCCCTCTCCCCTCTCTAAGTTAGTTCTCCACCATTGTTGCCCTTCTTCTCTCTTCCTCCTACCTCTCTTCTCTCCCCATTAATGCCCCCCTCCACCATAATTCTCCTCCATAAATGGCCATCTCATCTCTAGCTAGCTACCTCATTTATTTGGCTCTTCCTCCATTCCATAGATGTAGATCTAGCTAGCTCATCTCTCTCCCTCTCCATTAGTTAGCTAGAGTCATCTCTCCTCCCCAACAACTAGATCTAGCTAGCTATTTAGCCATCCACACTTTCGATCCCTATAGGTAGCGAAAGGCCTCATCTAACCGTGCTCGGTCTCTCTCGGGAGATAGCTGAGTAAAAAGTTGTGCATTTCAAGAATGGGAATATGTGTGTTTGAGATATGGAGAGATTTGTGCGAGTGACATGCCCCCGAGTTGCTTATGTTTTGCCGAAATGTCAATTTATTTCTGTTTCGGTGAATTTCGAGGAAACTCGATATGTCCTATTTTTAGGCAAGGTCATGCCAAATTTTTATATGACTTTTATGCATGCATGCATTTTGTTTATAACCCTTTTGCTTGTTATACCATGCAGTCGGTCATGAAGGTGAGTGGATGGAAGGTGGAGCAATACTTGCAATCCACGGTGATGGACATGTATGCAAATAATCGGACTAGGATTAGATGTCCGTGTACAAGATGCAAAGAAGGAGTCCTTTTGGACCCTTTTGATCATGGCAGTTTGAAGGCGCACCTATTGATGAATGGTTTCATGGATGGCTATACTCGGTGGATAAGTGAAGATGATGATGCGGACGTACACATGGCAAGGACTAATGACATGGGGCTAGACGAAGAGATGACCAATCGACACGAAGACAATGGCGCAGGAGATGGCGGCGGGGAAGAGTCCGGACATGGCAGCGGCGGAGAAGATTCCGGACACGGCGAAGAAGAGCCCGGACATGGCGGAGAAGAGGCGGCGGTCACGCCGCAGTCTTCGATGCTACTAAGTGCAGTCGTGCAGGACCCTCATGTTTGAGACCTCCTTCGCAAGAGTACGACTAGCGAGAGAGCTGCTTCTAGAGAGGAGGCCAAGCTGGCGCAACTTGAAGTAGACTCAAAGACTCCATTGTATGGCGGTTGCGATCCCGAGGTGACCCGCTTGAGTTTCACGCTCGAACTTCTATAGATGAAGGCCAAAAACAAATGGACAGACAAAAGCCTCGATGAGCATTTGAAGTATCTACATAATAAAGTTCTTCCCGCGGGGAACCTGTGTCCTATTAGTGTCGAGGAGGCCAAGAAAATCATTTGCCCTTTTGATTTGCCGCACATTAGATACCACACATGCATCAACGATTGCATCATTTATCGGGGGAGCACGCGGAAAAAATCAGCTGTCCAGTGTGCAATGCTTCTCGATACAAGAAGGCAGGAAAAAAAGCTCCTCAGAAAGTTGTATGGTACTTTCCGATCACTCCCCGTCTGCAGCGGTATTTCGTAGATCCTAAGGAAGCAAAGCTCATGCGCTGGCATGCGGAGAGGAAGAAGCCCGACGATGGAGATGATCCAAAGCTGAGACATCTCGCAGATGCTAGCCAGTGCAGAGCATTCAACGCCGTATATGGATTTGCCGCAGAAGATCCAAGGAACATCATGCTTGGTGCGAGTACCGATGGCATAAATCCGTTTGGAAACCAGAACACCAACCACAGCACATGGCCCGTCTTTGTATGGATGTACAACCTCCCCCCATGGAAGTGCATGAAGACAAAGTACATACACATGAGCATGCTGATTCAAGGGCCGAAACAACCAGGAAATAATATTAACCTGTATATGGGGCTTCTGAAAGAGGAGCTAGACACGTTATGGAAGATACCGGCATAGACATGGGACGCCAGCAAAGGAGAGTATTTCTATATGAGAGCCGCGCTGATGACGATGGTGCACGACTATCTCAGTTACGGGTACACCTCAGGCTAGGTGTGCCACGGATACCGCGGATGCACGAGGTGCATGGATGATACAACGTCTCAGCAGCTTACGTCAACGAAAGATGGCGGGTCTAGGAAAATCGTGTACATGGGGCATCATAGATGGCTCGAGAAGGATGACCTGTGGAGAAAGCGTGGAGATCTATTCAATGGGTTGGCTGAGCATCGAGGACCTCCACGTAAGAGGAGCGACGCCGAAATCAATGAGCTGTTGAAAAACTGGGAACAGTGCCCCGCGCCGGGAAAGATGAAAAAGGCGCCGGAGCCACTACTGAAGGTATGGAAAATGAGGTCTGTTTTCTGGGACTTGGAGTATTGGCCCAATCACGACACGCCTCATTGCCTTGATCAAATGCATATCACGAAGAATGTCCTCGAGAGCTTGCTTGGCACACTGATGAACATGCCGGCGAAGACCGAGGATGGGCCGAAGGCAAGGAAAGACTTGGAAGATCAGGAAATATCTCCACATGCCACCCAGTAAAAAGTCGACGGAGGAGACGGAGACGGAGACGGAGGATGGGGAAATGGGCAGAAAAGTCAACAAGAAGGAGGAGAATTATTGCCCCCCTTCTTGCTTCACCTTAAGTGTGAAGGAGATCGATCAATTCATCAAGTGCCTTACGGGAATCAAAGTCAGTTCCGGTTGCTGTGGGAAGATAAGCAGATTTCTAAACACCAAGAAGAAAAGGTTCAGCGGGATGAAGTCTCATGACTGTCATGTGATGATGACGCAGATACTCCCGGTTGCCATTAGAGGGATAATGGACAAGCACGTCCGTGACACGCTTACTGGTCTCTGCAACTTCTTCGACATTATATGTCGAAAGTCCATCAGTGTGAAGCAACTCCGAAGGCTACAGGAAGAGATCGTTGTCATACTATGTGAGCTTGAGATGTACTTCCCGCCCGCGTTCTTTGACGTCATGGTGCATCTGTGTGTCCACATCGTGGACGACATCATCAACCTCGGGCGACATTCCTTCACAGCATGATGCCGTTCAAGAGGATGAATGGGGTCATCAAAGGATTCGTTCGTAACATGTCCCATCCCGATGGGAGCATCGTCCAGGGGTATCTGACGCATGAGTGCATCTCCTTTTGCGAGAATTATATAGGCGTCGGAGACCCTGTTGTTGGTTTGCCCGTCAAAAAGCACGATGGGAGGCTCGAAGGAGAAGGTCACAACAACGGATGGAGGGAATTGCATGTGGACTACTCGGATCGACGGAACGACTTTGACAGGGCTAACTTAGTAGTGCTACAACACCTAGATGTGGTAGATGATTATGTGACACGGCACAAAGAAACCATCGCAAAAAGTACCGTGATAAGGGGATGCTCAAGATGGACGACGAAGTTACTGTAGAGCACAACACCACTTTCTTGCGTTGGTTCAAAGAGCAAGTTCTTGCCAATCCCCTGGAAGAGGGCAGTTCGGACGGATTGCTCATACACGCCTTAGCACATGGCCCCGCGCCCAAACTCGCGACCTATCAGGCATACGATATCAATGGGTACATGTTCTACACGGAAGCCAAAGACATGGACAGTGATTACCAGAACTCAGGGGTGACGATTGAATGCGTGACTGACGCCAATGGCACAACTGAAAGATTCTACGGAAGGGTCGAAGAGATCTGGGAGCTTGACTACGCTGGAATGCACGATGCAACGATGTTCCGTGTCAGATGGGCTAAGGACGTCGTAAGAGAAAACAAGTATTTCACTACCATGTCTATACCCGACGCGAAGAGCGCTACTGTGAACGTTAACGTCATCGCCAAAACTGAGCCATGGGTACATGCTAAGCACGTGACACAATGCTTCTTCATAACCGACCAGACCAATCCCAGCCGTGTTGTCGTGAGGAGAGGCAAAAGGAGCATCGTCGGAATGGATGGAGTCGCCAACGAGGAAGACTACGACCAATACGGCAACCCAATGAGGGAAGATGACGATGACGATGAAGCATACGTGAAAACAAGAATCAATACTACATTACCTAAGAAAGATCGTACTCCATGGTGCCAGAAAAGTCACAAGGAGGGGCTCAATTATTCGACAACGAACAACAAAGGGAAGAAGCTCAATGTGAAACATCGTCGACGTAGCTGAGAGACCATCATTTATATATATGTATCTATTTTGTGTACGCACTTAAGTAACCGTTATCGATCAAATGATGTATACATCGTATCCCCTTCAATTACCACCACATGCATGGTTCCGGTGATATTCGCACAGTGTGGGAGGGAGACGTTCTTGTCGACTGCGTGCGAGGCCGTCGGGAGAAAAACAAAAAACAAAAACAAATTAAAGGGAGAAAGCAATACAACAGAAAAAGAAAATAAAACAGAAAATTAAAGGAAAATAATAAAAAGAAAAGAAAACTAAAAACTAGATCAGTTAGCAGTAGCGCTGGATCATCAACAAGAGCTATAGCTAACTTAGCTATAGCGCTGGATCCTAATCCAGCGCTACTGCTATCTATATTTTAGAATTAAAAAACTAAAAATTAGAACAGTTAGCAGTAGCGCTGGATTACCACCCAGCGCTATAGCTAACTTAGCTATAGCGTTGGATCCTAACCCAGCGCTACTGCTATTTTTAGTTAACCCGCTGCGCGGGCTCAAAATTTTGCCAAGTCCCATTCCCCCCACTCTCCCACCTCTCCCCCTCCTCTGCTGTCACGCGCCGCCGTCGCCCTGCCCGCCGGCCGTCGCCCTGCCCGCCCCTCAACCTCGACCTCGACGCCGGCCCGAGCCCCTGACAGCCCTCGGCCTCGACGCCGGCCCGAGCCCCTGCCCGCCCTAGACCTCACCTCCGCCGGCGACCTCTCGCCTGCCCACCCTCGACCTCGCCGCCGCCGCCCTCTCCCCTGCCCGCCCTCGCCGCCGACCGCCCGAGCCCGTAAGCCTCTCCCTCTCCTCTACCCTACCCTCCTCTCTCTCTCTCTCTCTCTGTGATGAACCCTAGCTACTGTTAGCAAAATTAGGACAGATGAACCCTAGCTACTGTTAGCATCATTAGTGAAATAGGCATAACAAAACAGTAGCAAATTTTAGGGCAGTACCAAATTTAGCAAATTTAGCTAAATTAGCAAATTTTAGGGCAGTACCAAACAGTAGCAATTTCTTAAGTATAAAATAAAAAATAGTAGCAAATTTTTTAGCTATAAAAAACAGTACCAAATTATTTGTAGCTAGGCAATTTATCAAAAACAGTAGCTCCCTAAAATTACAAAATCAGTGGACTTTTTTAGCTATAAATAAAAAACAGCAGCAATTTTTTTTAGGAAATTAGCTAGGCAATTTTTGTAGGTATATAAAATAGCTATTAATAAAAAACAGTAGCTCCCTTCCTAGACTTTATTAGCTATAAATAAAAAACAGTAGCAAATGTTTTGTGAGGTCATTTTGCAAAGGTTTTTGGTTTTTGAAAAGACCACTATTTTGCAATGTTTAGTGAGGTCATTTCACTATGTGTACTTGCTTTTATATATGTGCTCCTGTGATGCTCATATGTCATTGATGTTATATGATATATGTCATTGATGTTATATGATTTTACAATGTTGGTTGAATGTCGAATAATATCCGAGTGGCCTATGTTTTGCCGGAATGTTGATTCATTTCCGTTCCGGCAAATTTCAGGCGCTCCATATGTCCACTTTTTAGCAAAGGTCATGCCAAAAATTTCCCTGATTTTCAGCATGACTTGTGCTAGAAACTAGGACATATGCAGTGCCTGGGTTTTTGCCGAAAGGGGAATGAATCAACATTCTGACCAAATATAGGCCCCTTTTTTCTCTTCATTATATCTTTTATTTACAATTGTTGAATAGGAAACATGTCTAGCCACACCGAAGCTGGGGGTTCTGGTCGCCTCGAAGAAGACCCCCTCGAGGCAGCAAATCATTATTTTGATTAGCTGGATGAACACCAGTTGCGGGTGCAGGGTGGCGGCAGTGGCACCAACCATGACACCGACACCGACCCCGGCACCGGCACCGACACCACCCCCGAGACCGGCAACGATGCTGTTGTAGCCGGTAAAGCACCAAAGCAGAAGAGGACATGAAGACCAAACGAGCTCGGCATCGGACAAATTTTGGTCACGGAGATGCACCCCAAGAAATTAGAGCCAATGGCGCTGGAGGAAGCGCGCTCGTGCTGGGGCAATCAACTAGGATGCATCCTCAGGGAAACTACCAACATCAACGACGAGAAGTTGAAGAAGATACCACATATGGAGCACATGCTCCTAAAGAAGTTGCACAATAGGTTCCTGTTCCCCGGCCGAGATGAAAGCAAACATCCGTGGGACGACGACGCCATGACAAAGATAAACAACAAGGCGATGGTGACGTTCACCAACGACTTGTCCGCCTGGAAAGTTAGGGTGAAAAAAGCGATTGCGAAGAATGAACCGTGGTCCAAGATTCATGCTGACAATCTGTCACTAAAGGAACCGGACTTTGAAAAATTCAAGGAGACTTGCGCTAAAGAAGTCAAGCAAAGGTCGGAGAAAATGAAGGCGCTCCAGGCCAGGAACACGCCTCCCCACCGCCTCAGAAGCCGTGGTTACGAGGGGAAGAGGCATGTATGGGCCAAGGAGGATGCCAAACGTGAAAGTCACGGAATCCCAGACCCCTTGGCGGAGTTCACCGACCCGCTGGAGCATGACTGGACCAGGGCCCGGTACAAGTGGGACCGCGTCAATAAGATCTTTTACACGGACCCGAACACGAGGGAGTTCATGAGACTTCTGGTAATTGTTATATTACCACCTTATTATATTAGCTTCCAATCAATTCGACTACAAGTTTTGTCACATTAGTAAACCATCCATGTTCCTTTTGCAGAAAGAGCAGCACCAAAAGGCAGCCAAAAGCGACGAGTCATCATAGTCATCGGCGAGGCCCAAGTGGGACACCCCTTTCAACCGAGCCCTGAACATACTGAAAAAGGTCCCGGAGGACAAACCGCCATCCTATGGACGTGTGCACGGCGTCGGAGATGGTGCCTCGTGGAAGACGTGCTACCACGAGCAGCCAGAGGAAAGAAGGAAGAGATGGTTGCTTACTCAACAGACCATCGACGAGAAGGTCGAGATTGCGGTCAATAAGACCAAAGTTGAGACCAAAGAAGAGTTGCTCGGGGTAGTCAATGCAGCGGTCAATGAAGCAGTGGCTGGCGTCACGGCTCACTTCCAATCTTCAATTATTACCAGCTTGATTCTGGCAATTATCGATTGGTCGAAGAGCAATCCAGATAAAGGGCCAGCGGACTTTCCCCTTCCCAGCTACGTCGGGAGCAATTCGGTGAACATCACACCACCAGCACCTGCTCAAGCAACCGCAAAAGTTCTCGCTCCTGTTCATAGCTGAGCTCGATGCCCTCACGGTAATTATGCGGCATACCCTTTTCACTAGCATGTCTATAGTCTTCCATTTTAGTTTCCTTTCAGATGTTTGACGTTGCAGACATGTCTTCATAGGCCGACGATACCCCGTGCACCCTACTGTACGACATCGATGGCCAGAAGGTGGCTGTGGGAAAGGCAAAGATCGTGAAGCCGAAGGACCGCATGTTCCACAACCAAGAGATGCCCCATGGTGTCTTCAAGGTTAACGTGGCCAGTGTCTTAGCGGGCTTCGAGGATTTGCCTCCTCCGGTACTAGTCGATGACGAGGAGACCCCTAAATGGATTGGCGCATGCAAGAGCTGGTTCTTGCCTTGGTCGAAGACTCTTCTTTGTGTCGAGGCGCCCAGTATCACACCAACGACAGCTTCTCAAGAAGGTATGAACACCACCCTACCTACCAAATAACCTGCACCTGTTGTGGCGGGTGATAGCGTACGACGCGAGGGAGAGCCTCCATTAGTGCCAGATGACATCGCCCCCGTCGAAAAAGCAAATGCTGATGATTTCATGGAGGAGGATGATGATGACCCTCTCAACTATATCAATACCGCCTATGAAGATGGAGGATTGATGGCTCGGGACTATGACTCAGGCTATGAGCGTGGAGATGATGACTTGATGCTGCCTGATTTGCCGGAGCCAGAACATCCTAAGGCGGAATGCAAAAAGTCTCTCTTCATGCGATCCTCGCAGGAGATGCCTCCAGATGCCACCTCTACCCAGCAACAACTTGAGAGCCGTCCACTGATTAGCCCGACGACACTGGGGGTGTTGGTTTGGGAAGGTATGGTGGGCTCACTACCGCCACCCACCAAGAAGCAAAGGAGGATACCGGACAAGAATGGCCCTAAAGGCGCCAGAGCTGCTTCAAGCAGCCAGCCGCCTCTGAAGCCCCGGGAGGTTGACAGAATACCTGTCGAAGGTGTGGAGCATTTCCATGTCGCCGGCCACCTGATCCTACCTTCGAAAGCGCTAGAGCACATACTGAACAATGATCTAAGGAGACTTCATGAAGATGTGCTGGCCAGAGAGAAAAGCCTTCTCATCTCGGAAAAACTAGGATACCCGCTTTACGCGGCTCAGGTGCCGGGTGGAAAGTTGTATGTTGAGAGATGGCCCGCGGATAAGTTCATCCTGCGATTTGACTACATCTACGACATGTTCCACATGACCAAGCTGGATTTCCAGATCATCCGCATGTATGCGCTGTATCTCAACTACTTCATCAAGCTCGAGAACATAAAATATATCTGCGTCGCGGACCCGTACTATATGCACGAGAGCTTCTTGGTAGTCTGCAAAGAGCACCATGACTATGCAAGCAAGTACATCGGCAATTTCATGATCGCTAATAAGGACAAGGAAGTGATTCTCCTGCCTTATCATCCCACGTAAGTTATCCGCGGATATCATTTCGTAAGTTTTAATCATTCCTTTTCAAGCATGGAGGCTAATTTGAGGTGTACTTATTTTGCGCAGTGGGGGGGGGGGGGCATCCTCCTCATCGTTCTGTACCCAGAATACTCCCATGCTATGTACTTGGACTCATCGAAGAACATCAAGAAAAAGGATTACACGCACATAAAGAGTGTTCTCGATAGTGCCCTGTTAACCTTCAGCCTGTCTGGTGGATATATCAAGGTGAAAAAGTACGGGAAGAACGGGCTGGGTTTCGGCCATAAGACCGACTTCTGCTGCATCCAGCAACTGTACACCAGTAAGGCTGATGGATTCTACCTCATGCATCACCTGATCGAGTACAGAAGGGATAATCAACGCCTTCGCATGTCTGCTACTATCAACGATGCCGAGATTGTCAACTGGGCCACAAGCATAGGAAAGACACCGGATCATCGAATCCGAGCTGAGTTTTATCACGTACAGTGTGAACTTGCCCAAGTGATCATGAAGGAGGTCCTCGAACTAACAGGGATGTTCTACCATGGGCCAATCACAAGGGATGATGTCCGAGCACTGCTACTCGCTCAGCGTCTGGACCTGAAGCCTTTCAACAAGCTTGGGTGCTTCCTCCCTGACTATGAAGATCGGACCGCCGACATGGAGGACTGATTGTCGATGACAATGTGTCACTACTGTCTTTCTATGGCAAAACTTTGAATTTATGCACGGCGAAACTCTGTGATGTAATTAAACCGTTCTCCTGAACTAGCGTAGATCGCTCTAGTTAATTAGTTTGGGTATGAGGAACTTTGTTATTTATGTTTACTATAGGTTGCTTGTATTTTGCTAATTATGCCTCATTGTTTTCTTAAGTACATTATGTTGCATATTATTGTTGAATTCATCAACTGATGATGCAGGTACATAGATCAGAGATGGCGAAGGACTGCTATGCCGTGTTCGTTGGGAGGGTTCCAGGAGTGTACAACCACTGGCCAGACGCTCAGGCCCAGGTGGACAAGTACCCGGGTGCTAGCCACAGAGGGTTCAACAGTAGAGCCGAAGCAGAAAATAGTTACTTGAGGTGGACGCTTCGGCAAGAGCGGGAGCGAAACCGCCGGTGCCTCAAGAAGTACTACATAGTCGCGCTCTTGCTCATGCTGATCGCTCTTCTCTTCTACATCATGGTTTAGATAGAGATGATGAAACTTGTGTGTGTGCCATGACCATGCAGTTGCATTTATTCGAGACATGACATGACTTGTGTATCGCTATTTTCGAGATGTGATGATATTTGTGTTGAATGATGATGATGATGATGATGATGATGATGGTATGACGAGACTACTGTATGTGTATGATATGATGAGAATAGTGTATGTTTATTATGATCTGATGAAACTACTATATAGAGCATGCACAAATACATCACAAATACATAGAGGGGAAATAAATCTGTGAAAGCAGGAATATTAACAGTAGCGCTGGTAGGCATCTAGCGGCAGCGCTGGATTATCAGTAGCGCTTGCTTTGGCGCAGCGCTACAGATAGTTAGCAGTAGCGCTTGTCCGGGCAGCGCTACTGCTAAAACTTAGCTGTAGCGCGTTAGCAGTAGCGCTGCCTCCAGCGCTACTGCTATAGGTATTTCAAGCGCTACTAATAGGCTTTCTCCTAGTAGTGGTCAAACAAAGCAGGCACATGCAACAGAATAATATCACGGGTGTCCTCACTAAAAACCAAGTTATAACAAATGTGGTGAGGAGGCACAAGAGTATCAATAAAGTGGTGAGCTTCCATCGCCTGGTGGTCTAAATAAACTCAGGGCAATAAGTAGTCATGATGGCGTATCTGAACATTAAAGCGTCTCGCTAGGCGAGTAGCATATATACCACTGTGAATTTTATCCTTGCTCCTATTAATATCCAAACGACGCGCAATGATAGCCCCCAAGCTATAGGTGTGGTCCTCATGAAGTGCACGGCGTAATATGGCAAGGTCAGGGGCACTGAGTATACCACCCTTCTCTCTAGCAGTCGAGCATTTCGTTATGAAAAGAGCAAAGTAATGCATAGAAGGAAATTGCAAACTAGTGGTTGTGGCTTTTGACACGCCCCTTTCCTCTCCCACAATTAAAGTATGGAGGAAACCCTCAAACTCTGCCAGGCTAGGCTCTCTTAATTACCCATCAGAGGGAATTAAACATATCTCACAAAATTCAGTAAGCGATATCTGACAGGTTTTATAATATAAATTAAACCGCACCTCAGGAGGTTTGAGCCTATTCAGGAAATGAAAGTTTTGCACAAAAGAATTTGTAAGGATGTGGTGTTGGTCACACCCATCAGAGGGAATTAAACAAATACACCAAACTGTATGTGTATGATATGATGAGAATAGTGTATGTTTATTATGATCTGATGAAACTACTATATAGAGCATGCACAAATACATCACAAATACATAGAGGGGAAATAAATCTGTGAAAGCAGGAATATTAACAGTAGCGCTGGTAGGCATCTAGCGGCAGCGCTGGATTATCAGCAGCGCTTGCTTTGGCGCAGCGCTACAGATAGTTAGCAGTAGCGCTTGTCCGGGCAGTGCTACTGCTAAAACTTAGCTGTAGCGCGTTAGCAGTAGCGCTGCCTCCAGCGCTACTGCTATAGGTATTTCAAGCGCTACTAATAGGCTTTCTCCTAGTAGTGGTCAAACAAAGCAGGCACATGCAACAGAATAATATCACGGGTGTCCTCACTAAAAACCAAGTTATAACAAATGTGGTGAGGAGGCACAAGAGTATCAATAAAGTGGTGAGCTTCCATCGCCTGGTGGTCTAAATAAACTCAGGGCAATAAGTAGTCATGATGGCGTATCTGAACATTAAAGCGTCTCGCTAGGCGAGTAGCATATATACCACTGTGAATTTTATCCTTGCTCCTATTAATATCCAAACGACGCGCAATGATAGCCCCCAAGCTATAGGTGTGGTCCTCATGAAGTGCACGGCGTAATATGGCAAGGTCAGGGGCACTGAGTATACCGCCCTTCTCTCTAGCAGTCGAGCATTTCGTTATGAAAAGAGCAAAGTAATGCACAGAAGGAAATTGCAAACTAGTGGTTGTGGCTTTTGACACGCCCCTTTCCTCTCCCACAATTAAAGTATGGAGGAAACCCTCAAACTCTGCCAGGCTAGGCTCTCTTAATTACCCATCAGAGGGAATTAAACATATCTCACAAAATTCAGTAAGCGATATCTGACAGGTTTTATAATATAAATTAAACCGCACCTCAGGAGGTTTGAGCCTATTCAGGAAATGAAAGTTTTGCACAAAAGAATTTGTAAGGATGTGGTGTTGGTCACACTCATCTGCGAGAAAGTTGGTCAATCCGGCATTTGCAACAAATTGCGCGAACTCTTGGTAGAACCTGGATTCGTTCATGAATGCATTATATTGTGCGGCCAATCGCACGACCGGACCTCCGTCCTGCGCGGAGTATTGATGTCACTGTCCAAGGATTCACCAAGGACTCCTTTAGCATTCCGCTGAGAGGAATTCCTCCGGAAGAAATCCATTTTCTCTACGACTAAATTTCTGAAATTTTTGGGTCACAAAATGATATCAATAAAAATTCACAAAACTAATGGCAACTACTCCTAAGGATGCCTAGAGGCTACATCAAGCTTCAAACTACTTTGAACTCAAAGAATTCAACATGCAAGCTCATTTTCAGGAGCACCAAGAGTAGCTAATTACTAGAAATATAAACCATTAGAACAAAAACTAATTGGAGCAATGGAGGAGTCGCATACCAAGTAGCAATTCCCCAAAACAGTCTCGGAAATGGAGCTCCGAGCAAAGAGATCGAAATTCATGGGTTTGGGAGCAAGAATACGAGAGAGAGATACAGGGATATTTTTCTGAAGGTAGGTGACAATGTGAGCTAAGGGTGTGAGTGAGGGAGTGTTTGTGGGGCCCACTACCCACCAGGGCGCGCCAGCCCACCTGGCGTGCCTTGGTGCCTAGTGGGTACCTGGGGCACCCCCCTGTTATGTTTTCAGTGCCAGAAATTCTAAAATATTCAGAAAAAAATCGTGTTAAAATTTCATGACATTATGAGCACTTTTATTTTTGGGCTATTTTTTATTGTACAGATAAATCAGAAAACTGGATAAACTTGGCATTTTATTGCATTTAACTAAAAATAATAGAAAACAAAAGGTTGGGACAGAAGGTTGTGCTTACTAAATTCATCGACCACATGCCTCTTGAAAGTGATCCATTAATAATTTTGATCAAGTCTTATTAACAACCACTTCCGATTAGCATGAACCCGAGGAATCTTCATAAAACACTAAGTTACCTCAACGGGGATATGCATATCCCCAACAATAAGTATTTCATATTTCTTTTTTGCAGTAGGAAGAGGGAGTTGAAAGCTTCCAATAATAATTGTCGGAGTCTTTTCAATAACATTAATACCATTCACTTGAAATTGTTTCTTCGGAAAGTGCACCGTATGCTCATTACCATTGATATGAAAAGTGACCTTGCTTTTGTTGCAATCAATAACAGCCCCTGCAGTATTCAAAAAGGGTCTACCAAGGATAATCGACATGTTGTCATCCTCGGGCATCTCAAGTATAATAAAACCTATTAAGATAGTAACATTTGCAACAACAACGGGCACATCCTCACAAATACCGATAGGTATGGCAGTTGATTTGTCAGCCATTTGCAATGATATTTCAGTAGGTGTGAGTTTATTCAAATCAAGTCTTTTGTACAAAGAGAAAGACATAACACTAACACCGGCTCCCAAATCACATAAGGTAGTTTTGACATAACTTCTTTTAATGGAGCATGGTATAGTTGGTATTCCTGGATCTCCTAGTTTCTTAGGTACTCCATCCATAAAAGAATAATTAGCAAGCATGGTGGAGATTTCAGCTTCAGGTATTTTTCTTTTATTAGTGACAATCACTGTTCAAAAAAATCTTCCGATTCAGCGATTTATCGTCCGATTTATTGCTACTCTTGGGGTGACTGATAAGATTATGCCTTATCTTCATCATTTATTGTTTGGGCCAATTTATCACTCTGATAAGCGATTTATCGGGAATCTACCGATAAATCAGGCCTATTCATAGCACTATATTTGCAAAAACTACATTTATTTGTGTTTTGTGGACCTTGTTACGCAATATGTACCAATATCTTTGATGTATTTAGCATAAGGTGCCATCTTTAAAATATCAGTCAAACGAGTACGCAAAAAGACTGGCCTAAGAATTTCAGCAAAGCGTTCAAATTCTTCCTCATCCTTTTTCTTAGATGGCTTAGGTGGAAAGGGCATGGGTTTCTGAATCCATGGTTCTCTTTCTTTACCATGTTTTCTAGCAATAAAGTCTCTTTTATCATAACGTTTATTTTTAGCTGGTGGGTTATCAAGATCAACAGCAGGTTCTATTTCAACATCATTGTCTGGTTCTTTATCATTGTCTGGTTGAATATCTACATGAACATCATCATTATCATTATCATTATCATTATCATTATCACTAGGTGAATGTTCATTACCAGATTGAGTTTCAGCATCAGAAATAGAGACATCATTATTATCTTCAGAAGGTTTTTCTACCTCAGGTTCACTAGAAGTATGCAAAGTCCTCCCATTTTTCTTTTTGGATGGACTAGGTGCATCTAAATTAATCCTTTGAGAGTCTTGTTCAATTCTTTTAGGGTGACCTTCAGGATAAAGTGGCTCCTGAGTCATTGTACCTCCTCTAGTCATTATTCTAACAGTATGATCATTCATATTATTATTCATTGCATTGAGCAATTCACTTGAGATTTAGCAACTTGTTCTAACTGAGTTTGGACCATAGAAGCATGTTTACTAACAACTTTGACATCATTAACAATTCTAAACAACAAGTCACTCAAGCGATCAATCATGTAAGCATTTTGTTTCAGCTGTTTCATAACATTTGCGTTGAAATGATCTTGCTTCATGATGTAATTATCAAATTCATACAAGCATTGACTAGGAGATTTATTATAAGGGATATGACCTTCATTGAATTTTATAAGAGAATTTACCTCTACCACCTCTGGTGGTCTGTCAAGACCATGCATCTATAATACCTAAATAGTTCATCCCCAGTATACTATTTCTCTTGACATGCAACCTATCCACATCAGCAGTCTAGCCATGTCAACGTATTGTAACCGGCTTACAGGAGGGACCGACCTTAGGTTCACCAATGTATAGTACAACCAAATCAGCGTCTGTTACCAACTTACATGCATGAGGGACCGATCACACGCGTGTCTCTCCCTCCATTCAGCTGAACCACCCGCGTCACTGTTTTTCCTTTCATTGCCCCCGGCCCACACAATTATTTCCCCTGATTGGATTTCTTCCACCGTTGTATTAATACGACCCATTCATCTCCTCAATTAACTCCTCCACCCATTGATTTCCATCACCAAATCAGGTTCATCTTCCCCACCGAATAAATCCCTTGTGCTTCTGTCCTCACCATCTTCCGGAGACGATTAAATTGAAGTCCCCGCTATCAACACCCATCGCTCGCTGGTACAGGTCTCGAGGAGGAGGCATAGTGTGGAAGGTTTTAGAACTAGCCAACCGTCGATGGGAGACCCCGCCTCCACCGCGCAACTGCCGTCCACAGAGTCGCCCTTCTTCTCCTACCTGACCCTGTTCAGCATCACCAATTCCATCAAGATCTTCATCACTGGTATGTCTCTCTCGCGCCTCACCCGCCGTACATCGGCATCTGCCGCCGGCTTGACCTGAACTCTCCATCACATACGGGATACGAGTGTGTAGGTACGAAGATAACCGGTGGGATGCGAAATAGCTGGTGGGGTCCGGGGGATGCCATCATCATAGTCGTCCACTCTCACATCCCTTGACATTGTCATCAGCTTACAAAAGGGTTCATAAGACCCTCTTCACCATGGCTGCAATCTTTGCCTATTAGGTTAGTGATGTTTCTTCTCTTGATTATTCTAGCTATTGGAAATGCAGGATCTCTTGATATTCAGTCCTCGATCTCACAAGTAATACCTTTTTGATAAATAGTTTAGTAACCTACATCATCCGGTTCATTTCTTGGATCACTTTCAGTAGTTGTTAATTTTAATTCAAGATTCAAGTTTTAACAGAAATCTATAGAACACACAACATGGTTCAATTATTGATCAAAAGTACAGTACATATAAGAGAAGCTGCAAGTGCCTTATTGCTGAAATCTCTAATGACATACAGGTGTAGCCATGATGGTGATATTGATTGACCATGAAGATCAGGGGCAGAACCAGATTTGAAGCATGCTCTTGGCTGACCATTCTAAATTTGCTTCATGATCTTACTGGACACAATTTCTATCTTATCTATATACACCTTTACTGGTCAGACAAAGGATACTACACGGATACCATGATAAATGATTTTACCAGAAACAAGAATTCTGGAGTATATTTGTTTTTGGACAGTGTGAATTAATTAGGAGGAGGCATTGACTCAACGCTCCTTGAGCATCGATGAAGCGTTTTGTGATGTGGTTCCTCCAGGTTGTCGTGGATGCACCATAAAGATCCATGTCTCACTTGTGTATCATAAACATTTGCCGACCCCATACTACTATCTTGCTTTCGATTATAGCCAGGATTTGTCCATGGCCAGGTAACTACTCTCTTACCTTAATCTTATATATCAGTCAAATTAGCCTACCATGCTATTTATTTGCTTCCTTCATGTATGTTTCTCTGATAAAAATTATAGTGTTGGGAGAAATTTGAAGTTCCCACCGACTGGTACACTATCTTGCTACTTAATGTGAGGTTATCCTATATGATCTATTGATTATTATTATTTTCCTTGCCTTCTATAATTATGTCGGCAGATGAATGCATGTTTGTAGTATTTGCCATCCCATTGATTCATGTTTATTGATTTTTCTTCAGGGTTATTGTTAAACTGTGCTATCTGATTTTCTACATCAGAACAACAAAACACGGATGGTTATGGTACATGGAGGGCTTGAGTTTCATAATTCATTTTCATGCACACTATCAAAACAAAATGAAAAGATAACATCAGACTGTTCAGCAATAATTGAGCACTGCAAGTTGTTTCCCTAGCTCTATGGGATGATGTCGTACGTAGTTCATATTTACTACTTTCCTTACAGTTGTCGAAGCACACTTTGTCTCATCGTCGTGCCTCACTTTCCTAAGAGATCTTCACTGGTACAGCGAGGTGCTATACAAACGGTTTTTCACCCCTTTCCATGATGGCATTTGGAACCGTCGCCAAGTGAGTGTGGGCGATAGGGGGTCCTTCCCACATGACCCAGAAACCGTCGGGGATAGGGAGCCTTGATGCATATACAGTACTCCTACTTATTTGTGCTCACATTGCCATCACAGTCGGTATTCTGTGGTGCTACATTTATGATGCGCGGCCCATCACAAACGGTTCACTATTATAGAATGTGTATGATAAGCAGACAATCACACACATTCGCTTTTCCCAAACCGTATGCGATAACTAATTAAGAAGATTAGCTAATCATCGTATGAGTGTCGGACAAGATTACGAAACGTCAGACCGTCGTAACATCATCGTAGATGACAACTATCGCACACGCTATTCTGTGGTGCAACATTTATGATGCATACTTCATCAGAAATGGTTCATGGTTGCGAATCGTGTACGAGAAGGCAACTATCACAAACGTTTAGTTTGCCCGCACCGTTTGTGATATTGTCTGACATCACACACACTTTGCAAACGGCAACTGTGTGCATGCTTGCACACATTTCCTCTCTGTGAACCGTGTCGGATTATGGTGTATATCACAAACGTTTGAGTTTTACCAACCGTGTGTGCCGTAACGACCTGGAGAGCATAATTTCACCGTAATTTAATTGCTGCTATTTCAAATTGTACCAGATTTGAATGTATGCTATAGCTTTATTCATATCCATCAGGTTCAAACAGCCAATGCATTATTCGATTCATAGGTACATATGTTCAAGAATTACATAAGAACCAAATAAAGAATGATGAACCACAGTTGTATACTTGTACTATTAAAGACGGTAAAGAAAGAGGCGAAATACATTCTGGTTGCTGAACAAGGTGAAGCGGAATGCCCATATTGTGCCCTCCTCCATGCAGAAGGCATGCACAACTCTAGTCCAACCCCTTGTGATGGCCGACCACCCATCCTTCACGATCTTCATGAAAATATCTTGATAATCATCGTGTTCTGGTAGAAATACTTTAACCTTTGCATGCCCACCAATCATGTAGTTTGAGAGGTAATCTTGAGTAAACTGCTTTGGGAACCACTGCAAAGGAAAAAGATTCAGACATTGTCATCTAACACAACTCATTATGGGCAGTAAAAAGAAGGCTGCAGAGTTCTTAATTACCATCCTGCAGTTCACTGTTGTCTTGGATAAAGTGTAAACAAATAGTTTAATTGCCATCTTTTGACCCATTTTACTAACAATCTTTATCAGCTTCCTCACTTGATGCTGGTTCATCGATATCTCATTGCCCCATATGCAAAAAGGGTCGAAGCGCGGATCTTTACCAATGACATATGTACCTAAAAGCACCAAGTTAATATTAGAAGCTAAACAGCAGTTGCACAATGATGTAGTACAACACTCTTTTATAATATCTTATAACATCCAATATACTCACATACTAGATGAATTAACATCTTATATTATGGGCCGAAAGGAGTTTATTGCATTCTTACAAATTATCGGCTGATTAACTGCTGCTGTATCCATGGGTTAGAGTTAGTTTGAGCTAGTTCGGGCTCAAATAGCCCTAAAGTATATCCAAACATGAGGGCTAGTTTGAGCTAGTTGCATCTAACCCACCCAAAAAAACTATCCAACCCAAGAGGTGCTAATTGGAGCTAGTTCTCCTAGTACATTTATTGTCAATCTAACCCTGTCATCCAAACACCTCTTTGGATGGAGTTAGTTTAGGGTTAGTCATGAGCTAGAAACTAACTCTAACCTCTAGCTAAGTTGAGTATTTAAACAGGGATGTGTTGTTGTTGTTGTTGTTGCTGCTGCTGCTGCTCTTCTACGTATATCTAGACATCATCAGAACATTAAGGTAACACTCTTCCTTGTTGCTATGTAGCCTAGGATTGCATATTTAGACATTAAGTACAGTGCATGTTGCTATGTAGCCTCAGATATATTACATATGGCCCTAGTTAACCTAACGAGAAATGGGTTACAGATAAATTCAGTTAAAAGTCCAATTCACCGATTAGTCCCTTATCAGCCCCCGGCCTATATGGTACCAGCTACCGATATCCTGAACAGTGAGTATATATAAGCCATGGGATGAAACTAACCTCGATGGAAAACATCAGTCATTCCCAAAATTGTCCTGTGTAGGTACATCGAGAGGCATGTTAAGCACAACAGGCTAAACATCAACCAAAATTATCCATGGCAGACAAAATAATCTCCAAAAGGTAGCTTCAGTGTGCAGGTTTAAGCACGCTAGTAAAGCAAAACAAGTGGAAAGGTGTGTTAACTGCAACAGGCCTAACATTTAACAACAAGCAACCATAGTCATTGAAACTGGTATTGTGCTGGTCTAAGTACACTGGTTATTGTTAAATAAAAATGGAAAGGCGTGTTAGCTACAAGATGCAGCAACCAAATGTAGTCATTCATAGTGGTATTGTTGAAACTGGTATTGATGAAATTGAACTGCACTGTTCATACTTGCACATATAGAACATCACGTTGTGAATAACTGGAATAAACAAGGCATACTACGAACAACCAAAGATAGCATTTGAAATTGGACATATGCTACCTACAAACAACCAAACAATAAAAAAACTTTAAAAGAGGCATATGCTAGCTATAACAGGCTTAACAGCAAGCAAATATATGCATTCCTATCGGTATGTTTAAAACTGGATTGATGAAATGTATTGCACAGTAAATAATTGCACATATAGAGCATCACATTGTGAACAACTGAAATAAACAAGGCATACTGCAAACAACCAAATATAGCAATTAAAACTGGACATATTCTCACTACACTACAAAAGGGACTCGACAAAACAAATCATGGGTTCCCCCCCTGTGAAGAGGCACGGCAAAAAAAATCATGGGTTTCCTCAGTTGTCACAGATGGGCTCATTCCTGTGGGAAGAGCACGGACCCTGGATGCGCTCCATGTTGTCGCAGATGGGCTCCTTCCCCTTGGAAGAGCACGGCTGTAGGGTGCCCTCCCTAATGTCGCAGACGGGCTCTTTCCCCTTGGAAGAGCATATGGGCTCTTTCCCCTTGGAAGAGCCGGAGAGGGTGCCCTCCTTGTGGTCGCCGTCGATGAGGTCTAACTTGGAAGCTGTGGATCCCAAGCCATCGCCGTAGAACATGTCCTTCAGAAATGACAAAAGGGGCTCGATGGCGATGTAGGATGGCAAATTCTTGACAGCGAGCCAGAGGAGATCAGTGGCAGGGCCATGGATAAGATCGACGGCGGTTGAACCCGAGGGGTTGGGGGTCGGCCACTTAACCTGTGACATAGCCCGCCTCAGGCCATCGCTGTTGATGACCTCGATGTCATACCCGGTGTCCGCGACATACCCGCATACTCTAGCCCGCTGATTGAGTGTCTACGGCCAGTAATGGCCGTCAGCTTCCTCGGTGACCTCGGGCGAAGAGACCGCAATACACCTCTTTTGGGCCAGTCGCTCCTCGAGCTCCACAGGAAGCATAGCCGGGCTTAGGCTGCGATGCTCTAGAGTGGGGTATGGGGATGGGGATGGGGATCTGTGGGAAAGGGGGCGTTTGGCAGGCATCATCTAAGAAACTCAGGGCGGCCTGGGTATGGAGATCGGTGGGTAAGCTGGACGGGCAAACCGGCAGATGTTGACAATGGAGGCCTTGCGGCGGCGGCGGCGGGGACCTTGCTAGGGTTTTGAGTGAGGGAGGGTGTGTGTGTGTGCGTGCGCATGCGCGTCCGAGGAGGTTTTGGTGTGTGTGTGTGTGTGGAGGGGGGGGGTTGAGGAAATGACGCGGCTACTAAATTTTTTACTACGCGGGAGTGAAATACCGGGGCTATTGAAAATTTGGATGATGGTGCATCGCACACGGTCCGGAGATAACAACCGTGTGTTATGAAACAGAAAAACCCTCGAGGCGGGCAGATATTTTCGAGGGATGCAGGCGGGATTGGGAACAAGAGACATCACACACGGTCGAAACATAATAACCGTGTGTTATCAAACAGAAAAAAGCTGCAGGCGGGTAGATATTTTTTAGAGGGGAAGCCTCATGGAGCCCAATGTACTGTGCGGATGTGCATGATAGGGGCACTGGCGTGGCACACGGTTAGTGTGAGTGAACCATGTCTGTTGCGTCATCCGACTTGCCTAATGTTCATAAATTTGGCGAAAAATGACGTGGGAGAGGGTCAGAACATGAACACACTTGCATGTGGACCAAATTTATGTATGAAAAGGGTGGTTTGATGTTCAAATACCAAATGCAACTTCGATGTGGCACCTATCTCGCAAAGCGCACGGTATTGCTTGCCCCCTCGTGTCGGCACGAAGGGAGTCCTAAGCTATGAATGCATGCCCCCCCAACCGAGGTTCACCTAGCAAAGTGCGAAGTAGCAGCCCCCCTCACACACACACCCACTTTCAGTCGGCGGCCCAGAGAGGCATCTCACCAAGATGGATCGTAAAACGGACCAAGAATAATCCTTGTGAAGAAGGCTACATCTGTACTAGTTTTCATAGGGAACTTTTCATCCACTCCAACCTCCTGTGAAGAAGGCTACATTTTTCTAGATTGTAATCAAATGCCCATGTTAATCATGTCAGATTGAAGATGGCACATTAGTGCATTTTACAAATCCTGCAAACCAAATAGGCCTGTAGTAGTGTTCAAAACTGCATGTAGGCACTAACACGTTTTCTTCTTTTGCAGATAAGATTAGGCCCAGTGGTGGATAATGTGATACAAAAAACAATCACGTCGAATGCCTAGATCTGCATCTCTCAGAAATTACTTTGAACTCCTACCGAGGGACCTTACCGGAGATTATATTCGCCAGGTTATTTGTTGTCAGAGCAAGGGTGCTGAAGGTAATGAGGTTTGCCCTACATTTATTTCGCAAAAATGAATGGTTTGTTGATCAGCGCTGGCGGCTGTGGCAGAATGGAATAGGCTCCAAAAATGCTAAATTTCATTTTGGAACTTCAGATGACAAAGTAATCAGAAGTCATCGTGTCAACCCCATACATGACTTCTCAGTGGCTGACCCCTTTGCAAAAATTATGAGGTTTCGAAGCCAGACTTAGAAGTGGTAATATTAGTTTGAACCTCTCTGATATCCATGTTCAGTGGATCAGCGCAAGCGTTTGCAGCTGATGAGATGAATTTCATTTCTAATATCAATTTGAACCTTGTAATCTTCGAATTTGAGCCGTATAACTCTGGAATTTGAACCTTGTAATATTTCGAGCTTTTGTGGTACAATCGTTGAAATGGCATCGTATGAGACTCGTATATTGGTAGCACTATTTTGACCTTAAAATGCAATGGTCTTAGATTTTATTAACCATTCTCGAATCTGTTTACCTTGTCGATCTCATAGCACACGATCTGTATAGCTAACTCGAGTGCGATCTTCGACATTATTGCACACAGTTGGTTTCTTCAACCATGTGCCCTGTAGAGCACATAATTAATTATCGCTCTCGAGTGTCCATCATCATCTTTCTATGTAACTTTGACCTCATCACCCACGGGTAAACTTATGACCGAAGTCATTCCACACACTTCGTTTTTACAAAGCTTTTTGCCAATAAACGCCCATGATTTGTCCCTCTTCTAGCCGACGCGTGGCCAAACTAGCCGGGCGAGAAGCTTGCACGTTAAACTACGCGGTAGCGTGGGAACAGGCTCACCGACGATACATTTGGTGCCTCTTCGAGCCCACGCATGGTCAAACGAAATGCGTGCGGTGCGGTGTTGTCAAGCATGCACTAGAATCCTCCGCTATGAACACCGTGACAAGACGTGACGATTACAGGCCGGCCGGCCCCCATTTATTACAGCGGCCATTTAACCCTTGTGTCTCTTCAACCTTTCGATCGCGCCCCACCATTGCAAGAAGCACACCTACCACGACAAATTCTTAGAGGGTATCCTGCGCGGCTCCAATGGCACTCCGAGCGGCTGCCGACGACGAGCAGCAGTTCACCATGCATGCCGTGGTGGACACCCACAGAAGGTTCACGGAGCTCTCGGTGGTGTACACCAACAACCCGGTCTGGGTGGAGCACTCCATCCACATCATGGAGCTATTGGTTGCCGAGGAGAAGTACAAGGTGGTCGGGTTCGACCTCGAGTACACCCGCGCTCGTGTCGGGTCTCGTCCCAAGGTCGCTGTCACCCAGATGTGCGTGCACAACCACGTCCTCGTCTACCACTACTGCCTAGCCACAAGGCCTTGCGTGTGTTTTGCCAGGTTGGTCAACAGCCCCCACTACATGTTCGCTACGGTGGACATCACCAACGATGTAAAGGTGCTCAAGAATTCGGGCATCGCCTGCCAGAATCTTGTTGACATCCAGGGCCAATACAAGATCTGGGGCAGCAAGGAGCATGAAAAGGACTCACTGGTTCACCTCGCTGAGGTCATCATCGACCCCTACTATAGAGAGATGAAGGATTCCTGCAACAAGGACAAGCGTGCCTAGCACTCGGCCTGGATGGAGAAACTCGACAAAGCTCATGTCGTGTACGCGGCCAAGGAGGCGTACATGAGCTACGACATGTACAGGCGGATCGTTGACATGAGGAAGTGCCTCCTTCCCCAAAACGGCCAGGGATCTAGCCGAAAGCAGAGCAATGGCAAGCCTCGTCGCAACAATAAGTAGATGATTAGATCCTCATTTATATCCTAGTTTAGTATGCATGTAATTGATTACTTTGGTGTGTGGAAATGTTATGTGTGTAGTCACTTGTGTAATTGTATGCTTATTTTGGTTTTGCAATGCTGTGTTTTTAAGTATATATGTTGATGCTCTGTAGACAGAGCAAATCACATCGCACACAGACTAAACAATGGAACCCGTCGATGATGATTTTATCAATCACTGACAATTGTATACCAGCAATCGTTTGCTCACAACACACACGGCTTGTTAACAGGAATCGTCTGTGTTGTTATCGGTCTTCCCACACATTTCCGATTACAGACCTATTTGCCACATATCACACACATCTTGTTAAGTTGAACCGTTTCTATTCTCTTGGCTCAATGCAAACAGTTCATTCGAGTGAACTGTATGCCGTATATCGCACACACCTTCATCTGGCTGCCCGTTTCTGTTGTTCCGCCTCATCACAAACAGTTTATCCGAGTGAACTGTATGCCGTATATCGCACACGCCTTCATCTGGCTGCTCGTTTCTTTTGTTTTGCCTCATCGCAAACAGTTCATTGAACTGAACCGTATGCCCCTCATCGCACACGCAACTAAAATATGAACCGTGTTTGATGTATCGTTCGTCGCAAATGTTTTGCATGTTTTTTGACGGTTATTTTACATCACTGTTTGCGATTAATGCATCGCACATAGTTTTGTCAAAGGGTCTCTGATCGTAGTGTCGCGTTAGCAGCATCATGCAGTAGTGCTTGCAGCTTCTAGGGATCAGCAATCTTAATGGAGTGGCTATGAACTAAAATATTCTGAGTAAATATGAAGAGTCTATTCTCCCATTTACATCTGAGCTTCTTATTGTTGCTTTGCTAGGAATAAGAAAGATAAAATCATCTAACAAGGAAATTTCTAGACAAGGTATAACCTACAGCTATAAGCCTTTTAGAAAAAGTTATCATTCCAGTATAAACAAATAGAATTTTGTTCTATTTATGTACAATACTGCTTCCTTAGAAATTTAAATAAGTATATAAATGTATGCTATTCATGATGCCTTAATGTTTGGAACATATATCTTAGCTGACTGCTCAGGTTTGCTTTACCTATGCTATCATATTGCCCATAGTTCATTCTTATGTCCATAATTCATTTTTTCAGTTGTTAAGATTTGATCACACAAATTTGAAACATTTTTATAGGTCAACAAATGCCTCATTTGAAGCGACTATAGGCAAACCAAGTGTGTTGGAATAAATTCAGTGCTCTTATAGCCAACATACTTGGGGAGAGGAATATGTGCGTGTTACTGATGAATCTCTTTATGTTTTGTAGAAATATACTAGTTCAAAATTTTGAATGTAAATATCAATATTTCGTTGGATTTCTAACATCAATGTTTCAAATATAAATGTATTGTTCAACATTTCAAGCCATATTTTATTTTCATTATGCTTTTCTTTGCATCTGCTCAACGAAACTACAAAGTCCCGCAGCAAGGCGCGGGGTATCATCTAGTTTATTTAATAGGTGGTAAGTTCTTAACATCTTCAGCTTTAATACTCTTTTCCTTCATACATTTCTTTGCTTCTTGCATATCTTCAGGACTGAGAAATAAGATACCTCTCTTCTTTGGAGTAGGTTTAGGCGGTGGTTCAGGAAGTGTCCTATCATTATCATTCTTTAATATATTATTCAATAATTCCTCAGCTTGTTCAACAGTTCGTTCCCTGAAAACACAATCATCACAAATGTCTAGGTAATCCCTAGAAGCGTTGGTTAGTCCATTATAGAAGATATTAAGTATTTCATTTTTATTAAGAGGATGATTAGGCAAAGCATTAAGTAATTGGAGAAGCCTCCCCCAAGCTTGTGGGAGACTCTCTTCTTCAATTTGCACAAAGTTAAATATTTCCTGTAAGGCAGCTTGTTTCTTATGAGTAGGAAAATATTTTTTAGAGAAGTAATAAATCATATCCTGGGGACTATGTGCAGAACTAGGAGCAAGAGTATTGTACCATATCTTAGCATCACCCTTTAACAAGAACGGAAATAACTTGAGAATATAGTAATGGCGAATTTTTTCGTCATGAGCAAACAGGGTGGCTCTATCATTTAATTTAGTAAGATGTGCCACAACAGTTTGAGTTTCATAGCCATGGAAAGGATCAGATTCAACCAAGGTAATTAACTCTGGGTCAACAAAGAATTCATAATCCTTATCAGTAATAAAGATAGGTGAAGTAGCAAACGAAGGATCATATTTCATTCTAGCATTCAAAGATTTTTCTTTCAACTTGCATAGTAATTTCTTAAGATCGTCTCTATCTTTACAAGCAAGAAAGCCCCTAGCAACCTCTCCTTCCATAACATAACCCTCGGGTATCTTAGGCAATTCATATCTAGGAGATCTAGGTCTAATAGGTGTTTCATAATTTTCAGTTTCAATAACTTCATCAGTTTCAGTAATCTCATCAGTTTCAGCATTCTCAATTTGTTTAGCTCTAGCAAGTTGTTCATCAAGAAATTCACCGAGTCGCACAGTATTATCAAGAAAAGTACTAGAATCATTCATAGCAGAAGCAACATCATCAATTACTTGTGACATATCAGAATTAATAGCAGGTGGTGGTGTTGCAAGTTTACTTAAAACAGAAGGTGAATCAAGTGCAGAGCTAGATAACAGTTCCTTACCTCCCCTCGTCTTAGAGGGAACGATCTTGGTTCTATCATCCTTAAGATTCTTCATAGTGATCAATAGACATAAATCCCAAGTGACTCAACAAATATAGCTATGCTCCCCAGAAACGGCGCCAGAAAAAGGTCTTAATAACCCACAAGTATAAAGGATCGCAACAGTTTTTGAGGGTAGAGTATTCAACCCAAATTTATTGATTCAAAACAAGGGGAGCCAAAGAATATTTGTAAGTATTAGTAGTTGAGTTGTCAATTCAACCACACCTGGAGACTAAATATCTGTAGTACCATGATCAGTAGCACTGTAGTATGATAGTTTGATAGTAGTAGCAATGATAGTAATAGTAACAGTAACGGTAGTAGCCGTAGTTTTATAGCAGTTGTAACAAACAGTAGTAACTTAGCAAGAACAATATGGAAAAACTCGTAGGCATCGGATCTGTGCTAATGAAGGATAATATTCATCATATAACAGTCATAACCTACGGCGACACAGAACTAACTCCAATTCATCAATGTAATGTAGGCATGTATTCCGTAAATAGTCATACGTGCTTATGGAAAAGAACTTGCATGACATCTTTTGTCCTACCTTCCCGTGGCAGCGGGGTCCATAAGGAAACTAAGGGATATTAAGGCCTCCTTTTAATAGAGAACCGGAACAAAGCATTAACACATAGTGAATAAATGAACTCCTCAAATTATGGTAATCACCGGAAAGAATCCCAATTATTGTCACCTAGGGGTATGCGGATCATAACACGTAATCGGTGCATATAACTTGCATGGTAGGATCAAGAACACAAATATATTGGAGAAAACATAAATGGTTCAGATCTGAAATCATGGCACTCGGGCCCTAGTGACAAGTATTAAGCATAGCAAATTCATAGCAACATCAATCTCAGAACATAGTGGATACTGGGGATCAAGCCCTAACAAAACTAACTCGATTACATGATGAATCTCATCCAACCCATCACCGTCCAGCAAGCCTACGAAGGAATTACTCACTCCCAGAGGTGAGCTTCATGAAATTGGTGACGGAGGATAGTTGATGATGACGAAGACGGAAGACCCCCCTCTCTGGAGCCCTGAACGGACTCCAGATCTGGCCTCCCGATGAAGAACAGGAGGTGGCGGTGGCTCCGTATCGTAAAATGCGATGAAACTTCCTCTCCTATTTTTTCTCAGAAAATAGGATTTTATAGCGTCAGAATTAGGGTCAGCGGAGCCTCGAGGGGCCCACTACCCACCGGGGCATGCGAGAGGGGGGTGGCGCACCCTGTTGCCTAGTGGGCAGCAGGGCCCCACCTCCAGTGGGTCTTTGCTCCAGTATTTTTTATATATTCCAAAATAAGTCTCCAAAAAGTTTGGTCCAATTCTGAGAACTTTTATTTCTGCACAAAAAACAACACCATGGTAGTTCTGCTGAAAACAACGTCAGTCTGGGTTAGTTTCATTCAAATCATGCAAATTAGAGGTCAAAACAAGAGCAAAGGCATTACAAAAAGTAGATACGATGGAGACGTATCAGCGCCCCACAGGCATGTGGGCCCCCCATGGCACTTCCAACCCTAATCTTTCTTCTATAAATACCCAAATATTCCCTGTAGACCATAGGGCACACCAAAAATACTTTTCCGTCGCCGCAAGTTTCTGTCTTCGTGGGATCCCATCTGGAGACCTTTTCCGGTACTGTTCTGATTGTTGAGATACTGCAAATCCACTTATCCAACAATTTCAGTCCATTTTCCTACTTTTTCTGCAAGGGGTTCAAGGGGAAAGCATCGAATCTTGTTGGGAGATGCTTCGCTCCGAGTCCGACTGGGACGGAATGGGGGACCCAGGCCCTTCAATGCCTCCCTCCGGATCCACTAACTCGGAAGAGCTATTCAAAGATTTTCTGGCTGACTGTGAGGACGCCTCTGCATCCCGGGAGCAGACCGCTCCCCCGGAAGCTGTGGTCAGTCAAGAGCGGCATCCGAATCCCGCTCCAATGCCTGGAGTGGCAGCGGAAGCAGAACAGAACCCTCCTTCTTTTGATTGGGAGGATCTGCCAGAGGGGGATTCGATCACGGAGTGCTTCTACATCAACCTTGATGCCCTTCCGATGATGTGTGAGTAGTTTACCACAGACCTATGGGTCCATAGCTAGTAGCTAGATGGCTTCTTCTCTCTCTTTGGTCTTCAATACAATGTTCTCCTTGATGTTCATGGAGATCTATTCGATGTAATCATCTTCTGCGGTGTGTTTGTTGAGACCCATGAATTGTGGGTTTATGATCAGATTATCTAGGAATATTATTTGAGTCTTCTCTGAACTCTTTTATGCATGATTTATATAGATTTTTATTTCTCTCCGATCTATTGATTTGGTTTGGCCAACTAGATTGATTTTTCATGCAATGGGAGAGGTGCTTTGTAATGGGTTCAATATTGCGGTGCTCAATCCTAGTGACAGAAAGGGACATGACACATATTTGTATTGTTGCCATTAAGGATAAAATATGGGGTTTGTTCATATTGATTGGATCTATCCCTCTACATCATTTCATCTTGCTTAAGGCGTTAGTCCGTTTTTGTTAACTTAATACACTAGATGCATGTTAGATAGCGGTTGCTTTGTGGAGTAATAACATTAGATGCAGGCAGGAGTCGGTCTACTTGTCTTGGACGTGATGCCTATATACATGATCATTGCCTTGGATATCGTCATAACTATGCGCTTTTTATCAATTGCTCAACAATAATTTGTTTACCCATCATATGCTTTCTTTCAAGAGTGAAGCCTCTAGTGAAAACTATGGCCACCGGGTCTACTTTTATCATATTATTTTCAGATCTATAAAATCAAAAACACAAAATAGCTTGCTGAAATTCATTTACTTTTATTTTATATCTATCATTATCAGATCTCATCCTTGCAAGTAACCGTGAAGGGATGACAACCCCTTTATCGCGTTGGGTGCAAGTATTTGTTTGTTTGTGCAGGTGCAACCATTGATGGCTTGTGTGTTCCTCCTACTAGATTGATACCTTGGTTCTTCACTAAGGGAAATACTTATCTCTACTTTGCTGCATCACCCTTTCCTCTTCAAGGGAAAAACCAATGCGAGCTCAAGAAGTAGCAGGAAGAATTTCTGGCGCCGTTGCCGGGGAGGATCTACATCAAGCCTACCAAGTACCCATCATAAACTCTCATCTCTTGCATTTACATTATTTGCCATTTACCTCTCGTTTTCCTCTACCCCACTTCTAAAATGTTTTCAGAAAAATACAAAAATATTTGTCTTCTTTTCGTTTGCTTTTTGTTTGCTCGTGTGCTAGATTGCTTGCTTTGTCATCATGTCTAGATTTGAAAAGAGTAGTGATGTTTCTGCCAATAGTGCAAGTTCTTTGGATGATCCGTCCGTGCTTTTGAAACTCGTGCAAAATAAAGAAAAGGTTCATAAAGTTGCTGTCGGAATCGGGGCTCTGCGGACCCAACAAGGTTCGAACTCTGGGGCATGTACGAAGATCTAGCCTAGGTGCAGCCTCAAGCTCATCATTCCATGGCTTGGCCTCGTCGAGTTCGTGCGAGCGGGGAAAGGAAGGATACGTCAGTTTACCCAGGTTCGGGCCACCTTGCGGTGTATGACCCTACTCCTGCTTTGTGGTGGATTGGCCTCACGAGGAGGTTGAGGATGAACTAGTACAATGGATGAGCGACCTAGCGAGGGCTCAGTGGGTGAGGATGATTCTGCCTAGAGAAGACCAGAATCAGATCCGGATCCCCCTCTACGGTGGAGTCTAGCCTATATTTATAGTGGCCTTGGTCCTCTTCCCTCATAGCTTAGGCGGGAAGGGATTCCACAACGGCCAATTTGAAAGGGGACAAGAGGTACATCTTATCCTGACGAAAGGTGGTCTTCGCCTGCAAAGCTTCTGGCCATGACACGGTGGTGGGCTCGGTGATGACATTCGTCCTGCCGAGCTCATGGTCTTGGTCTTGTTGCACCGAAATGGAAACCTTTGGGGGATCCCTCAGGAACCCGCGCTGGTCCTTGCCTCCTTAGCACCAAAGAGAAAACTGTCCTCCTCTACGCCCGCTGGCGCCCGCCTGGCCTTGGTCGTCGTGGCTCACGTCGCTACGAGCCTCGTGAGGCGGGGTACCTGCATAGAAATTGATAACCCACAAGTATAGGGGATTAGTTGTAGCCTTTCTTGATAAATAAGAGTGTCGAACCCAACGAGGAGCTAAAGGTAGGATTTGTATTCCCTTCAAGTTCTATGGACCACAGATACAACTCTACGCGCACTTAACGTTCACTTTACCAAAAACAAGTATGAAACTAGAAGTATTTTGTAGGTGTGATAGGATAGGTTACCAAAAATCATAAGTGCAGCCGAAGAAGGGCACCAACCGCCTTACAGAGTAGCCACAAGGGCCCAGGGTGCGCCCTACCCCCTGGGGCACGCCCCCTACCTTGTGGACTCCTCGGGCATCGTCTCACGTTGATTCTTTTTCCCAAAAATCACATATATTCCAAAAAAAATCTCCGTAAGTTTTTTATCGTGTTTGGACTTCGTTTGATATGGATTTTCTGTGAAACAAAAAACATGCAACAAACAGGAACTGGCACTGGGCACTGGATCAATATGTTAGTCCAAAAAATTGTATAAAAAGTTGCCAAACGTATATGAAAGTTGTATAATATTGGCATGGAACAATCAAAAATTATAGATACGACGGAGACATATCAGCATCCCCAAGCTTAATTCCTGCTCATCCTCGAGTAGGTAAATGATAAAAAAGATAATTTTTGATGTGGAATGCTACCTAGCATAATCTTGATCATATAATCTAATCATGGCATGAATATTAAGACACGAGTGATTCAAAGCAATAGTCTATCATTTGACATTAAGACAACAATACTTCAAGCATACTAATAAAGCAATCATGTCTTCTCAAAATAACATGGCCAAAGAAAGTTATCCCTACAAAATCATATAGTCTGGCTATGCTCCATCTTCACCACACAAAATATTCAAATCATGCACAACCCCGATGACAAGCCAAGCAATTGTTTCATACTTTTGATGTTCTCAAACCTTTTCAACTTTCACGCAATACATGAGCGTGATCCATGGACATAGCACTATAGGTGGAATAGAATATGATGGTGGGGGTTGTGTGGAGAAGAAAAAAAGGAAGAAAGTCTCACATCGACGCGGCTAATCAACGGGCTATGGAGATGCCCATCAATTGATGTCAATGCAAGGAGTAGGGAATGCCATGCAACGGATGCACTAGAGCTATAAGTGTATGAAAGCTCACAAATGAAACTAAGTGGGTGTGCATCCAACTTTCTTGCTCATGAAGACCTAGGGAAATTTGAGGAAGCCCATTGTTGGAATATACAAGCCAAGTTCTATAATGAAAATTTCCCACTAGTATATGAAAGTGACAAAATAGGAGACTCTCTATCATGAAGATCATGGTGCTACTTTGAAGCACAAGTGTGGAAAAAGGATAGTAGCATTGCCCCTTCTTTCTTTTTCTCTCATTTTTTTTGTTTTCTCTCATTTTTTTTGGAGTGGCTTCTTTGGCCTCTTTTATTTTTCCTCACATGGGGCAATGCTCTAATAATGATGATCATCACACTTTTATTTACTTACAACTCGATATCTAGAACAAAGTATGACTCTATATGAATGCCTCTGGCAGTGTACCAAGATGTGCAATGATCTAGCATAGCAAAAGATATCAAAAAAATGGACAAGCCATGAAAATATCATGCTAGCTATCTTACGATCATGCAAAGCAATATGACAATGAATGCTCAAGTCATGTATATGATGATGATGGAAGTTGCATGGCAATATATCTCGGAATGGCTATTTAAAATGCCATGATAGGTAGGTATGGTGGCTGTTTTGAGGAAGATATAAGGAGGCTTATGTGTGACAGAGCGTATCATATCACGGGGTTTGGATGCACCGGCGAAGTTTGCACTGACTCTCGAGGTGAGAAAGGGCAATGCACGGTACCGAAGAGGCTAGCAATGATGGAAGGGTGAGAGTGCGTATAATCCATGGACTCAACATTAGTCATAAAGAACTCACATACTTATTGCAAAAGTCTATTAGTCATTGAAACAAAGTACTACACGCATGCTCCTAGGGGGATAAATTGGTAGGAAAAGACCATCGCTCATCCCTGACCGCCACTCATAAGGAAGACAATCAATAAATACCTCATGCTCCAACTTCGTTACATAACGGTTCACCATACGTGCATGCTACGGGAATCACAAACTTTAACACAAGTATTCTTACCAATCCACAATTACTCACTAGCATGACTCTAATATCACCATCTTTATATCGCAAAACTATTGCAAGGAATCAAACATATCATATTCAGTGATCTACAAGTTTTATGTAGGATTTTATGACTAACCATGTGAATGACCATTTCCTGTTGACTCTCTAAATAGATATAAGTGCAGCAAGAGAGTTTATTTCTTTCTACAAAATATATGCCCACGCTCTAACAAATATAAGTGAAGCAAAAGAGCATTCTACAAATGGCAGTTTTCTATGTGTAGAGAAACAGGCAATCCAAACTTCAAATGATATAAGTAAAGCACATGAAGCATTCTATAAAGCCATACTCAAAAGATATAAGTGAAGTGCAAAGAGCATTCTATAAATCAACCAAGGACTATCTCATACCAGCATGGTGCATTATTAAAATAAAAAGAAAAAAAAACACGACACTCCAAGATTTATGCATATCATGTGACGAATAAAAATATAGCTCCAAGTAAAATTACCGATGATCGTTAGAAGAAAGAGGGAATGCCTTCCGGGGCATCCCCAAGCTTAGTTGCTTGGGAGTCCTTGAATATTACCTTGGGGTGCCTCGGGCATCCCCAAGCTTAGGCTCTTGCCACTCCTTATTCCTTCATCCATCGTGATCTCACCCAAAACTTGAAAACTTCAATCACACAAAACTTAACAAAACCCTCGTGAGATCCGTTAGTATAATAAAACAAATCATCACTTTAAGTATTGTTGCAAACCCATTCATATTTTGTTTTTGCATTGTAGCTACTGTATTATAACTTCCCCATGGCTTAGACCACCAATAAAATCGATAGTTTCATCAAAACAAGCAAAACAATGCATCAAAAACAGAATCTATCAAAAACAAGACAGTCTGAAGTAATCTGAACATTCACCATACTTCTGTAACTCTAAAAATTCTGAAAAATTAGGAAAAAATAAAAATTTGTATATAAGTACTATGCAAAAAGTTTCATAAGCTTTTGACATTCCAGTAAAAAAAATGTAAATTCACGTGCTACAGCCAAAGTTTCTGTTTTTCCACTGCACATACCAAACAAGCAATCTAATCATCCTAAAGGAAAATCTTGGCACATTATTTTTATAATACAATGGATTTATACAAGGGGATAATTATTTTTGTTGAAAAGTTTCTGTAATTAAGATTCACAAAGTTTCCATGGGCATGAACAAAGTTCAAGGCATGCTCCCACTTTAACAATGCTCGTCTCTTTTACTTTCACTTTTCTTTTTGAAAAAGTTTTAGGTTCCCCTCTTTATTTTTTTTGTTTTTAAACTTTATAAAAGCACTCAACAGAAATAAATGACTCTCTAAAACTTCCAGGTTGTCTCCCTGGCAGCGCTTTCTTTAAAGCCATTAAGCTAGGCATATAGTGCTCAAGTAATGGATCCACCCGGATCCCAAGGTATATCAAAGCCAATTTTAATTAACAATGATTTGTAATTTGGTAGTGAGAACAAAGTAACATATATCATGCAATGATGAAGTCTAACTCTCTTCCTATGCATCGGCATGTCATAAAAGAACAATTCATGCACACAAAGTAAAGGCCAATGCATAGTATAAACAGTTTGTTGCACTTCTATCGTGTTGGAAACATAGAGAGGCGGAGATGTAGTTCCTCTCTCATAATAATTGCAAGTAGGAGCAGCAAGCACATGCATATTATATTTATCAAAATCATCATGTGCAATAGTAGAACGCAACCCATCAATATAGTCCTTAATAAGCACAAACTTCTTCGATATAGTGTAGTTGGGAGAATTCAAAAAGATAATAGGACTATCATGCGTAGGTGCAATAGCAACAATTTCATTCTTAACATAAGGAACTATAGAAAGTTCATCTCCATATGCATAATTCATGTTGGCATCATGGCCACAAGCATAGCAAGCATCAAATTCATTGAAAAGGGATATTTCAAACAAATCAAAGGGATCATAGCAATCATCCTTCGGTAAGCACGAAGGGAAATTAAACAATGCATGAGTTGAAGAGTTACTCTCATTAGAAGATGGGCACGGGTGATCAATCTGCTCTTCCTCCTTTTGTTCTTCGCTCTCCTCGTCATCTTTTTCATCTAATGAGCTCACAGTTTCAGCAATTTCTTCTTCCATAGATTCCTGCAAAATATTAGTCTCTTCTTGGATAGCGGAGACTTCCTAAATAAACGCATCAATATCGGCATTGTATTCATAATTCTCATAGCAATATTTAAGTATAGCAAAATTTTCAGGCCTATAAACATCATCATCATAAGCTTCATACTTTTCAAACAAAGATTCAATTTCATAAGCACCCTTAAAAGCAACAAATTCTTCTATTCTTTCCACATCATAGTAATCATATATACCATTAGCATAAGAAGCAAAGGTTTTATTATCATTAAATTTACATGAAAAGGGAAGGTGTGGAGCCTTCATCCTAGAGCAACAAGTATAATCATATCTCAAGCATAGTTCCCGAGCATACCAATGCAACATATGAATTTGATTCCATAATAGTTTCCCTTTTTGAGTTAAGCGATAATCCCTAAAGTATTCACGTTGATCCAACGTGTCTCCCATTATATAGTTGAATGGGGTTTTCTCAGGATTAGTAAAGTAGTCCATTATATCTTTCACATAATGAGCATCGAGGGTTTTAGGAGGTTCCCCATCTCCATGAGTAGCAAGTACACCTAATTTTTTTGGTATTTCGTGTTCCATATCGAAAACTAAAGATAGAGAACAACTTAGAACAACAAATAAAATCTACTTAGTGATAAAGCAAACAGGCACACACGAGAATATTCACCCCACTCTATTGCTCCCCGGCAACGGCGCCAGAAAAAGTCTTGATAACCCACAAGTATAGGGGATCAGTTGTAGCCTTTCTCGATAAATAAGAGTGTCGAACCCAACAAGGAGCTAAAGGTAGGATTTGTATTCCCGTCAAGTTCAATCGACCACCGACACAACTCTACGTGCACTTAACGTTCACTTTACCTAAAACAAGTATGAAACTAGAAGTACTTTGTAGGTGTGATAGGATAGGTTTGCAAGATAATAAAGAGCATGTAAATAAAAACTAGGGGCTGTTTAGATAAAGAAACAACTAAGTTAGTTTTAGTAGAGAGCTTTTTGTCACAAGAAAGTTATTTGTCCCTAGGCAATCGATAACTAGACCGGTAATCATTATTGCAATTTTATATGAGGGAGAGGCATAAGCCAACATACTTTCTCTCCTTGGATCATATGCACTTATGATTGGAACTCTAGCAAACATCCGTAACTACTAAAGATCATTGAGGTAAAACCCAACCATAGCATTAAAGTATCAAGTCCTCTTTATTCCCATACGCAAACAACCTACTTACTCGGGTCTGTGGTTCTATCACTCACGCCACCCACCATAAGTGAATCATGAACATATTGCAAACCCTACAGCGGGGATCCCTCATGCTTGCGCGACACAGAGAGCACCAATAATAAAACATGCAACTCAAACCAATCACGATCATCAATGAACCCATAGGACAAAACAGATCTACTCAAACATCATAGGATAGCCATACATCATTGGAAAATAATATATAGCATTGAGCACCATGTTTAAGTAGAGATTACAGTGGGGAGAAGAGGTGTTACACCACTGCATAGAGGGGGAGAGAGTTGGTGATGACGGCGGCAAAGTTGTTGGTGTAGATCGCCGTCACGATGATGGCCCCGGCGGTGTTCCGGTGCCACCGGGAGAGAGGGGGAGAGAGCCCCCCTCCTTCTTCTTCTTCTTCCTTGACCTTCCCCCTAGATGGGAGAAGGGTTTCCCCTCTTGTCCATGGCCTCGATGGCGGCGGAGGGGCGAGAGCCCCTCCGAGATTGGACCTCTCTCTCTGTTTCCTTCTGTTTCTGCGCTCCCAGATTCTGGCCTTTCACCGTTTCTTAAATTCCCGGAGATCCATAACTCTGATTGGCTGAAATTTTAACACGATTTTTATCTGGATATTAGCTTTCTTGTAGCCGAAGAAGGGCACCAACCACCTTACGGAGTGGCCACAAGGGCCCAGGGCGCGCCCTACCCCCTGGGGCGCGCCCCTCTGCCTTGTGGACTCCTCGGGCATCGTCTCGCGTTGATTCTTTTTCCCAAAAATCAAATATATTCCAAAAAAAACTCCGTAAGTTTTTATCGCGTTTGGACTTCGTTTGATATGGATTTTCTGGGAAACAAAAAACATGCAACAAACAGGAACCGACACTGGTCACTGGATCAATATGTTAGTCCCAAAAATAGTATAAAAAGTTGCCAAAAGTATATGAAAGTTGTATAATATTGGCATGGAACAATAAAAAATTATAGATACGACGGAGATGTATCAGAAATCTCCGCTCCTCCGGAAGCAGGCCCGGGAGGCTGCCCCTCGGGAGGTCTTGGTGTCGTTCGCCTCGCGAGGCCAAGGGGCCCTCGCGAGGGTCTTGCTCGCAGGGTCTTGTAGCTGGGCCACACCGGGCCGTCGACGGGGCAACGTGCTGGGCCGCAGGCAGGCAGGTCTGGGTACCCCCTATCCCAGAACGCCGATAGTAGCCCCCAGGCCCAAGGCTTGCTCGTCCTGGCTTCGAAGCGAAGGGCAAAGCAACACGGGTCCCAATCGCCTGTGGGCCAGGCTCGGCGCGTGCCGTGCGACGAGACGCGGACACCTCCACTTCCCCATGTCGCCTCGGCAACTGCCCAGACTGACAAAAGCCTGGAGCGCGCCGCGGGGCCATCATTGCTCCACCACTCCTTCGTCTTCTCCCCTTTCCGTCCTTAGCAAGTTCGCACCTTGCCCGCTGGATCTAGTGCTGCCACGGACCCATCGCATTGCCATGGCCCACGGGAGGATGAAGAGCAGGGCTGCGCCAGTGGCAGACCGTTGATCGGGGCTCGAACCTGCCCTAGGTTGGTCCACTGTGATCAATCTTGAGGGGTTGGACAAGGTCTTACCCATGATTGCAGCCGATTCCAATGAGTGGAAGGAGACGAGGGTCTGGCCCGCTTCCTTGCCCTCCACCGAATTGGAGGCCACCACTGTTGCCCTTCACCTTCACGCCCTCTTCTCTGGCTTGCTGCCCCCATTCTCGGACTTTTTCAATGCCGTGCTGTCGCACTACCAGGTCCATGCGCTGCACTTCGACCCTGAATTCATCACCCTCCTATCCGCCTTCGCGTTCTTGTGCGAGGCCTTCATGGGCATTCCTCCCTCGGTGGCACTGCTTCGCCACTTCTTCTCCCTGCAGTTCACCGCCGGCGAGCGATGCTCCGGGTGTGTGTTGCTCCATGCCGTGCCGCGACGGCGGGTGAGGGCATCTGTATGGAGATGCGCCCAGACGCGAAAGGCTTCCAGAAGCAGTGGGTGTACATCGATGTGTCCCAGCGCAGCCCCCTGCTCCAAACTCCGTCTTCCTCGGCGATGCTGAGCTCAGGGTGGGCGCATGAGAGGCTTGTCGACCCCAGGCTCGCGCAGGTCACTACCGACGAGTAAGTCTTCCGCTTTCCCTAACCTCCGCTCATCAAGCCCTCATGAGCCCTTGTTTCTCAGGTTTCCGCCAAGAGAAGGAGAAAGGGTGCCCCCGTCACCATCCCCCGGAGCGTCAAAGTGCCCAGTGGCCAAGCCCACGCACACCGGAGAGGTCACACTCCTCCGAGGCGGCCCCTGGCGGTTCGTGACCCTGGGGCCCCGGCGTCCTCCGACAGGGGCAGCGTCAGGCTTGCATTGGTGGTGCCGCCGTTCATCCCGCCATCGCCTGGCGGCACTTGGCTTTGCCACGAACTAATGAATGGCCCGAGAGCCGGCTCGCGCTGGGTCACGCCTCGGGCCAGGGAAGTGGGCACCAAGCCGGCTGGCCCCGGGTTTCCGCCTGATGCCGCCGGATCTTCCGGAGCCTCTGCCATGGCCGGGGGCGTGAAGCAGGTCCCTGGCCGAGCTTTGGAGCTCGCGCGTGGCCGCGGTGCCATCCGGCATGGCCTCCTTTAGGATGCGAGGGGCGCTCTGGACCGGCTTGAGGCAGAGCTTGGCGATGTTGACTCTCACCTCGAGGTCGAGCACCAGCACCTGGCGCGTGAGTGGCGCCGGCTCGAAGTAGCTGTTAACTTCAGCCACCTCGAGCATGAGACCGCTCGCTCAAAGGACGAGGCATCCTCCTCCGCGGCCAAAGAAGCCCGCGACCGCGCTTTCGAAGAGGCTGAGGCCGCAGACCGGCGGCGCGAGGCTGTCGAAAAGCGCGAGCAGGAGCTTCTGGCTTCCGTCGCGACCCTAGAGCGGCAAGCCCGGGAGCACGAAGTTATCGCACCCGTCCCTCGGGAGGGTTGCCGAACCACGAAGTGGAGCTCCACGCTATAGGGAAGGCGCTGGGGCTGGTGGCGTCGGAACAGGTCCTGGAGCATGATCGTCTGGAGACGATGGAGCGCCAAGTGGTGATCGCCGAGGCCGCCCTGGCCTCTTGGGAGGCGAAGGTTCAGACGGAGATTGACAGGGGAATCGCGGGGGCCCACGGAGCCCTCGCCAAGAATTATCGCAAGAAGCTGAAACTTCAGGAGCCCCATTTCTGTGAACGGTTCGCCGAGCTGAAGGGCGAAATTGATGACCTTAAGGAGAGGTTGGCCGACGCGGAAAGGCATGAGAAGGCCGCACTGGACGCCCAGGCGGCAGCCGAAGCCAAGCTGTCCTTCCTCTATCAACAGGTGGGGGACGTCACTTCTCTGGTGGAGCGAGCATCTGATGAGGCGAACCGGGCTCGTGGATAGCAGCACACACGCTCTGCAATGTTCCAAGACCTCGAGGGAAGAGCCCGCCACGCCCTGAGCTCCGTCTGTAACAAGAGCATCTCCAATCCGCTCGTTCCTAACGACACTGGCTACCTTGCCTTCTTTACCAGGATCATGGAGCGTCTTGAAGGGGGGGTGCAGAAAAGGTACGCCTGCTCGTCGAAGAGAGGAGATGTGACCTCCTCGCGCGAGCATCCTCACGCGTCTTCAATCATCTTCTTCGCTTCGACCTCGACTTCGACTTCGAGGCCATGACAGCCCCCGTGCCTGAGGTGATTCGGGGCACCCTGGAAGACTGGGTGGAAGATCACGTGGATAACCTGATCGCGGAGTTCACCCCCGACGGCGGTGAAGGTCATCTTGAAGTCGAGGAACGTGGGGCTGATGGCAGTGATGGCGGCAATGCGTCCCCTTAAGTTGTCTTTTTCCTGTTTGCCTGTCAACATTTTGAACATGAACCCACGAGGATGTAATGGGTATTTGATGAAGGATTCCTTAATGATGCATGAGGTAACACTGTACTCCCTTGGGCCACCTTCCCTTTGCTTACTCCGCACCCGCAGCCCTTGAGCAGGGCTCGACCGTCACTGTCATGTTGGGTCTCCATGCACAACTAAGACTAGGGGGTAGGTGCTCCTGAGGTCAGGGGCCTCAGGCAACATGCCCTGTTGGCTCGCTCGAAAGCATTGCGCAAGGACTCAGGCACCAAGGTCTTGGTGAGGTGCGCGTAGAGGTAGGCCCGCGGCCGGAGTGGCCGCGTTCGGGCTGACTTAAACGCAGACACCGGCCCCAGCCCCCGCTCGTGGGACAATCGGGAGGCGGGCGCCAGGCAGCCGTTGCTGCACTTATAAAAACTCAAGGAAGAAAAAATACAGCAGAAAAAGCTCAAACCCCACTTTAAAAAAAATTACGCGAGAACTCCAAACTTTATTCAAGAAAACTGCAAATGGTTTACACAAAGCAAAGGAAAATGCCGCGTCCGGCACCTAAGCTAGTGTTCCCACCAGCGCGGAGCATGGGGCCTCCACTTGGGTGTGGGCATAGTCGCTGTTGGACCGTTTTCGCTAGCGCGGAGCATGGGGCTTCCACTGGGGAGTGGGTGGGAGCTCCCGTGGGGCCGCGCACCGGGAGCTCCGGGGAGTGTACAACCCCGCTCGTTATTACGTGAGAGTGTCACGGGTAGAACTTGTGGGGGTGCTGGGCGCTCTATGTGTTCCGCATGGGGAACCCGTCTGCTGTCTCCAGGCGCGCGGCGCCAGACCTAGAGATGCGGGCGACCCCGAACGGGCCCTCCCACACGGGCAAGAGCTTGCGGTGGCCCTTCCTGGGGAGGACCCGCCTCAGGATGAGGTCTTCGACTTCCAGGGCCCCGAGAGCGGGCGTTGAGGCCGTGGTAACGCCGCCAGGGCTCTCGGTATCTTGTGGCGCGGAGTGAGGCTTGGCGTCGGGTTTCCTCGCCGGGCGCGAGGCTAGTCCCCCGCGTGGCATCCTTGCCCGTGGGGCGCCATACTTGATCTTAAGCGAAGGGACCGTCTCAACCACATGGATGGGGAAGAGCGGGGTCCCGCTGGTGCTCAGTTGCGATGGTGCGAGCGAACCACTGGACGGGCCGCAGCTCGTCCAGCCCACCCCTGCTGCGAGCCTCAAGGCCCTCTTGGAGCTTCTATCCTCGAGGCCCCTGGGGACCTCTGCGCGGGTGCGCATAGCCTGGCCACCGCTTCACGGGTGCGTCACCGGGGCGTAGTACATCTGCGCTCCAAGGTTAGCACAATATAAGCAAAAAATTGCTTGTAAACTAGGAACCGTTGTTGGTGATGATGTGGTTAGGGACGCCAAGGCAGCCTGCGAGGCTCTTGATGGATTTGACCGTCAAGCCAGCCGGGATGGTGCATACGGGCCCCACCTCCACCCACTTGGTGACTTCGGCGTCCGCTACTCAGAGGTAATGGTGGCCGCTTGCCGCCCGAGGAAGAGGGCCTCAGCGCGTCTATCCCCCCGGGCTGTGAAGGGTGACGGGGGTGGGAGCGTCTGGAACCCCTGCGCTGGCTTGTGAATCTTGTTTTGCGCAGAGCTAGCGGGTCTTGCGAGACCGAACCAACTTCGATGCCGCCATGCAATGCGTGGCTCAGTAGAACCCGTTGTGGACATCTTGCGCATGAGGGCGCGTGGCAGAGAACAATGTCCGCAATCTCCCCCGTGGATGTCTGCCAGCAGATCACGCCCTTGATCCTCTGGAATGCACCTCAGTGAGGCATCGTCGGGATGCTTGCAGTACAGGTCACTGTCCTACAAGTCATAAGCAGCAGCCTGTCGAACCACGCGCTCTACATCTTCCTCCCTCCCCGGCAGGGCACCGGGAGGCAAGCACACCTCGAACTCCTCGGTCCGGTGGCCCTCCCAAGGCGTCGGTACCAGGAGCGGGCGGGCTCCTGACACAGGGCCACTGGCCGAAGCGCCTATGAGTGGCGTGGGAGGCCCCCTCGAGGTAGCGTGTTCCCTGATGTCGGGGGCGCGGTCGGCGGCCTCCCTCAGGCGTGCCTCTATGTGCCCGCCCCCCGACTCACATTCCCTGTCGACGGAGTCGATGAGGAGCCCTTTAGAGCGGCAGCCCAGGCCGGCCCTGAGATCTGGAGATCCCCACGGCTAGCAGCTGAGATCAACCCCCGGGCCCATTTCCTTGTTGAATGTCACCGCGCCCGCCTGACTGCGGTGGCCATGAAGCGGCCCGCCGCGACAGCCTTCACGTGGGGTTACCGAGGCTTATTCCGATCGGATCCCGGGCAAGCGCGGTTCCTGAGTTGGGAAAAAGGCCTGCTTCTGGGCCTCCCGTCGTGCTGCTCCCCAGGTCCACCTTGGAAGGACGAGCAGACGCAACAGGGGCAAGCCCGGGGCTGCGGCAAGGGCCGCGACACTGGCGGAAAGCGAAAAGGCTCAACGCCCCTGCAAGCGGCGTCGAGAAGCTCGGCGACGCGATTGAGCCAAGCGTTGTAGTCATTGTTGGTCGGACGGTAGCGCAACAACTCACGCACCATAAGGAGCATGGCTCGCAAGTCTGCCAGCCACGGCATGCTCGGCGAGGAGACGCTATGGCGGGGGTGAAGGAGGGAGTGACGGTGCGGCCATCAGGCTGCGCGGAGGGCGGCGGCGAAGGGTCCAGCTGCTCACGAGCAGCGGGGTCAGTGGCAGCGCTAGCTACGGGAGAAGTGGAGCAGCGCGGAACACCGTGGCCCACGGGCGCCATTTGTGCGACGCGAGTGGCCCGGCGCTCGGCTCGAACTCGGCGAGCGTCGGCCATGGGAGCGACGAACCCGAGACGAAGCGAAGCGATAGGGAGTTTTGACACGCCCCTACCTGGCGCGCCAAATCTCAGAATCGGGGCTCCACGGACCCAACAAGGTTCGATGTGGCACCCCGGCTCAGAGGGAACCGGAACGCCCCGTATTCCAGCCCAGAGACAAGTCTTCTGGAATACGACACTGTTGGCATAGAACAAATCAGCTCTTTATTACTATGGATAAGGTTACATGGTACATGGATTACATCGGCACGGCGATACTATGCCTGCCCAGGGTAGCTCTATGCTAACAGCAGAACAACCCGAGGAAACGGAGTATCCTCGGCAGCGGAACAACGACGGCGGTGGTGAACTCCACTCCGCAGGGACTCTGGCTGGAACGCGCATCCTAGCTCGCAAACTCGGAATCCTTGACAAGCAAGCAAGCATGGCATGACCTGCAAACTGGCATGACACGCCAGGTGAGTACTTTGAATGTACTGGCAAGCTCACAGCAACCAAAGCAGTCAAGACAAGCAATAGCATGGCACTTACAGGTTAAGCAGGTGTAAACATGATGATGCTAGAACAATATAAGCATGGCATGGCATATACTACATGCAACAGGTTGCAACTTACTCTGTTGTGAGGTTACCCCGTAACCATCACCTGTAAGAACTTACCATCGAGTGTGCCACATGATAACCTCGGGACCAACCAAACTTGGTATTACAATACCGTAGTGATAACATGATCACAAGGAGCTTGGCCTTTACCGAGATCACCACATAACACCAAACCATGGTGAGCCTGTCGTGATCACGATCAACCAACATCGGTATCCTCGATACCACGGTGATCCTCTCGCGATCACATAAAGATCAACCAACTTCTTTCTCACCGAACCGGGTTGTTATAAGCAAGATTATTATACTGTTGACCCATAGTGTGTCCTACTACGAACTGTGCCCATGATCGAGGATGCGGCTATCGATAGATTATCCACTCTGTAGAGGTTAGTACACTGTACCCACACCACGGAACTCATGGCCTCGTGCTCCCATTCGGGTGGACCAACGACGTTCCGACAAAACCCAATCTATTGCATGGCACTCTCCCAGCCACTCCGACAAACTCCCCTTTGGGCTATGTCAGAGGTGACCCCTGTGTCCTTCCGACACCTGCCACCGTCGTGGCCAAACAAAACTGTCCCAAACGGGGACCTGAGCTCAATACCAAAAATGGGTTCGCAAGGTTATATCCGCCTACCGGGCCAGGGTAGCACGCGCTCATAACCTTCCCTGGTTGGAGGCACCGGCGAGAGGCATGACAATAGACCGAGTTAGGGCTGCCCCATCCCAGCAAGTGTGGTTGCATTGGTGAGCTCGATTCGGTGGCGCACTATGACTCAGCCAAAAGGTGTTCAAGTTTGATTAACATCCGGTTAAATTTGAATGATGATGTGCTGAGCCATGATAACAGGATGAACCATAATAGCAGATAAAGAAACATGTAGACATGTCATCATCTTAGCATGAACTACTGCCAGTGTTAACCATGAGCATAATGCTACCAACGATTACCGGATAACTAGCAAGATGCACATGGACATAATATAAGGATGGGCATAGAACATAAGCATAGAACATGAGCATATATAGTAGTGTCAGATAAAATAACATGCACACATTAAATAACTACTCAAGTAGGAAACCATAGCTACTGCAAATCCATCATGCAAGTGGCTGTCGTGGCTTGCCTGGGGATGAAGGAATCCACTGGGAAGAAGTGCGGAGAGTCCGCGGAGACGATCGCCGGAAACAGTTCTCTCCCGGAGGGCTGTTTTAGGGCAAGGGTAAAATGGTCATTTCCACTATGTCAGAACATTATGGAAATGGTACCAACATGACAGGCTTGAAGAGACGAAGACGTGGGCTTTGGAATCACCTCGATCGGAGCTACGATCACAAAGATATGGGAGGTTGAACACCAGGGACCAATCTGTAAAAAGTTTCCCCACAAACAGGTCCCTGGGCTGAAAAACAGAAAACGTCTTCGACCGCAATACACTTTCCGAAAGCGAAAACATTTTTATGGAAATACGTTTCCACTTAAGCGCGTGGGCCCGGCCTGGTTCAACGGTCAGGGGCTGATGTGCGGGCCCCGCGTTGACCCTCTCTCTCTCTCCTCCCTCTCCTTCTTCTATCCCGCGACGCAGGCAGAGGAGAGACGCGGCTGCGCGACTCCAGCGATTGGCCCGGCGGCTCAGGCAGTCTCCGGCCGAGCTCCGGTCACCGGAGGATGCGGGAGGAAGTGCCACACCCAACCAGGGCGCCACGAGCGTCGGGGAGAGGCCACAGCAGCCACGGTTCGGGCGCCTGCGACGGAACAGCGGCGAGCTCCGGTGATGGGCTCGGGCGATTCCAGTCGCCTGTGGCCAAGGTGAGGGCTCTGGCAGGCTCGGGGAAGGACGCCGTGTTCGCCTGGCCCGGTCGCGGGCGCCGGGGAACGGCGGAGCGGCTGCTGCTCAAGATGGCTGTGGGCGTGGGCGGCGGTCGACCTTGGGTACACGGCCTCCGGCGCTCCGGGGACGAGCAGAGGAGATGGGAAGAGGCAGCGGGGTCGAGGGGGGACCCCAGCGCAGGTGGGAGGGAAAGAGGGGCTTCGGCTTGCTCCAATTTTGGAGGAGGCCGACGGCGGGCATGGCGGCCATGAGAGGGAAGAAGGGACTCCGGCGAGGGATGGATGGGTCGGGGAGGACCAGTGGAGCAAGGTGAGGAGGTTGGTGAGGACGAGAGGGGCTCGGGAGCCCTTTTATAGCCGCGGCAACGCCCGCGCCAGTGTCCCGGAGCTTTGGGAGCTCGCCTGGAGGAGGGGAGAGGCTTCCAGGATGATCACGGAGTGGCGGTGAGGGTTCAGGCGAGGTCGAGAGAGCTCGGGAGGGCGCGGGCGACTGGATGTGACGGCGACAGAGGAGACAGGTCATGGGCGCAGCGGCTGCACCGTGAAGGAGGGAACGGGAGAGGGGAAGACTTATCCAGGGAGGAAGAGGACAGCGCGGGGAAGCTGTTGGACATGACGAGGCGTGCGAAAACGACGAGCGGAGGAGGGGCCTGAGCTAGCAAACACGCAGCTCGCGTCCATGGCTTGCCAGGGCGGTGGTCACCGCGTGGACGCGGCGGTGCTATGTGCTCTGGTTGACCAATTTGTGTCTGGTCGATCAGTCATTCGAAGGATAGAGTCAAGGAGGAAAGAGACAGGCATAGTGGAGCTTGAGGTGACCACAGCTAGTAGATCTTATCAGGAACAACAAGGTGTTTGATGCTTGCTGAGGAAGACTTGTCTGGTGATTAACTCTGATCTTTGGCTGAGGGTGTTCATATACTAAGATGAGTATTGTGGCCAAGTTTGAGGTCAAATGAAGAAGTTTAGCTAGCACTTGTAGTTCAAACGACCTCACTGACCAGAATTACCAATCTTGAAGTGGCACTCACCTCAAGTGTTGCCTTTGGCTGGAAATGGGCATAGGATGATGATTTAGTCATATGAGAATGCCATAAAAATTTCATGCCATTTGGACATGCCAAAATGGTACTTCCTTCACACAGCATCCCACTGGACAGAAACTAAGAGAAATTCTAGAGAAATTTTGGATGATTGAAATGAGCCCAAATTGGGTGGAGAGATATCATATAGGTAGAAGCATGTTCTGGAAATTATTCATGAATTATGGAGCAATAAAAATTATAGTTGCTTCACAACCCAAAATAATTACCAGAAACAAGGATTTGATGCTGAGCTCATATGGATTATGGAATGATGCTCAAATTTGGTGGAGAGCTATTATTTGAGCATATGAAGATGCTTGCAAAATTTCAACTCATTTGGATATGCCTAGCTTGCACTTCCTTCACAAGGCCTCTGTTTGAACAGAAACTTTGAAAAATTGCTCAGGAATATTCACTAGGCAAATGAAGTTGAAATTTGGCATGTGGCAATGATATGGATGGGAAAGAGTGCACAAAAAGTTTGAGAGCAAGCAAGCAAAGATAATGGGCACTTGCTTCACAAACTGCCAGTTAGGGCAGAATCAGAAAATGAATATTGGTGGAATATTTTTGATCATGGCAAGGAAGGATTTTGACATATCTGAAGAATATTTGATCCAAACAATTTATGGGAATTATTTGGGAATCTTTGGAATGATGGAAGTGTTGGTTGCTTCACAACCCAGGGCAGACAGGGTTATTCCTTTAATAAGAAAAAGGAATATTCCTGAGAAAAGAATATTGGGATTAGTCCAAGATGGAAATGGCAAGGTCTTGGGATGGTTTTGAGATTGACAAGCCACTTAGGAGAGGAATCAAGGGTGATCTCTCTAGGTTTCAAGACCACTAAGCCACCGAAGGGCAAATCCAAACCAAAATCAAAAGAAAAAGAAAATGGGCAAAATCCAGGGTGTTACAAACCTACCCCCCTTAAAGAAATCTCGTCCTCGAGATTTGGTTGCTCAGGGGTCAAGCATGAATATTCTGACTTAAGGAAACCATTTCCAACTCGGGCTTCCTTTTTGCCTTTGTATAATGCTCCCATTAAATTTCATCTGTCTGACTACCTGACTTCAGGGTGGTTTATTTCACTGGATCCTTTTTCTGACAAATCTTACCTCATATGTTACTCTGACTTCACTCCTTTTATGTCCGTTGCCTTATCTGGGGTGCGATGAATTATCCTGAAATGCCTACCCTTCTCGCAAGTCCGAGAGTTGTTTCCCCATGGACGTGTTTTGATGAAGTTTAATACGGATGACCGTTCACTGAGTTGTGAACGGATTCTCTCGTGGACACGAAATCCTTTACTCTTTGCATTGGGCTGCTTCAAAAGGGATATGTGTCCTCCAGGTTCAAATGGTGCTACAAATCATACTGTTCTCCTAGCGGAAACTAACTCCGTGCAAGAATTGCTGAAACATCTTGGGTATCTTCATTATCTCGGGTATCACATTCGTACCAAAGATTTGGCTGTTACCTGTCATGACCAGCATAAAGGTGTATGGTCTTATTACGATATTGTCCACAGACTTAACTAACGATGGTTCTGGCAGAAGAATTTTGTTCACGGCAGGTTCTCTTTTAACCGATTTCCCTTAGATGGGGACACATGTTTCGAGACAGTTGTCAACCTTCTGATCGTTCCGTCTGTCGGCACCTTTAAGTAAATAGTAGGCTATGAAATGCTTTGCCACGGTTGATGGAATCCAACTGCCGAATTGATCTTTTGGCTGACCTGACGTACTTGGATGTCTTCTTCTGACAATTCTGAGCATACATAGTTGGCTGAGTGGGGTACCTTGATAGGAGGTCATTGCAAATGGGACATACCCCGTGGGTGTGCATCCATTGTGGTTGGTACCGATTCAGACTGTCCGGGGTATCGGTACCATGCAACCACTATCATACCTGTATGGCCATTCTTGCTTCTTCATTATGATTTTCTTTGCCTGTATCCTTAGCTGAAAGAACTTGGCCTTATGTGTTTCTTGATTATTCGGATGACCATGGGTACTGCCAGGTACACTATTCCGACAGGCATATTACTTTACAAGTTGTAGGGTAACGACCGCCTGAACCCTTGGGTGAAATTGGCAAATAAACCAGTAGCCACCAGAACGGTCTTTACAACTCGGATCTGGGACATTACTAGAGTAACTCAACCCCGACTCAAGACGGCTGAAGAGCAGCTCAAAGCATGAGGCGGTGTCGATAAGAAGAAAGTAGCAGTTCCCTAAGACGGCCGAAGAACAACTCAGAGCATAGGGTCATTGCTACGGAAAGAAATTCAACAGCTGCCCGCGACGGCCGAAAAGCAGCTCAGAACACGGGCCAGTTGCTGACAAGAGAAATATAAAGTCGGCATCCACCCCGGACGGCTGGAAACAGCTCAGAACACAGGCGTGGTGCCGTTACTAAAGAAAAACGGGCAAGGGTTCATCCGCGTCCCATACAGCTCACTACTACGCATACAGGTATGAACATAATAATTTGAACATGCAGGCATAACACGGAGCAATACTTTAAGGCATATATCAGATGGTCGGCTTGCTCCATAGGTTGTTGGTCATCACACTGAAGTGTATAACTGGCATTCTTCTTCTTCTTACATAGCTCATGCAATGGTCAAATCCTCACCGAGCTGACATCATTGTATGGGTAACTCGTATGACCTTGGCAGCATGTTCACCACATCTATGGAAACCTGTGTGGCTGGCCACTTGATTCCTGAGGCAAGCTTGTGTAGAAAGACTAAGTTGCTTATATCTGAAGTTTCCTTGTTGCCATAAGTAGACTGAGTGCATATAAATATATATATCCCTTAATGTTTCTGCTGTCGGTTTCTTTTGTATGCAGATAGTTGTTTGACTATTCTTCTTGTTGGGCACTGAGTTCCTAGCATATGCTGGCTTGCTTCCAGGATGTAGCTGGTTCAAATTGCACTCATAGCAGATTCCAACCTTATATGTGAACCATACCTTTGACCTGAAGTGTACTGCTGATCATGCACACATCTTTGCCTTCTTGCTGATTTGATTATTACTGCTATGAAGATCGCACATTGATATATATACCTGATGTCAATAATCAATCCAGGATATCATTATAATTAGACCAGATATTCCCCATGCCAGACAGTCGGCGCCAAATCCCATATTATTGAGCTGAGCTTCCAAATGCTTGCCCCTTCATTGATTCTTTGAGTCCAGTATCGGTGAGCAACTTCCATAAGGGAAAAATAGGGTAACACCAAGGGCCCCAAGAAAGAAGCAAAAGAAACAACCAAAATAAAAACACACAAAGCAACAAGATCACACACAAGCAATATCATATACTACAACTATTTACAGCAATAATATGCATTCCTACTTAAGCACACCAATCTCGCAAGAACTCCGGTGTTACGATACATGCTGTGGCGATGTGCACGAAAGTGAATCAATGTGTGGAAGAAAGTTGGTGTAAACAAGACTACACCAAACACGGCTTACACCGGTTGCAGCTGGACGAATACGGAGGTGGGGACGGACTTGGTGATCATGGATCGGTACACGAAGGTCACGACCACATCATCATCAAGCGTACGGAAGAAACCGTACTCGTCCAGAGAGTGGATGGCAGGATGGGATAACGATGAAAAGAAAGACTTACGGGCATTGCCCTTTTCTGATAACAAAGATCAATAAGGGTTGCCGAAGCGGCTAGAGGGATGGCAAGATCCGGGATAGAAACATGTCTATCACCGAAACAATAGGGGTGGCTGAATAGGATAATTGGTGTGGTGCCGGTGCATCAATCCGACAAGGAATCGACAACACCAAGCACCTTGGCATCAGCCTGCTGGGACGAAGATGACACCACACCAAGGAGCAAATATGCAAATTGGAGGGTGCAGGCGGTGAATCGAAGCCGATGCCACCTACACTCACCAAATCAACCGTTAGTGACAAAATAAATATTCTATATGCATGCTATGCACAAACAAATGCAACAAACAAGTGCACCAAACCGACTAGACTCTATACTACCGGTTACTAACGTTCGCGCGGTCTAGGGCGTCCTACAACCAGACCTGCTCTGATACCAATGCTTGTGGCACCCCGGCCCAGAGGGAACCGGAATGCCCCATATTCCAGCCCAGAGACAAGTCTTCTGGAATACGACACTATTGGCATAGAACAAATCAGCTCTTTATTACTATGGATAAGGTTACACGGTACATGGATTACATCGGCACGACGATACTACGCCTGCCCAGGGTAGCTCTATGCTAACAGCAGAACAACCCGAGGAAACGGAGTATCCTCGGCAGCGAAACAATGACGGCGGTGGTGAACTCCACTCCGCAGGGACTCTGGCTGGAACACGCATCCTAGCTCGCAAACTCGAAATCCTTGACAAGCAAGCAAGCATGGCATGACCTGCAAACTAGCATGACACGCCAGGTGAGTACTTTGAATGTACTCGCAAGCTCACAGCAACCAAAGCAGTCAAGACAAGCAATAGCATGGCACTTACAGGTTAAGCAGGTGTAAACATGATGATGCTAGAACAATATAAGCATGGCATGGCATATACTACATGCAACAAGTTGCAACTTACTCTGTCGTGAGGTTACCCCATAACCATCACCTGTAAGAACTTACCATCGAGTGTGCCACATGATAACCTCGGGACCAACCAAACTTGGTATTACAATACCGTAGTGATAACATGATCACAAGGAGCTTGGTCTTTACCGAGATCACCACATAACACCAAACCACGGTGATCCTCTCGTGATCACGATCAACCAACATCAGTATCCTCGATACCACGGTGATCCTCTCGCGATCACATAAAGATCAACCAACTTCTTTCTCACCGAACCAGGTTGTTATAAGCAAGACTATTATACTGTTGACCCTTAGTGTGTCCTACTACGAACTGTGCCCATGATCGAGGACACGGCTATCGATAGATTATCCACTCTGCAGAGGTTAGTACACTGTACCCACACCACGGAACTCATGGCCTCGTGCTCCCATTCGGTTGGACCAACGACGTTCCGACAAAACCCAATCTATTGCATGGCACTCTCCCAGCCACTCCGACAAACTCCCCTTTGGGCTATGTCAGAGGTGACCCCTGTGTCCTTCCGACACCTGCCACCGTCGTGGCCAAACAAAATTGTCCCAAACGGGGACCTGAGCTCAATACCAAAAATGGGTTCACAAGGTTATAGCCGCCTACAGGGCCAGGGTAGCACGCGCTCATAACCTTCCCTGGTTGGAGGCACCGGCGAGAGGCATGACAATAGACCGAGTTAGGGCTGCCCCATCCCAACAAGTGTGGTTGCACTGGTGAGCTCGATTCGGTGGCGCACTATGACTCAGCCAAAAGGTGTTCAAGTTCGATTAACATCCGTTTAAATTTGAATGATGATGTGTTGAGCCATGATAACAGGATGAACCATAACAGCAGATAAAGAAACATGTAGACATGTCATCATCTTAGCATGAACTACTGCCAGTGTTAACCATGAGCATAATGCTACCAACGAGTACCGGATAACTAGAAAGATGCACATGGAGAGAATATAAGGATGGGCATAGAACATAAGCATAGAACATGAGCATATATAGTAGTGTCAGATAAAATAACGTGCACACATTAAATAACTGCTCAAGTAGGAAACCATAGCTATTGCAAATCCATCATGCAAGTGGCTGTCGTGGCTTGCCTGGGGATGAAGGAATCCACTGGGAAGAAGTGCGGAGAGTCCGCGGAGACGATCGCCGGAAACAGTTCTCTCCCGGAGGGCTGTTTTAGGGCAATGGCAAAATGGTCATTTCTAGTATGTCAGAACATTATGGAAATGGTACCAACATGACGGGCTCGAAGAGACGAAGACGTGGGCTTTGGAATCACTTCGATCGGAGCTACGGTCATGAAGATGCGGGAGGTTGAACACCAGGGACCAATCTGTAAAAAAATTCCCCACAAACAGGTCCCTGGGCTGAAAAACAGAAAACGTCTTCGACCGGAATACGCTTTCTGAAAGCAAAAACGTTTTTATGGAAATACGTTTCCACTTAAGCGCGCGGGCCCGGCCTGGGTTAACGGTCAGGGGCTGATGTGCGGGCCCCGCGTTGACCCTCTCTCTCTCCTCCCTCTCCTTCTTCTATCCCGCGACGCAGGCAGAGATGAGACGCGGCTGCACGACTCCAGCGACGGGCCCGACGGCTCAGGCAGTCTCCGACCGAGCTCCGGCCACCGGAGGATGCGGGAGGAAGTGCCTCACCCAACCAGGGCGCCACGAGCGTCGGGGAGAGGCCACAGCAGCCACGGTTCGGGCGCCTGCGGCGGAACAACGACGAGCTCCGGTGATGGGCTCGGGCGATTCCAGTCGCCTGCGGCCAAGGTGAGGGCTCTGGCAGGCTTGGGGAAGGACGCCGCGTTCGCCTGGCCCGGTCACGGGCGCCGGGGAACGGCAGAGCGGCTGCTACTCGAGATGGCCGTGGGCGTGGGCGGCGGTCGACATTGGGTACACGGCCTCTGGCGCTCCGGCGATGAGCAGAGGAGATGGGAAGAGGCAGCGGGGTTGAGGGGGGACCCCAGCGCAGGTGGGAGGGAAAGAGGGGCTTCGGCTCGCTCCAATTTTGGAGGAGGCCGACGGCGGGCATGGTGGCCATGAAAGGGAAGAAGGGACTCCGGCGAGGGATGGATGGGTCGGGGAGGACCAGTGGAGCAAGGTGAGGAGGTTGGTGAGGACGAGAGGGGCTCGGGAGCCCTTTTATAGCCGCGGCAACGCGCGCGTCGGCGTCTCGGAGCTTTGGGAGCTCGCCTGTTGGAGGGGAGAGGCTTCCAGGATGATCACGGAGTGGCGGAGAGGGTTCAGGTGAGGTCGAGAGAGCTCGGGAGGGCGAGGGCGACTGGATGTGACGGCGACAGAGGAGCAGGTCATGGGCGCGGCGGCTGCACCGTGAAGGAGGGGACGGGAGAGGGGAAGACTTATCCAGGGAGGAAGAGGACGGCGAGGGGAAGCTGTTGGACATGACGAGGCGCGCGGAAACGACGAGCGGAGGAGGGGCCTGAGCTAGCAAACACGTAGCTCGCATCCATGGCTTGCCAGGGCGGTGGTCACTGCATGGGCGCGGCGGTACCACATGCTCTGGTTGACCAATTTGTGTCTGGTCGATCAGTCATTCAAAGGATAGAGTCAAGGAGGAAAGAGACAGGCATAGTGGAGCTTGAGGTGACCACAGCTAGCAGATCTTATCAGGAACAACAAGGTGTTTGATGCTTGCTGAGGAAGACTTGTCTGGTGATTTACTCTGATCTTTGGCTGAGGGTGATCATATACTAAGATGAGTATTGTGGCCAAGTTTGAGGTCAAATGAAGAAGTTTAGCTAGCACTTGCAGTTCAAACGACCTCATTGACCAGAATTACCAATCTTGAAGTGGCACTCACCTCAAGTGTTGCCTTTGGCTGGAAATGGGCATAGGATGATGATTTAGTCATATGAGAATGCCATAAAAATTTCATGCCATTTGGACATGCCAAAATGGTACTTCCTTCACACAGCATCCCACTGGACAGAAACTAAGAGAAATTCTAGAGAAATTTTGGATGATTGAAATGAGCCCAAATTGGGTGGAGAGATATCATATAGGTAGAAGCATGTTCTGGAAATTATTCATGAATTATGGAGCAATAAAAATTATAGTTGCTTCACAACCCAAAATAATTACCAAAAACAAGGATTTGATGCTGAGCTCATATGGATTATGGAATGATGCTCAAATTTGGTGGAGAGCTATTATTTGAGCATATGAAGATGCTTGCAAAATTTCAACTCATTTGGATATGCCTAGCTTGCACTTCCTTCACAAGGCCTCTGTTTGAACAGAAACTTTGAAAAATTGCTCAGGAATATTCACTAGGCAAATGAAGTTGAAATTTGGCATGTGGCAATGATATGGATGGGAAAGAGTGCACAAAAAGTTTGAGAGCAAGCAAGCAAAGATAATGGGCACTTGCTTCACAAACTGCCAGCTAGGGCAGAATCAGAAAATGAATATTGGTGGAATATTTTTGATCATGGCAAGGAAGGATTTTGACATATCTGAAGAATATTTGATCCAAACAATTTATTGGAATTATTTGGGAATCTTTGGAATAATGGAAGTGTGGGTTGCTTCACAACCCAGGGCAGACAGGGTTTTTCCTTTAATAAGAAAAAGGAATATTCCCGAGAAAAGAATATTGGGATTGGTCCAAGATGGAAATGGCAAGGTCTTGGGATGGTTTTGAGATTGACAAGCCACTTAGGAGAGGAATCGAGGGTGATCTCTCCAGGTTTCAGGACCACTAAGCCACCGAAGGGCAAATCCAAACCAAAATCAAAAGAAAAAGAAAATGTGCAAAATCCAGGGTGTTACATTTGAACTATGGGGCGTGTACGAAGATCTAGCCTAGCTGCAGCCTCAAGCTCATCTCTCCATGGCTTGGTGATAACCCACAAGTATAGGGGATCGCAACAGTTTTCGAGGGTAGAGTAGTCAACCCAAATTTATTGATTCGACACAAGGGGAGCCAAAGAATATTCCCAAGTAGTAGCAGCTGAGTTGTCAATTCGACCACACCTGAAAGACTTAATATCTGCAGCAAAGTTTTTAGTAGCAAAGTAGTATGGAAGTAACGGTAACGGTGGCAAAAGTAACAGTCGCAGTTTTGTAGCAATTGTAACTATGGCAACAGCAATGTAACATAGCAAAGATCAATATGTGAAAAGCTCGTAGGCAATGGATCAATGATGGATAATTATGTCGGATGGCATTCATCATGCAACGGTTATAACCTAGGGTGACACAGAACTAGCTCCAATTCATCAATATAATGTAGGCATGTATTCCATATATAGTCATACGTGCTTATGGAAAAGAACTTTAATAAAGAACCGGAAGAAAGCATTAGCACTTAGTGAATACATGACCTCCTCAAACTACGGTAATCACCGGAAAGAATCCCAATTATTGTCACCTTGGGGTATGCGGATCATAACTCGTAATAGGTGTCTACAACTTGCAAGATAGGATCAAGAACACAAATATATTCATGAAACCATAATAGGTTCAGATCTGAAATCATGGCACTCGGGCCCTAGTGACAAGCATTAAGCATAGCAAAGTCATAGCAACATCAATCTCAGAACATAATGGATACTAGGGATCAAACCCTAACAAAACTAACTCAATTACATGATAAATCTCATCCAACCCATCACTGTCCAGCAAGCCTACGATCGAATTACTCATGCACGGCGGTGAGCATCATGAAATTGGTGATGGAGGAAGGTTGGTGATGATGATGGCGACGAATCCCCCTCTCCAGATCTGCCCTCCTGATGAAGAACAGGAGGCGGCGGCGGCTCCGCATCGTAAAACGTGATGGATCCTTCTCTCTGATTTTTTTCTCTCCGAATGTGAATATATAGAGTTGGAGTTAGGGTTGGAGGAGGTCCAGGGGGCCCACAAGCCTGCAGGGCGTGCCCTAGGGGGTGGGCGCGCCCCCAGGGCTTGTGGCCTCTGGGTGGCCCCCCTTTGGATAATTCTTGCGCCAGTATTTTTTATATATTCCAAAAATATTCTCCGTAAATTTTTAGGTCAATCCGAGAACTTTTATTTCTGCACAAAAATAACACCATGGCAATTCTGCTGAAAACAGCGTCACTCCGGGTTAGTTCCATTTGAATCATGCAAATTAGAGTCCAAAACAAGGGCAAAAGAGTTTGGAAAAGTAGATACGATGGAGACGTATCAACTCCCCCAAGCTTAACCCATTGCTTGTCCTCAAGCAATTCAGTTGATAAACTGAAAGTGACAAAGACAAACTTTTACAAACTCTGTTTGATCTTGTTGTTGCAAATATGTATAACCAGCATTCAGGTTTTTAGCAAAGATTATGAACTAACCATATTCACAATAACATTTAGGTCTCACATTTACTCATGTCAATGGCATAATCAACTAGCGAGCAATAATAATGAATCTCGGATGACAACACTTTTTCAAAACAATCATGAGATGATATAACAAAATGGTATCTCGCTAGCCCTTTGTGAGACCGCAAAACATAAATGCAGAGCACCCCTGAAGATCAAGGACTAACTAGACATTGTAATTCATGGTAAAAGAGATCCAGTCACAGTCATACTCAATATCAATTAATAACAATGCATACAAATGACAGTGGTGCTCTCTAACTGGTGCTTTTTATAAGATGATGATGACTCAACAATAAAAGTAAATAGATAGGCCCTTCGCAGAGGGAAGCAAGGATTTGCAGAGGTGCCAGAGCTCGAGCTTTAAAACAGAGATGAATATTATTTTGAGCCGTATGCTTTCATTGTCAACATAACAACCAGGAGATCTCGGTATCTTCCATGCTAGATACATTATAGGCGGTTCCCAAACAGAATGGTAAAGTTTTTACTCCCCCTCCACCAACAATCACACTCCACGGCTGGTCCGAAACAACGGGTACCGTACATACCAACAACAGTCCTGGGGGAGCTTTGTTTGAAATTATATTTTGATTTGATTTAGAGCATGGAACTGGGCATCCCGATTACCAGCCACTTTCTCGTGAATGACAAGTGAATAAACACTCATCGTGAGAATAACCCACCTAGCATGGAAGATACTGACAGCCCCCAGTCACTACATGAGCGATTCGGGCATACAAAACAGATTATTATTTGAAGGTTTAGAGTTTGGCACATGCAAATTTACTTGGAACGGCAGGTAAATACCGCATATAGGTAGGAATGGTGGACTCATATGGAACAACTTTGGGTTTAAGGAAGTGGATGCACAAGTAGTATTCCCGCTTAGTACAAGTGAAGGCTAGCAAAAGATTGAGGAGTGACAATGGTCATAAACATGCATTGAGATTAACCAACATTGAATGCAAGCATGAGTAGGATATAAATCACCATGAACATAAATATCGTGGAGGCTATGTTGATTTTGATTCAACTACATGCGTGAACATGTGCCAAGTCAAGCCACTCGAATCATTCAAAGGAGGATACCATCCTATCATACTACATCATAACCATTTTAATTTGCATGTTGGCACTCAAGACAAACCATTATAAACTCCTAGCTAATTAAGCATGGCATGAGTAACTACAATCTCTAATTGTCATTGCAAACATGTTTCATTCATAATAGGCTGAATCAAGAAGGATGAGCTAATCATATTTACAAAAACAAAATAGGTCGAGTTGATACCAGCTTTTCTCCATCTCAATCATTTCATCATATATCGTCATTATTGCCTTTCACTTGCATGACCGAACGGTGTGAATAATAATAAGAGTGCATGTGCATTGGACTAAGATGGAATCTGCAAACATTTATTCAAAGGAGAAGACAAAGTAATATGGGCTTTCTGGTAGATCAACAATAATGCATATGAGAGCCACTCAACATTTTCATTGTGGTCTTCTCCTCTCGACCCAAAGAAAAGAAAAGAACTTCAAAGAAACACACTGAAATAATTTTGGAGTTTTTGTTTTTCTGAAGAAAGTAAAAACAAGAACGAGAAAAATTATTTACACGGGAAAGCTCCCAACAAGCAAAAGAAGAATGAAAAATCTTTTTGGGTTTTCTTTTAATAATACTACTAAATAAACTAGAAAGAAAACTAAAAAGAAGCTACAACTATTTTTTTTTGGATTTTCTCAAAGTTTTTCAAACACACAAGAAGAAAGCGAGAAAAATAAACTAACATGGATGATACAATGAAAAAGTATGAACACCGACAACTGAAATGAGTGTGTGAACATGAATGTAATGTTGGTGAGAAATACGTACTCCCCCAAGCTTAGGCTTTTGGCCTAAGTTGGTCTAGGGCCATGGCTGGCCTGGCGGATATCCAAAGTTGTAGTCGGGGTTGTGCTGGGACGCGGCAGCCACCGCTTGGAGAGCTGCCTCGTGGAGGCGAGCGGCCTCCCCTGCTCTCTTATACTCGTCTACCTCCTCTCTGGTTATGAAGTATCTCCGTTTTACCTAAAATTCAAAGAAGACATGAGCAGGAAGCGTAACATAGAAGACGCGCACCCTGTCAAAGATTAGTCAGTACATGAGGGACTGTTCGTTCCTCTCGAGAAACTGGTAGCGTACCATAGCATTATAATCAAGGAAAGCAGGTGGTAACTCAATGTCATCCCCCCTTATGGGTACCCCAAGATAATTAGCTAACCGGGTGGCATAAATCCCACCAAAGAAATCTCCATCTTTAGCATTAAGATGTAACCTCCTCGCAATAATAGCCCCAAAGTTATATCGTTTATCACCCATTACCGCACACTTGAGGACACTAAGATCTGATGCACAAAGGTGGCTATGATCATGTTTACCATTAATGCATCTTCCTATAAAGAGAGCAAAATAATGTATGGCAGGAAAGTGAATGCTCCCTATGGTGGCTTGTGTAATATTTCTAGTTTCTCCCACCGTGATGCTAGCAAGGAAATCAATATACTCAGTTTTACGAGGTTCACTATGAATGCCCCACTGTGGAGTTTTGCATGCTTCATTAAAATCTTCTAGGTCCATGGTATATGATTTATCATAAAGATCAAACAGGACAGAATGAGTATTGCGCTGGGATGTAAATTTAAATCTTCACACAAATGAATCAGTGAGGTGATAGTACTGTCGACACTTATCTGACACGGAGTCCTCAAGGCCAGCATTTTGTACGTATGCATCAAATTCATCCTTGAAACCTGCATGAACCATGAATTGATCCGACGGCCATTCGCAAGGCCGTACTTGAGCTTCCCTTGGTGGTTCAAGGTCCGGCTCATGTATCGAGAGCCTTGGGGCTTGCTTCCTCGAGGAACCACCTTGGTACATCTTCCTAAACATTTTTATTCCTCTGAAAAATTTCTGAAAATTTTAGTGACTCAAAATAAAAGTGAACCAAACTCAACAAAATTGATAGCAACTACTCCTACAAGTGCCTAGAGGCTATATCATGCAACAAAACTACTTGGGACCATATAAATTTAACATGCAAGCTCAAGAACAAGGTCACCACAGCAACAAAAATTTGCAACATATAAAGCAATAGAACAAAAACTAATTGGACCATTGGAGGAGTCACATACCGAAGAACAATCCCCCAAAACAGTTTTGCAAATGGAGCTTTGCACAAGGAGATCGAAAATGGCAGCAAGATGAGCAAGAACACGGGTTTGAGCAACGGGATGATTTTTTCTGGAGGAAGACAAAGTGGATGGGTGCTGGAATAAGTGAGGGGGACCAACGTGGGACCCACAAGCCACCAGGGCGCGCCCAGGGGGGTGGGCGCGCCCCTAGGGCTTGTGGCCCATTGGTGCAGCCCCCTGGTGTGTTCTCAGTGCCAAAAATTCTCAAATATTCTATAAAAAATCATACTGAACTTTCAGGGCATTTGGAGAACTTTTATTTTCGGGAATTTTTTTATTGCACGGATAATTCAAAAAACAGACGAATAATAGTATTTTTTTCTTTATTTATTCTAATTAACAGAAAGTAAAAGGTGGGTACAGAAAGTTGTGTTTACTAAATTCATCCATCTCATGCTCATCAAAAGGAATCCATTAACAAGGTTGATCAAGTCTTATTAACAAACTTCTTCCGAGTGACATGAAACCGGAGAATTTTCGTATAATACTAGGTTACCTCAACAGGGATATGCATGTCCCCAACAATGAGAATATCATATTTCTTTTTGATAGTAGGAAGAGGGAATTCAAAACCTCCAATAGCAATAGTTGAATTTTTTCCAATAGAATTGATACTATGAACTTGTGGTTGTTTCTTTGGAAAGTGTACCGTATGCTCATTACCATTAACATGAAAAGTGACATTGCCTTTGTTGCAATCAATAACAGCCCCTGCAGTGTTCAAAAAGGGTCTACCAAGGATGATTGACATACTGTCGTCCTCGGGAATATCAAGAATAACAAAGTCCGTTAAGATAGTAATGTTTGCAACCACAACAGGCACATCCTCACAAATACCGATGGGTATAGCAGTTGATTTATCAGCCATTTGCAAAGAGATTTCAGTAAGTGTCAACTTATTCAAATCAAGTCTGCGATATAAAGAGAAAGGCATAACACTAACACTGGCTCCCAAATCACATAAAGCAGTTTTAACATAGTTTCTTTTAATGGAGCATGGTATAGTTGGTATTCCTGGATCTCCTAATTTCTTTGGTATTCCACTCTTAAAAGTGTAATTAGCAAGCATGGTGGAAATTTCATCTTTCGGTATCTTTCTTTTATTAGTAACAATATCTTTCATATACTTGGCATAAGGAGATATTTTCAGAATATCAGTCAAACGCATACGCAAAAAGACAGGTCTAAGCATTTCAACAAAACGCTCAAAATCCTCATCATCCTTTTTCTTGGATGGTTTAGGAGGAAAGGGCATGGGTTTCTGAACCCATGGTTCTCTTTCTTTACCATGTTTCCTAGCAATGAAGTCTCTTTTATCATATCTTTTGTTCTTAGGTTGTGGGTTATCAAGATCAACAGCAGGTTCAATCTCCACATCATTATCATTACTAGGTTGAGCATCAACATGAACATCATTATTAAAATTATCACTAGGTTCATGTTCATCACCAGCTTGTGTCTTAGCATCAGAAATAGAAATATCATTTGGATTCTCAGGTGTGTCTATAGTAGGTTCACTGGAAGCATGCAAAGTCCTATCATCATTCCTTTTCTTTTTATTACTAGGAGGACTAGGTGCATCAGCATTAATTCTCTAAGAATCTTGCTCAACTCTCTTAGGATGGCCTTCAGGATACAAAGGTTACTGAGTCATTTTACCACCTCTAGTCTTAACTCTACAGCATGATCATTGTTTTTACTGTTCATCTCATTCAACAAATCATTTTGTTCCTTAAGTACTTGTTCTACTTGAGTGTTTACCATAGAAGAATGTTTACTGATAAGCTTAAGATCATTAGCAGTTCTACACATATAATCACCCAAGCGTTCGAGCATATAAGCATTACGTTTCAGTTGTCTACTAACATAAGCATTGAAGTTTTCTTGTTTAACAATAAAGTTATCAAATTCATCCAAGCATTGACTAGCAGACTTATTATAAGGAATATCACCTTCATCAAATCTATAGAGAGAATTTACCTCTACTACCTATGTCGGGGCATTAAGACCATATATTTCTTCAATAGGTGGTAAATTCTTAACATCTTCAGCTTTAATACCTTTTTCTTTCATCGATTTCTTTGCCTCTTGCATATCTTCAGGACTGAGAAATAGAATACCTATTTTCTTCGGAGTTGGCTTAGGAGGTGGTTCGGGAAGAGTCCAATCATTATCATTACTTAATATATTATTCAATAGCACTTTAGCTTGCTCAACAGTTCGTTCCCTGAAAACACAACCAGCACAACTATTTAGGTGGTCCCTAGAAGCATCGGTTAGTCCATTATAAAAGATATCAAGTATTTCATTTTTCTTGAGAGGATGATCAGGCAAAGCATTAAGTAATTGGAGAAGCCTCCCCCAAGCTTGTGGGAGACTCTCTTCTTCAAATTGCACAAAGTTAAATATTTCCTATAAAGCAGCTTGTTTCTTATGAGCAGGAAAATACTTTTTTGGAGAAGTAATATATCATATCCTGGGGACTACGCACACAACCAGGAGCAAGAGAATTAAACCATATCTTAGCATCACCCTTTAATGGGAAAGGAAACAACTTAAGAATATAGTAATAGCGAATTTTTTCCTCATGAGCAAATAGGGTGGCTATATCATTCAATTTAGTAAGATGTGCCACAACAGTTTCACATTCATAACCATGGAAAGGATCAGATTCAACCAAAGTAATTAACTCAGGATCAACAGAGAATTCATAATCCTTATCAGTAACAAAGATAGGTGAAGTAGCAACCTTAGGGTCATATTGCATTCTAGCATTCAAATATTTTTCTTTCAGCTTAGCTAACAGTTTCTTAAGATCATCTCTATCATTGCAAGCAAAAAAAGTCTCTAGCAGTTTCTTCATCCATAATATAACCCTCAGGTACCTTAGGCAATTCATATCTAGGGGGAGAATCGTAATCTTCAGTTTCAATAATTTCATCAGTTTCAGAAATTTAATTCTCTCTAACCCTAGGAAGTTGTTCATCAAGAAATTCACCTAGTGGCACAGTATTATCAAGCAAAGCAGTAGTATCATCATAAGCATCATGCATAGTAGAAGTAGCATCATCAATTACTTGCGACATATCAGAATTACTAGCTAGTAGGTGGTGGTGTCGCAAGCTTACTCAAAACATAAGGTGAATCAAGTGCAGAGCTAGATGGCAGTTCCTTACCTCCCCTCGTAGTAGAGGGATAGATCTTGGTTTTGGCATCTTTCAAATTCTTCATAATGATCAACAGATATAAATCCCAAGTGACTCAGAGAATAGAGCTATGCTCCCCGGCAACGGCGCCAGAAAAAGGTCTTGATAACCCACAAGTATAGGGGATCGCAACAGTTTTCGATCGTAGAGTATTCAACCCAAATTTATTGATTTGACACAAGGGGAGCTGAGGGAGTCATGGACTAAGGTGTCCTTGGGGTGACGGCCCATTGTACGTGGGCCAGACTAGTGGAGTCGTGTGGTGACCTGTGAAGCCGTGGTGTGCTTTCCAAGTTAAGGGTGGACGAGATCCCTTTCCCTCTTGTTGTAATCTATCTTCGGTAACCCTAACCCTATTGGTGTCTATATAAACTGAGGGTTGTAGTCATTAGGGTTAGAGCTATATTCATCACCTCATAGCCTGGGGTTTAGCTCATGCGGATCTCGAGGTAGATCTACTTTGTAAACTCCAACATATATTCAACACAATCAAGCAGGACATAGGGTTTTACCTCTTCGAGAGGGCCTGAACCTGGGTAAACACTATGTTCGTCGTCCCCTGTTGTCCATTGATCCTAGATCCACAGCTCGAGACCCCCCTACCCTGAGGTATGCCGGTTTTGACATCGACATTGGTGCTTTCATTGAGAGTTCCGCTGTGCGATCGCCGGAAGGATTGATGGCTCAACCGGTCGATCTAAACCGCACCCGTACTGAGGGCTTTACCGCCCCTGGTCACCTCCTCGTCTTCGGTGGCATCTTAGTGCGTGCCGACCCAGCCGGCCACCTCGACCAGATCGAAGGCCTCATCCCCATTGAAGGAATCGCCAGTTCAGGGGCATCGACCCCAGGACTAGAAAACTCACGAAAACCCAGTATCTTTCAAGGTCCGGCCACGAAGCCCAACTCCGACGGATCGCCCGCAGGGTCTTTCATCGAGTTACCGGAGCGGTCGGCACCCCTACATTCCCAGCCGGCAGATCAGTTGGCAAATCTGTTCCACGCAATGGGAATTTCTATTATCAGGCCCACAGCCTATGACCGGGTCGGGCTTAAACCCGATGACCGAGAAATAAGCACCCCTCCGGTCATGCACCTCGTTGCCACGGTCGAAGTGGTCCAGGAGGGGTCACAGCCATGTAAGCTAAAAATGGTGTACACCCGAATCTCCAGCTCGGAGTCAGACACCAGCCCGGATGTATGTCCGAACACAACACCTGACACAAGTCCTGGCCTTGAGCCTATCCGGCCGCACATCAGTTTGGATCCGAGTCCGGTGCGGTCAGAACCGAACACACCTCAACCTCCCATCAACGGTAGTCCGGATCCGCGGCAGGGGGGGGGGGATTCTTGAAATTTTCTCACCCACCCACCGCGCAGAACACTCTCCGGATTCGAGAAGCCCAGACATATGGGACCTCATGTATGTCAAACAACTGCCAAACGAAACAGTCCATCATTATTGGGCCAGATTTCTCCTGGTAAAAAACAGGATGGCACCTTGCTGTGACAAAGAAATAGTTAAAGCCTTGCAGTTCAACTGGAGGGATGAGGGCCTCTTAAACGCTCCCGCGCGCCGCCAAATTCAAAGCTTCACCGAACTATCAGACATGGTGCGCAAATATTGCGCCATGGAGGACACATGGAGGGCGCAACAACTGAGCATGGGACTATATCCCACCGCCCATCACGGAAAGCCTCGCCTTAAACAAACCAATACAGATCGGTCACTGGAGCGCGAGCCCAATGAAAAGAAAGCCAGGCCTAGATCGGTGTTAGATGAGTTGCTGGATAAACCATGCCCAATACATTTGGTCTTACTAGACGCAAACCCAACCCATAGACTTCGAGCCTGCTGGGTGGTAAGACAAGTGGCCAAACATGGCGAACCAATCTTGGGCCTTACACCCCCAGATAAACAGTCCTCAGTTTCACCACGGGACCACAATGTCCTTACGGTATACGAGATGTTCACTTCAAAAAGCAAAAGGAAAAAGGCTCTTCGGGAGCTCAGCCAGGTATATCAAGTGACAGCCGCACACCCATGGGCAAATACTCCTATCACCTTTGATGAGAAGGATGAGCCAGGCACCCGTATCAGCCACGCACCAGCCGCACTGGTCCTCAATCCCATCATCGATGGTTTCCGGTTGACTAAAGTACTAATGGACGGAGGCAGCGGCCTCAATCTCATTTACGAGGATATGCTCGATAAGATGCAATTCAACAGGTCTCGGATCGAACGCAGTAACACCACATTCCGAGGTATAATACCCGGTAGGGAGGCACACTACTCGGGACGCATAACCCTCGATGTTGTGTTCGGCACACCCGATAACTACAGATCCGAACCCTTGCTATTCCACATTGTACCCTTCCGCAGCGGATACCACACCCTTCTAGGACGTGAGGCATTCTCGAAATTTCAGGCCATACCACATTACGGGTATATGAAACTCAAAATACCAGGGCCCAATGGGGTAATTTCACTTAAAAGCAACCCAAGGAGATCCTTGAGAGCCAAAAACAAAACGTCATCCCTTGCCCTAGAGGCACTATCCGGAGCCCTCGCGGCCGAAGAATTGACAGCTTTACGCACTACCGTCGACAGGGACGACGTGGTTCTCAGTAAAAGACAAAAATCCACGTCATTCAAGCCAGCAGACAAAATAGTAAAATTTCAAGTGCATCCAACAGATCCCAACAAAACGGCATCCATAGGAGCACAACTGGACCCCGCAGTCGACGAGGCATTAAGGACATTCCTGCGCGAAAATTGGGACATATTCGCCTGGCACCCCTCGGACATGCCAGGAATCCCACGCAGGAAAGCAGAGCACAGCCTCAACATCCTAAAAGGCTTTAAGCCAGTGAAGCAGACCCTGCGTCAGTTTTCCAAGCCCAAACGACAAGCCATGGGCGAAGAACTCGCAAACTGTTGGAGGTCGGATTCATCCGTGAGATCAAACACCCCGAGTGGTTAGCAAACCTGGTAATGGTACCAAAGAAGGATAAGTGCTGGTGGCTCTGTGTCGATTTCAAAGACCTTAACAAGGCCTGCCCTAAGGACCCTTTCCCCCTGCCAAGGATAGACCAGATCATCGACGCCACCGCCGGACATGACTCACTTTGTTTCCTTGATGCATACTCTGGATACCACCAGATCAAGATGAAAGAGTCCGACCAAGTGGAAACCGCATTCATTACCCCTTATGGCCCTTCCTGCTTCAACACCATGCCGTTCGGATTGAAAAACGCAGGAGCCACATACCAATGCATGATTCAAGCATGCCTCAAAAATCAAATTGTCAAAACGATCGAGGCATACGTGGACGATGTGGTTGTCAAAACCAAACACATAGACCAACTGGTAGATGACCTACGCCAAACATTTGACAACCTGCGAGCTTATGACATACGGCTCAACCCAGAAAAATGTATCTTCGGGGTCCCCGCCGGAAAGCTGCTTGGATTTATCATTTCCCATAGAGGAATTGAGGGCAATCCGGCCAAAATTAGAGCACTGTCTCAGCTCGCAATACCAACAGAGCTCAAGCATGTTCAGAAACTGGCAGGATGCGTGGCAGCCTTGAGCTGCTTCATATCACGCCTCAGAGAAAAAGCATTACCACTCTACAAGCTGCTCAAAAAGACCAAGAATTTCCAATGGACAGACGAAGCAACCGCGGCGCTCGAGGAGATTAAAACACTCCTAGCCAGCAATCCTATCCTAACCACACCTAGTATTGGCGAGCCCATGTTGCTATATGTTTCAACCACCAATCAGGTTGTCAGCGCGGTGCTTGTAGTGGAACGGGAATCCGAGGGCCACATATTTCAGGTCCAGAAGCCGGTCTATTACGTGTCTGAAGTGCTAACACCATGCAAAACACGGTACCCGCACTATCAAAAGATAGCTTACACAGTCTTCATGGCGTCCCGAAAGCTTCGACATTACTTTCAAGAATGTTCGGTCACACTAGCATCAGAAGTCCCCTTGAATGATATAATCAATAACAGGGATGCTACAGGCCGCATCGCCAAGTGGGCCATCGAGCTTCACCCCTTCAAGATAACATACAAGCCACGCTGAGCCATTAAATCTCAAGTGCTGGCCGATTTCATAGTCGAATGGACCGAAGCCGAACTGTCCAGGGAGTACTCCACATACTTGCACTGGACAATGTACTTTGACGGCTCGAAGATGTTGGCCGGACTTGGGGCTGGGGTCATCCTCATCTCCCACACGGGCGACACTGTTCGGTATGTCCTCCAAATAATGTATACGGACTCGAACAACGCAGCCGAGTACGAAGCAGTACTTCATGGTCTTCGCCTGGCCACCACAATGGGCGTACAACACCTCGAGGTAAGGGGAGACTCAAATCTGGTGATCTCTCAAGTAAATGGCGAGTTCGATGCCAAAGACCCCAAGATGGCGGCATATAGAAATGCGGTCCTCCGGATATCTGCTCGATTCAAGGGCCTTGAATTTCACCATGTCGCTAGAGACAGCAATCAAGCAGCCGACGTCCTCGCTCGCATGGGCGCGAAGCGCGACCTGGTTCCTAAAAACACCTTCCTCGAGCGGCTCTTCAAGCCCTCCATGGTCTGGTAGGACGACATCTCCGGTGCACCATCCGACGAGCCCGCTCTCAATGCCCCGCCCAAAAACAAAAAGACTATCAAGTCATCGGCGGTTCCGCACTCGAGGAAACACCCTCTGCACACGAGGTAATGGCCGTAATCCCACCTTGGCCAGAACCCTTGCTAGCCTACCTCACACAACATCAGCTTCCGGAGGATCAAACCGAAGCACGATGTATCATTCGCCGCTCTAAAGCATACAAGGTCCATGAAGGTGAACTCTATAAGAAAAGCACCATAGGAGTTTTACAAAGGTGCATCTCGGAAGAAGAGAGGCGACAACTTTTGGTAGAAATACACGCGGGCATGGGCGGACACCATGCGGCAGCTCGGGCTCTGGTCAGTAAAGCTTTCCGAGCAGGGTTTTTCTGGCCCACCGCCCGTGAGGATACCCGGACTTTAGTCCAACACTGCGTCGGATGCCAGCTGTTCACAAATTAAAGCCACATGCCCCCTATAGCTCTTCGGACGATACCGATTACTTGGCCTTTTGCGGTCTAGGGCCTCGACATGGTCGGGCCACTCAAAGCGGGGATGAACAAAAAGAAGTACCTATTGGTCATGGTCGACAAATTCACCAAGTGGATTGAGGCAAGACCCGTCACTTCGGCAGAGTCCGGAACTGTCGCCAATTTCTTATCAGATGTCGTACACCGTTATGGTGTCCCCCACAGTATCATCACCGATAATGGTACCAATTTCACCACCCAGGAAGTTAAAGACCGGTGCGGCAAAATGGGCATCAAGCTTGATTACGCCTCAGTATATCACCCACAGACCAATGGGCAGATCGAACGAGCCAACAGACTCATCATGAGCGGCATTAAGCCTCGCCTAGTTCGCTCCCTTGAACAATCAGACCGCCATTGGGTCGAGGAACTCGATTCCGTACTATGGGGGCTGCGCAGCACTCCTAATTGGTCCATCGGATACACACCATTTTTCATGGTATACGGGGCGGAGGCAGTCCTCCCATGCGACCTGATCCATGACGCACCTAGAGTGCGCATGTACGAAGAAAGGGAAGGCGAACTCGATCGGCAGGATAATTTGGACGCTCTTGAAGAAGAGCGAGACATAGCTCAAGCTCGGTCCGCATTCTATCAGCAGCAAGCACGAGGTTACCACAAGCATGAAGTCCGGACGAAGACGTACAACGTGGGCGACCTCATCCTCCGGCTCCCTGACAAACAGAAGGATAAACTCTCACCTAAATGGGAGGGACCGTACATCATCGACGAAGTACTCATAAGAGGAGCATATCGACTTCGCCATCTGACCGACGACGGCCTTGAGCCGAACCCGCGGAATGCAGCACGGCTGCGGTGTTTTTATGACTGAGTCCGACATAACTTTCTTTCCCTTTTTCTTCTTTTATTTTTTTGCCTTTTTCCTCTCTCTCTTGTCATGGTACTAGTTCGGCTTAACCGAACCATACCGAACTTATACTACATACACCATTGAATGTAATACCCAGCCTTGCCTGGGGGCTCCCCTAGAAGAGTCGAATAAATGTTTAAATCGCATTCGTCCTGATTGCACCCTTCTCATACATGTTAAGCCAACATATGCACTTGTTTGACTCATGAACTTTGCCAAGCTCGGTTGCCTGGCTCCTCTGCTTACCCCTATGTTCCTGATTATTCGGCTAGGGAGTAAAGGGAGCACCTCTGCAATTGCTACGACTGGGTTATCCGGGACCGTACCTCAGACGGGTGAAGCCGAAAGCTAGCATTCTTCTCGAATACAATAATTTGGCCTAAGGGAAGAGAATACAGCCTCACGCTTATCACCAAGGTTTTTTCGTAGCCATTGGCTTTCGTTGATCTTACGCATCGGGATTATCATTTTACCTGAAGAAAGGAACCCTTGGAGGAACTATTTTCATCAGAAGATGTTTCTTACGTCAAATAGTAATATAACATAGCCCTCCGCACATGTTTCGTCTGTTCAAACTAGAAGGCCGGATTGCCTGGTTCCCGAATTCTTGCCCTATTTCCTATGGCACATAGTACGGAGCACTCCTTGATCTCTGATCGGCTTGGCAGAAGCCGATGGTCGGTCAAGACAACATTCTTTCAAAAAATATAAGAGCGCGGATGGAGCATGGTCAACTTAAAGTACATAGATACATAGAATTGACAAAACTACTCATTCTCGACATTGTCTATCAATTGCTCTAACGCACAGTCTTTCTAAGAATAGCGAGCTGCTTGCATCACGTCGTCATACACCAAGCTTAGCGGTAGTTCCCGGCCGTCCGGACCCACGGGACCAACCCGGGCCATATGCACCGGGTCGAGCTTGGTGAAGCGGGTTTTTACCATAGCCCACACTTCGCGCGCTCCTTCTCGACAGGCTGAGATCTTCCATAGTTCAAACCTTCGCTGAGACCCTTTAAAAAGACTGGCTAGATCGGCCATACTCTCTAGAGGCGCATCAGACGGCCATAACGCCTTCACCATGCTCTTCAGGGCTTTCCGGGCCCTCTCGTAGGTCTTCGACAATTCCTTTAACAGGTTCCCATCATAAGTGCCCATGTCTTCCTTGGGTCTCCCAGTCAGGAGACCTAACAAACAGGTGTAGCACATCGTCATTCACACATAAATAACACGGACCAACAGCGCGGTACGATCAGCGCTTACCATATATGCCACCTTTCAGTCACTGGTTTTCCTTCAAGGCTTGTGCCAGTTGAGTCCTCAAACTCTTAATTTCCTTGGCTTGCCGTTTATTCTCCACCTTGAGCTCATTTTTCTCTACATGACTTCACGTCAACACGCGTTTACCAGCCTCAAGCTCTTTGCGCAACTCATTTGTGGCCTCCGCGGCTGCATGACGAAAATAGTGTGGACACATAAAATACACCATATACCCTTCCCCGTGTTGGGAGGTGGTCCTTCTCACTTACCGTACTTATCGTTGCTGGCTTCTCGAGCCGCATCTAGTTCGGCCTTGGTGTCAACCAACTGTTTCCGGCTAGCCTCAAGCTCCTCGCTCAGTTTTTTGCTTTGCTCTCTTGCGGCCTACAAATTCACATCGTTAGAAATCCTTAACTCGGCCATTCCACCCAAATTAAGGCTTGGGGGCTAGTTAGTTAGGGACTTTCTTTAAAGCTATATACCTTCACCTTGGCGACAAATAGACCGGCAATCCCATCAAGACCTGTCCGGGCCGCTCCAAGGTACGCGTCTACCGAATTAAAAGCATTAAACTCCTGTTTGGTAAAGGCAGCATGGCGCAAAGTCTCCCTCTGGCGGTGATGGTTCATTACGCTCTCGACTTCGGAATTAGTGACCAAAACATCGTCAGAGTCCGCCGGAGGCACGTCAGCCGCCGCGTGTTCGGAGGGGGCTCCGGCCCGTGCCGAAGATCGTGGACCGGAGTTGCGGTTCGTCGCATCTGGGATGTCTTCGGATTGATGTAGAGACACACGCCTTCTGCAAAGTTGAGCAGGCTTTGATAAACAAGTGACAAAGGCGATCCTTGCCAGAATTCTAAAACACGTTACCTCTGGGCAGAGGGGGCAGGTGCGTCCACCCCGGCGGAAGCCTTCCATTTAGATCTCCCGTCAAGGGTCGAAGCTAGCACGGTCTACGCTCCTCCCGAGGTGCTTTTATGCATAGTACGATGACCCTTGAGAGTAGAAGTCAGCACGTGGGGGGTAGCGCGAGACGAGCGTCCTGTTCGGGAGGGGTTCTTCTTTTCACTTACTAAGGAAAAGGGAAGAGCCCCAGGGTGATCGGTGGTTACAGCCACCTTGGCGCCATCAAGGCCCTCCTGATAGAACACCCCATCTTCAAATTCAATTGATGTTTCTGGATAGTTGTGATACCCCGGATCGCTATCTCGAGAGTGACTCTTTGGTTGTGGAGGAGGACAACTAAAGGACGCAACCTGACGCCTCCACCCCTGTTTATATGACGACCGGTAAAAATTCGGCGTAATCTACAGACTCAAAGTAGTGGGTCGTGGCTTACCCAATCCGCCGGATTGTATCCGGAGCAGCCATCTCGAAAACTCATGCGGGCGAACTCCGCTTCGTCTCCCTTGAAGAGATCGGCCAGTATTTTGGCCAGGGCCACCTTGTTCTCCGGCCCTTGCCGTTGGTGACGTGTCACATCGTTGGTCCCGTTATAACACCATAAAGGGTGACCCCGCTGTTGGAGGGGTTGCACGCATCGGGTAATGGTGATGGCCATAACTTCGATCATGGTCAGCTTGTAGCTAGTGAGCAGCCTGATCTTGGCCGACAATGCACGCACTTCTTCGCTGTCTTGTTGGGAAGGGCCTCTAGGTCGCCAGTTGTACCACTTTATGGGCAATCATTTGAATATTCAGGTAGCCCTTGATGAATTGGGTCGGTGAGGGGAACATCCTCGATGTAGAACCACTCCGAAGTCCATCCTTCAGGATCTTTTTGTGGGGTCCCGATTGGGTACCCTGTCCCAACTATTCGCCATATTTCGGCACCACCCACCTCAAATATAGATCCTTCCCGGAGGCGGGGGACAAGACAGAAATACTTCCTCCACAAGTCAAAGTGGGGCTCGCAACTCAGAAATATCTCGCACAAGGCCACGAAGCCGGAAATGTGCAATATTGACCCTGGGTGAGGTTGTGGAGCTGGATCCCATAGAACTCTAATAAACCCCGTATGAAAGGAATAATGGGAAAGCCCAAACCTCTTAGGAGGAAGGGCACGAGACACACCCTCTCCTCCTTGTTTGGGGCGGGGGAATTCTCGGCGAGGGCACGGCCATCGATGGAGATGAGACCGGCGCGGACTGGAACCATATCGGCCAAGGGGAGGAAGCGCTGCGTCTGCAGGCGACTCAGCTGGATGTGCGAGACCGAGCAGCTCAACCACTCAACTGGGAGTGGGCCGTGAGGTCGCGAGGAAGAACCTGGGGTGTCGGCCATGGCTTTGGGGAATTTTTTGGTGTCGTTTTTGGCAAAGGGGAAGATAGCTGTTCTCAGATCCTTTGGATCTATAAATAAGCGCCTTATCATGAAGCTGAAAGGATGGGCGCGTGGAAAGACTGCTTTGGGCCGCACGCCCCCTGGAAAGGTGTGCAAAGCCCTTGCCCCGAGGAGCAGCATTAAACTCTGTTGGTCCCACCTCGATCTCGAGATGTCTTCGGATCCTTGAATCTTGAGACTGTCCGGACCCAAGTGCATTAGAGCGAATCCCGAATAATGTTTGACGACACTAACACGGCTTCAAACAGAATGAAGGAACTCATCTCACAAGCCAATGATGATGTGAAGATTCCAGAAGATGATCCCCGGCGTTGGAGGCAAGTTCGGGGGGCTACTGAGGGAGTCATGGACTAAGGGGTCCTCGGGGCGACGACCCATTGTACGTGGTCCGGACTAGTGGAGCCGTGTGGTGATCGGAGACCTGTGAAGCCGTGGTGTGCCCTCCAAGTTAAGGGTGGACGAGATCCCTTTCCCTCTTGTTGTAATCTATCTTCGGTAACCCTAACCCTATCGGTGTCTATATAAACTGAGGGTTGTAGCCATTAGGGTTAGAGCTATATTCATCACCTCATAGCCTAGGGTTTAGCTCATGCTGATCTCGAGGTAGATCTACTCTGTAAACTCCATCATATAATCAAAACAATCAAGCAGGATGTAGGGTTTTACCTCTTCGAGAGGGCCCAAACCTGGGTAAACACTGTGTTCATCGTCCCCAGTTATCCATTGATCCTAGATCCACAGCACGGGACCCCCTACCCCGAGGTCTGCCGGTTTTGACACCGACAGGAGCCAAAGAATATTCCCAAGTATTAGCAACTGAGTTGTCAATTCAACCACACCTGAAAGACTTAATATCTACAACAAAGTTTTTAGTAGCAAAGTAGTATGGTAGTAACGGTAACGGTGGTAAAAGTAACAGTAACAGTTTTGTAGCAATTGTAACAGTGTCAACGGCAAAGTAACATAGCAAAGATCAGTATGTGAAAAGCTCGTAGGCAATGGATCAATGATGGATAATTATATCGGATGGCATTCATCATGCAACGATTATAACCTAGGGTGACACAGAACTAGCTCCAATTCATCAATATAATGTAGGCATGTATTCCGTATATAGTCATATGTGCTTATGGAAAAGAACTTGCATGACATCTTTTGTCCTACCCTCCCGTGGCAGCGGGGTCCTAATGGAAACTAAGGGATATTAAGGCCTCCTTTTAATAGAGAACCGGAACAAAGCATTAGCACTTAGTGAATACATGAACTCCTCAAACTACGGTAATCACCGGAAAGAATCCCAATTATTGTCACCTTGGGGTATGCGGATCATAACTCGTAATAGGTGTCTACAACTTGCAAGATAGGATCAAGAACACAAATATATTCATGAAAACATAATAGGTTCAGATCTAAAATCATGGCACTCGGGCCCTAGTGACAAGCATTAAGCATAGCAAAGTCATAGCAACATCAATCTCAGAACTTAGTGGATACTAGGGATCAAACCCTAAACAAAATTAACTCGATTACATGATAAATCTCATCCAACCCATCACTGTCCAGCAAGCCTACCATGGAATTACTCACGCACGGCAGTGAGTATCATGAAATTGGTGATGGAGGAAGGTTGGTGATGATGATGGCGATGAATCCCCCTCTCCGGAGCCCCGAACGGACTCCAGAACAGCCCTCCCAATGAAGAACAGGAGGAGGTGGCAGCTTCGTATCGTAAAACGCGATGAATCCTTCTCTCTGATTTTTTCTCTCTGGATGTGAATATATAGAGTTGGAATTAGGGTCGGAGGAGGTCCAGGGGGCCCACAAGCCTGCAGGGCATGCCCCAGGGGGGTGGGTGCGCCCCCAGGGCTTGTGGCCTCTGGGTGGCCCCCCTCTGGATAATTATTGCGCCAGTATTTTTTATATATTCCAAAAATATTCTCCGTAAATTTTCAGGTCAATCCGAGAACTTTTATTTCTGCACAAAAATAAGACCATGGCAATTTTGCTGAAAACAGCGTCAGTCCGGGTTAGTTCCAGTCAAATCATGCAAATTAGAGTCCAAAACAAGGGCAAAAGAATTTGGAAAAGTAGATACGATGGAGACGTATCACTTTGCCTCGTCAAGTTTGTGCGAGCGGTGAAAGGAAGGACACGGCGGTTTACCCAGGTTCGAGCCACCTTGCGGTGTAAGACCCTACTAATGCTTTGTGGTGGATTGGCCTCACAAGGAGGTTGAGAATGAACTAGTACAATGGATGAGTGACCACGCGAGGACTCGGTGGGTGAGGATGGTTCTGCCTAGAGAAGACCAGAATCGGATCCGGATCCCCCTCTATGGTGGAGTCTAGCCTATATTTATAGTGGCCTTGGTCCTCTTTCCTCATAGCTTAGGCGGGAAGGGATTCCACAACGACCAATTTGAAAGCGGACAAGAGGTACATCTTATCCTGACGAAAGGTGGTCTTCGCCTGCAAAGCTTCTGGGCATGACGCGGTGGTGGACTCGGTGATGACATCCGTCCTACCAAGCTCATGGTCTTGGTCTTGTTGCACCGGAATGGAAACCTTTGGGGGATCCCTCGGGAACCCGCGCTGGTCCTTGCCTCCTTAGCACAAAAGAGGAAACTGTCCTCCTCTGCGCCCGCTGGCGCCCGCCTGGCCTTGGTCGTCATGGCTCACGTCACTGCGAGCCTCGCGAGACGGGGTACCTGCATAGAAATCTCTGCTCCTCAGGAGGCAGGCTCGGGAAGCTGCCCCTCGGGAGGGCTTGGTGTCGTTCGCCTCGCGAGGCCGGGGGTCCTTGCGAGGGTCTTGCTCGCAGAGTCTTGTAGCTGGGCCACACCGGGCCATCTACGGGGCCACGTGCTGGGCTGCAGGCAGGCAGGTCTGGGTACCCCTGATCCCAGAACGCCGACAGTTGCTAGAGAAAAATTTGATGATTTTGCCAATGATGATCCGCATGAAAAATAAATTACTATCATGCATACAAAAAACTCCGTATAGGTAGTGGTAATATTATTGGAAAGGGTGTCATACAAGATTTCTTTACCTGTGCCGGTATGTTACCTATGCTAGGAGGGTCAATTCTTAACAAAACTTCTAATCTTGCGGATGCAATATCTTTGCTTATAGTTGAACTTGAAAGACAATTTGTTCACATGCATCCTTCCATACAAAGGATCCTTCTAGAGTTCTCCAATATTCGTGATCCTTCCATTAAGCGTGTTACCACTATATTTCTAGCTTATGAATTCAGACATATTATGAAAGAAGCACGTGAAATATTTGATCTTTATAATATAACTTGTGGTTGTCCTCCTATAGAAGAAATCCTTTTTAATCAAGAAGAGATGAGAAGACTATGATACGTCTCCAATGTATCTATAATTTTTTATTGTTCCATGCTACTATATTAACCATCTTGGATGTTTTATATGCATTATTATGCTATTTTATATCATTTTTGGGGACTAACCTATTAACCTAGTGCCAAGTGCCAGTTGCTATTTTTCCTTGTTTTTTTTCTTTTACACAAAATCAATACCAAACGGAACAAAATTTTTGACGATTTTTCTTGGACCAGAAGACAACCAGGAAGATTCGGGAGAAGGCCAGAAGGTCCACGGGTGAGCCACAAGCTCACCAGGCGTGCCCTAGGGGCGGGCGCCCCATGAGCTTGTGGGACCCCCGTGGCTCCTCTAACCCTAATCTCAGCTCCATAAATACCCGAATATTCCCCGTATACCAGAGGGCACACCAAAAATACTTTTCCGCCGCCGCATGTTTCTGTCCTCGTGAGATCCCATCTGGAGACCTGTTCCGGTACTCTGCCAGAGGGGGATTCGATCACGGAGGGCCTCTACATCAACCTTTTTGCCCTTCCGATGATGTGTGAGTAGTTTACCATAGACCTATGGGTCCATAGCTAGTAGCTAGATGGTTTCTTCTCTCTCTTTGATCTTCAATACAATGTTCTCCTTGATGTTCTTGGAGGTCTATTCGATTTAATCTTCTTTTGCAGTGCGTTTGTTGAGATCCGATGAATTGTGGGTTTATGATCAGATTATCTATGAATATTATTTGAGTCTTCTCTGAACTATTTTATGCATGATTAAGATAGCTTTGTATTTCTCTCCAATCTATTGATTTGGTTTGGCCAACTAGATTGATTTTTCTTGCAATGGGTGAGGTGCTTTGTAATGGGTTCAATGTTGCGGTGCTCAATCCCAGTGACAGAAAGGGACATGACACATATTTGTATTGTTGCCATTAAGGATAAAAGGTGGGGTTTATTCATATTGATTGGATCTATCCCACTACATCATGTCATCTTGCTTAAGGCGTTACTCTGTTCTTGTTAACTTAATACACTAGATGCATGCTGGATAGCGGTCGATGTGTGGATTAATAGTAGTAGATGCAGGCATGAGTCGGTCTACTTGTCACGGACGTGCTGCCTATATTCATGATCATTGCATTAGATGTTGTCATAATTATTCACTTTTCTATCAATTGCTCAACAGTAATTTGTTTACCCACCATATACGTTCTTTCAAGAGAGCAGCCTCTAGTGAAAACTATGGCCCCCGGGTCTATTCTTACCATATTATTTTCTGATCTATAAAACAAAAAACCAAAAAATACCTTGCTGCAATTTATTTATCTTTACTTTATTTTTCACTTTTATTTATCTTTTATACCTATCTCTATCAGATCTCATCCTTGCAAGTAACCGTGAAGGGATTGACTACCCCTTTATCACATTGGGTGCAAGTATTTGTTTTTTTGTGTAGGTGCTATCATTGGAGACTTCTGTTTTCCTCCTACTAGATTGATACCTTGGTTCTTAACTGACGGAAATACTTATCTCTACTTTGCTGCATCACCCTTTCCTCTTCAACGAAAAAATCAACGCAAGCTCAAGAAGTAGCTGGAAGAATTTCTGGCACCGTTGCCGGGGAGGTTCTACATCAAGCCTACCAAGTACCCATCATAAACTCTCATATCTTGCATTTACATTATTTGCCATTTGCCTCTCATTTTCCCCTCCCCCACTTTTAAAACATTTTCAGAAGAATACAAAAATATTTTCTTTTTGATTTGCTTTCTTTCTGTTCGCCTTTTCGTTTGCCTTTATGTCTTACTTGGTTTGTTTGCTCATTTGCTTGGTATACTTGTATGTTTATTCCAAATCAGAAAGCAAAATGTTTATGGATCCTCATCCACTTGCTAATACTTTTAGAAGATCCAATTATGATGAACCAATTGCTAGTGAGTTGAGTACACTAGATTATCTCTATGAAGTTTTGCTTGAAATTCGTGAATCTGAAAATTGTGATGAAGTGTTAAAAGAAGAAATTTATGAAGTGATTCATGATATCTCCTTGAATGAAAAGCATGATTGCAATGGTGTTATTATAAATTCTATTAGTGTCAATTGTGCTACTAATATGCAAAACCCCATGCTTGGGGATGCTAAATTTGCTATGTCCACTACTTATTGCAATGATCATGATTGGGGTGATAATGCTTCTTATGATCTTAAAAATTTATTTAAGCCTCATGATGAATATGTTTGCTATAATATTAAAAGTGGGTCTGAAGAGGTCATGACTTTAGTTGATGATAATCCCACTATTTTGGAAGAGTGTCAACTTTGCATGCATGTGGATCATGTAGAGAATATGTTATGTCATAGCTATGTTGTTGAATTCAAATATGATCCCACATGCAGTTATTATGAGAGAGGAAAATCTGGTTGTAGAAATCTTCATGTTACTAAATTACCTCTCTTCATCTTGAGATTGCTATCATTTCTTTTTTCTTCCTTGCATATACTATATATTGCTTGACTTATTAATTTGTTTGGTTATTAAATGCCAATGCATAGGAAGTATGTTAGACTTAAATGTGATTTTCACATTCTATATGATGCTCTCTTTGTGCTTCAATTCTTGTCTTCCATGTGAGCATCATTAAAATTATCAAGGCCTAGCTAAAAGGCTTTAAAGAAAAGCGCTTGTTGGGAGACAATCCAATATTTTCTTTTTCTGTTTTTATGTTTTCATGCAATTATACTTCTGTTATGATTGTGTTTTAGTGTTTTAATTAGTGTTTGTGCCAAGTAAGACCTTTGGGATGGTTTGGAAGATTGTTTATTTGATTCTGTGAAAAAACAGAAACTTTTACGTCCAGTAGCATAATTGTTAAAAATCATTGGAGCGACGAAAAATTCTGAATTTTATCCAATTTATTGATATACAAATTGCCTTTGTCGTCCCAATTTTTCAGACGTTTTGGAGTTACATATATCTTTTGAGCTAGGTAGTTGCTCTAGTGCTTCACTTATATCTTTTTAGAGCACGGCGGTGGTTTTATTTTGAAGAAATTGATGAACTCTCATGCTTCACCTATATTATTTTGAGAGTCTTATAAATAGTATGGAAATTTACTTGGGTTATGAATTTAGTCCTAATATGATAAGGTATTCAAGAGGGATATAATAAAACCTTTCATGAAGATCATTGAATATATGAGAAGTTTGATTCCTTGCATTTGTTTTGAGATATAAAGATGGTGATATTAAAGTCATGCTAGTGAGTAATTGCGGTTTAGTAAGAATATTTTTGTTAAGGTTTGTTATTCCCGAAGCATGCATGTATGGTCTCTCATTATGCGATGAAGTTGGAGCATGATTTATTTTTTATTGTCTTCCTTATGAGTGGAGGCCGGGGACGAGCGATGGTCTTTTCCTACCAATATACCCCCCTAGGAGCATGCGTATTAGTACTTTGTTTCAAGGGCTAATAAACTTCTACAATAAGTTTGTGAGTTCTTTATGACTAATGTTGAGTCCATGGTTTATACGCACTCTCATCCTTCCACCATTGCTAGCCTCTTCGGTATCGTGCATTGCCCTTTCTCACCTTGAGAGTTGTTGCAAACTTCATCGGTGCATCCAAATCCTGTGATATGATACACTCTTTCACACATAAGCCACCTTATATCTTCCTCAAAACAGCCACCATACTTACCTATTATGGCATTTCCACAGCCATTCCGAGATATATTGCCATGCAACTTCCACCGTTCCATTTTATTATGACACATACCATCATTGTCATATTGCTTTGCATGATCATATAGTTGGCATAGTATTTGTGGCTTGGCCACCGTTCATATTTTTTATACATGTCATGCTAGATCATTGCACATCCCGGTACATGGTTGAAGGCATTCATATAGCGTCATATCTTTCTCTAGTATCGAGTTGTAATTCTTGAGTTGTAAGTAAATAAAAATGTGATGATCGTCAATATTAGAGCATTGTCCCATGTAGGAAAGAATGATGGAGACTATGATTCCCCCACAAGTCGGGATGAGACTTCGGACTTACATAAATAAAAAGAAGCCAAAGAGCCCAAAATAATAATAAAAAGAGGCCAAAGAGCCCAAAAAGAAAAAAAGAGAAAAGAAAAAATGAGAGAAAAAGAGAGAAGGGACAATGTTACTATCCTTTTCCACACTTGTGCTTCAAAGTAGCACCATGTTCTTCATGATAGAGAGTCTCCTATTTTGTCACTTTCATATATTACTAGTGGGAATTTTTCATTATAGAACTTGGCTTGTATATTCCAATGATGGGCTTCCTCAAATGCCCTAGGTCTTCGTGAGCAAGCAAGTTGGATGCACACCCACTTAGTTTTCTTTTGAGCTTTCATACACTTATAGCTCTAGTGCATTCGTTGCATGGCAATCCCTACTCCTTACATTGTTATCAATTGATGGGCATCTCCTGTTGCAGATATGCCCTAGAGGCAATCATGTATGATGATATTTCCTATGTGTTTATGAATAAAGATAGTCCTTGGTCATTATCAATGATGTGTATCAGCAAGTACGTGACTAGTTTGTGCAACTATGCATTGTATGATGATTGTCCTAAAAGGTCCCTAGTCGAAAGGGTTGTGTGGATGCGCAGCCGACTAGACTAGCATATGACACAGTCGATGGCTTTGTCTCACTAGCCATGGAGTATTGGATGCTAACCGGATAATATGGACTCGGAAGGATTTGGTCGGATCCGAGTCGAGATAAGCTCCAAGTCGGACATACCAAATTATGAGACGCAGCGATATGTCATCTGTGAGTCTCTAGTACAACATACGTTCTAAGTCCTAAGACCTGAGCTGGCACATGTACTCGGGATGGTGACAGACCTGCTTTGGGCCGACCAAATGCTACTCCGTGACTGGGTAGTTACAAAGGTAGGTTCTGGGCTTGTCCAGACCCATGCTGCGAGACATGGTCGAGCAAGATGGGATTTGCCCCTCCGATCAATAGAGATATACTCTGGGCCCCTCAAGTGATCTGACCAAGATAAGCATGGCCATGCGACAGGGATTATGAGATAATCCGGTTAGTGGTCAGCATCACTGGAACGAGAAAGAGGTCGGGCTAGCACAAGGATGACAGACTCGCCTTGAGACCGACAACATATATCGTGTGGCAAAGGGAACATAAGTGACATGTTGTACAGGTTCTCCAACCGGCTTCATTGTCTACTTGGTGGTCGGCACACCTTGCTAGAGGCCGCTACCAGCCGAGCAGGTCGAAGGTGATCCGACCTGCGACCAAGCCGACTTAAACCTAAGGGGTCACACGCTTAAGGGAAGGAACCTGTGAGGCCTGATCCGACTCCATGAGTTAGATGTGGTCCTACTGTGACTCGGATCTCGGCCGAACAAACTTTGGGCTTTAGGATCCGTGCGAGGCCCAAGTGTTAAGCCCGCGACGGATGCCCATATAAAGTGGAGGTGCGGCACACTCATTTGTTGATCGCTTCGGCGTTATCACTAGGGTTTGCATGTGTTGCGAATAGCCACCTCCACTCGCCGTCGAATGTGTGATCGGACCTAGCAGTCCGCCGCACGGTGTTCCTCCTGCACGCATGGATACCGTTAGAGGCGGTGCACTTGCGCCGCTCCGGTGAACCTGTACGTGGGATCTCACAACTGGATGTTCGAGGGAGATTGGACGAGGAAAAGACAATGCACGCGGACGCGCTGCCCCAACTCTTCTTCCGTTGCACGGCACTGCACGTCTAGTGGTAACGATCTGTGATCCATCTCCCGTAGCATTTTCTTGGATGTTCTGCGCGTAGGAAAATTTTAATTTGCAGTCGATGCACCCTACGTAGAACACAACAGTGGTAACAGAGCCTCTGCTATAGGATTTGGTTTCAGATCGTATGCATATGAGATATGTGGAGGCTGCAGATGAGATCTGTTGTCGTTTATGAGATCGGCTATGTGCATGGTTGATGCGATCAATTGCACATGGGGGTCGTTGAGGCTATGTTTTCTGTCAATCGGAATCAATGAGGTCATGACACAACCTACCCCTACCGATCGGTATCCGCCATCGGGGTTAACAGTGAAACGTAAATCCGAATCGAATTCGCGATGATCTATGAAATCGGGACCGCCATGTGCGTAGCGCCTTGTATTTCGTCCATGATCACTCAAACTGGTAGAATGCGAATGCGTAACTTTGTTTTGCAGGTTTGATGTGAATATTATGGCTCATGTGTATGTGATGCATGTGTGTAAATTTATACATGGCCTGCGCGTCATGTTTGTCAGCTGGCAGGAGCCGAAGTGCTGTCATTATAATGTATAATGACCTGCGTGTCGACTTGTGACTCTATGTAAAATTCATCTCTAGTTGTATTAGTTGGATAATAGAGATCAGGTTGGTGGCTTGGCATCCCGGCGTGACAAATAAGATGTAGTTCCTAGATGGTCATTGGAGTCATAGCCGACCTGGAAGAACATCCATGAAGGAGCCATACTATTTCACAATATATGTTTATATGTGATTGTTATGCTTCTTTATTTCTATGAATGTCAAAATGGTAGAAAGATCCCTCGTTAATATCAAGCGAATTGCCATCCCTGATGTTGCACCTTCGCACGTCAAGTATGTCTAGTGGTGGGGTCATAAAATTGAGGTGCTACTAGGTGTCCTTGAACTGAAGGGTTCGTGTCGGACGCGGACATGCACTGCATCAGGTTAACTTGACAAGGCTATCAAAACGGTTTTGGGCCTTGTGGCAAAGAAGGTTGGGAGCCGGGGTGTAAGATACCTACCTAATCGACAGGAGTCGTATAGAGATACGATTAGCAAGGAGTTGCTTACCGAATAGGTATGTTGGCTAGCAGTGATGCTAAAGCTCACTAGTCGCATGCACTAGTCGGATCCTGAATCACTAAGAGTTTGCGGAGGGATGCTGACTTCAGTGGGAGTATTTCTGTTTAAGGCTTGAATTACTCTACATAAACACATTGCTTAGTGATTGCATATTTTTCTGTTGTAGATCAATGGCACCACCTGCTCAACCCAACTTTGCATTGAAATCAATTCTAGAAAAGGATAAACTGAATGGAACAAACTTTACCACCTGGTATAGAAATTTGAGAATTGTTCTCAAGCATGATAAAAAGGAACATGTTCTAGAGGATCCACTTCCAGAGGAACCTGCCGATAATGCTAATGCCACAACCAAGAATGCCTACCAGAAACTCATTGATGGATCAACAGAGATCAGCTGTCTGATGTAGGCTTGTATGTAGCCCTATTTGCGACAGCATTTCGAAAATGTTGAGGCTTACGATATGATCGAGAGTCTCAAGAGCATGTTTCAGACACATGCTAGGACCAAAAGGTTCAATGTCTGGCGATCCTTGATGGATTGCAAGCTGAAGGAAGGTGATCCACTGAGCCCACATGTGATCAAGATGATCAGATAAGTGCAAGCTTTGGATCGGTTGGGCTTCCCACTCTTGGATGAGCTGGCTACTGATGCAGTTCTGGGTTCTCTTCCACCCAGCTATGGGACATTCATCTCGAACTATCATATGCATGGCATGGATAAGAAGCTCACTGAATTGCATGGGATGCTCAAAGTGGCAGAGCAAGATATTAAGAAAGGCACGCATCAAGTGTTGATGGTGCAGAAATCGGCTAAGTTCAAGAAGAGTTGGTCCAAGAAGAAGGCTAAAGCAATGGGCATGGAGATGGTAACCTCCGCCGCTGCGCCGAAGTCAGGACCGGACTCGAAAGACCATTTGCTACCATTGCAAGGAAACTGGTCACTGGAGGAGGAACTTTAGCAAGTGGCTTGCTGCGCATGGCAAGAAGGACGGAAATGCTGCTTCAGGCAAAGGTACACTTGTTACATATGTTATAGACATTTACCTTGCTGACATACCTAGTAGCTCTTGGGTATTTGATACCGGATCGGTTGTTCATATTTGCAACTCGATGCAGGGGCTGGTAAGAACTAGGCGTGTGGCACAAGGGGAGATTGACATCAGGGTCAGCAACAAAGCAAGAGTTGCTGTGTTGGAGGTCGGCACGATGCAGCTCCAGCTACCTTCTGGATTTATTTTGGAATTGAATAATTGTTATTACATTCCTGCACTTACTCGGAACATTATTTCTTCCTCATGTCTGATGAGTCAGGGTTATGAATTCAATTTAAAGGACAATGGTTGTTCGTTTTATTTGAATGGAATGTTCCACGGCTATGTATCCATTGTTGATGGGCTTTTTATATTGAATTTGGAACAGGAACCGGTCTATAACATGAATGTCAAGAGGCATAAGCCTAATGAGATAAATCCGACATACTTCTGGCATTGCTGGCTTGGTCACATTAGTCTCAAATGCATGAAGAAGCTCCATGATGATGGGCTCCTAACTTCATCCGACTTTGAGTCCTTCGAGACATGCAAATCATGCTTGCTCGGGAATATGACTAAGTCTCCTTTTGCAAAGATTTGCGAGAGGGCGTCCGAGCTGTTGGAGCTTATACATAGTGATGTGTGTGGTCCAATGAGCACAACTGCCACAGGTGGCTATCAGTACTTCGTGACTTTTACCGACGACTTGAGTAGATATGGGTATATCTATTCGATGAGGCACAAGTCGGAAACTTTTGAAAAGTTTAAAGAGTTTCAGAACGAAGTTGAGAATCAGCTCAGCAAGACTATAAAACTTCTACGATCAGATCGTGGAGGTGAGTACATGAGCCAGGAGTTTGATGATCATCTGAAAAGCCGAGGTATAGTACCTCAGCTCACACCTCTGGGTACGCCATAGAGAAACAGCGTGTCGAAATGGAGGAATCGTACCTTGTTGGACATGGTCCGGTCAATGATGAGAAAATCAGATTTACCCTTGTCATTCTGGGGATACGCTCTAGAAACTGCAACTTTCACACTTAACAGGGTACCATCAAAATTCGTAGACATGACACCACATGATATGTGGACCGAGAAGAGTACCAGTTTGTATTTTCTAAAGATTTGGGGTTGAAAATCATTTGTCAAGCGACTTATGTCAGACAAGCTTACACCCAAGTCGGATAAATGCATATTCATGGGATATCCGAGGGAAATCTTGGGATATAGCTTCTACAACCGCGAAGAGAACAAAGTGTTTGTTGCTCGGAACGGGGTTTTCCTTGAGAAAGAGTTTCTCAGTTGGGAGGCCAGTGGGAGGACGGTCCGACTCAAAGAAGTTCGAGGACCACTCGGGGATGACTCGGCTGGTGATGAGATCATACCGGAGTCGGTCAGGGAACCCGTAGTGGAAGCGGCACCAGAACCACGGAGGTCGGAAAGATTGCGCAGAGTGCCTGATGTATTGTTGCTAGAAAGCGACGAGCCGACCACGTATGCGGAAGCGATGGTGAGCCCAGATTTCGAGGCATGGCTGGAGGCCATGAGATCGAGTTAAAGTCCATGGATGAGAATCAAGACTGGGACTTGGTTGATCCGCCGCCTGGCGTAATGACCATTGGTTGCAAATGGGTCTTTAAGAAGAAAACTGATGTGGATGGAATTGTTAAGATCCACAAAGCTCGCCTTGTCGCTAAAGGTTATGGACAACTTCAAGGAATTGACTACGACGAGACTTACTCGCCGGTAGAGATGCTGAAGTCGGTGAGGATCGTACTAGCCATAGCTGCATATTTCGATTACGAGATATGGCAGATGGATGTCAAAACGTCTTTCCTTCACGGATATTTAACCGAGGACGTGTATATGATACAGCCCGAGGGTTTTGTCGATCCGACTAGCACTAGTAAGGTATGCAAGCTCAAGAGATCCATTTATGGGTTGAGGTAAGCATCTCGGAGATGGAATATTCATTTTGATGAGGTCGTTACTGGTCTCAGTTTATCAAAAACGAAGAGGACGCTTGTTTATACAAGCAGTTAAGTGGGAGCTCGATAGTGTTTTTGATTTTGTATGTGGATGACATACTACTAATCAGAAATGATGTTTCGATGATGAACTCGGTCAAGGAGTCATTGAATGGCAAGTTTTCAATGAAGGACCTCGGTGAAGCAATTTATATTTTAGGCATCAAGATCTATAGAGATAGATCGAGGAGGCTGCTCGGCTTAAGCCAGAGCATGTACATAGATAAAGTGTTGAAGCGATTCAACATGAGTGAGGCGAAGAAAGGGTTCTTTCCACTCTCACATGGTATAAGGCTAAGCGAGACTCAGAGTCCTTCGACATCTGATGAGAGAAGCAGGATGAGTAACATTCCGTATGCCTCGGCAATCGGATCCATCATGTATGCCATGATATGTACAAGGCCTAATGTTGCTTTTGCAATAAGCCTAACTAGCAGATACCAGGCCAACCCAGGTGAGAGTCACTAGGCAGTGCTAAAGAATATTCTAAAGTACCTAAAGAGAACTAATGAAATGTTTCTAGTTTATGGAGGTGAGGAGGAGCTCGTCGTAAAGGGTTACACCGATGCTAGTTTCCAAACCGACAGAGATGATTGTCGACCACAGTCCGGATTCGTGTATGTCATGAACGGAGGAGCAGTGAGCTGGACGAGTTCCAAGCAAGATACAGTGGCTGATTCTACCACATAAGCCAAATACATTGCGGCTTGTGAAGCTGCAAAGGAGGGTGTTTGGATCCGTAACTTTCTGGATGATCTTGGTATTTTTCTAGCCTCGGTAAAACCATTGGACCTTTATTGTGATAATTCTGGTGCCATCGCACAAGCCAAGGAGCCGAGGAATCACCACAAGACCAGACACATAGATCGGAAATATCACCTTATACGAAAGATCGTAAAGAGTGGGGATGTAGAGTTATGCAAAATTCACACAGATGCAAATGTTGCATATCCGTTGACTAAGCCACTTCCATAACCCAAGCATGAGGGGCACGTTAGAGCTATGGGCATACGATGTCTATTTGATTGAGTCTAGTGCAAGTGGGAGACTGTTGGAGATATGCCCTAGAGGCAATCATGTATGATGATATTTCCTATGTGTTTATGAATAAAGATAGTCCTTGGACATTATCAATGATGTGTATTTGCAAGTACGTGACTTCTTTGTGGGACTATGCATTGTATGATGATTGTCCTAAAAGGTCCCTAGTCGAAAGGGCTGTGTGGATGCGCAGCCGACTAGACTAGCATATCACACGGTCGATGGCTTGGTCTCACTGGCCATGGAGCATTGGATGCTAACCGGATAATATGGACTCGAAAGGATCTGGTCGGATTCGACATAGTCGGATCCGAGCAGAGATAAGCTTCAAGTCGGACAGACCCAATTATGAGACGCGGTGATATGTCATATGTGAGTCTCTAGTACAACATACATTCTATGTCCTAAGACCTGAGCTGGCACATGTACTCGGGATGGTGACAGACCTGCTTTGGGCCGACCAAATGCTACTCCGTGACTGGGTAGTTACAAAGGTAGGTTTCGGGCTTATCCAGACCCATGCTGCGAGACATGGTCGAGCAAGATGGGATTTGCCCCTCCGATCAAGAGAGATATACTCTGGGCCCCTCATGTGATCTGACCAAGATAAACATGGCCATGCGACAGGGATTATGAGATAATCCGGTTAGTGGTTGGCATCACTAGAACAAGAAAGAGGTCGGGCTAGCACAAGGATGACAGACTCGCCTTGAGCCCGACAACATATATCGTGTGGCAAAGGGAACAGAAGTGAGATGTTGTACAGGTTCGCCAACTGGCTTCATTGTCTACTTGGTGGTCGGCACGCCTTGCTAGAGGCCGCTACCAGCCGAGCAGGTCGGAGGTGATCCGACCTGCGACCAAGCCGACTTGAATCTAAGGGGTCGCGCGCTTAAGGGTAGGAACTTGTGAGGCCCGATCGGACTCCACGAGTTAGATGTGGTCCTACTTGGACTCGGATCCCGGCCGAACAAACTTTGGGCTTTATGATCCGTGCGAGGCCCAAGTGTTGAGCCCGCGATGGATGCCTATATAAAATGGAGGTGCGGCACACTCATTTGTTGATCACTTTGGCATTGTCACTAGGGTTTGCATGTGTTGCGAATAGCCACCTCCACTCGCCGCCGACTGTGTGATCGGACCTAGCAGTCCGCCGCATGGTGTTCCTCCTGCACGCGCGGATACCATTAGAGGCGATGCACTTGCGCTGCTCCGGTGAACCTATATGTGGGATCTGACGACCGGCTGTTCGAGGGAGATCGAACGAGGAGGAGACGATCCACGCGGACGTGCTACCCCAACACTTCTTCTGCTGCACGACACTGTGCGTCTAGTGGTAGCGATCTTTGATCCATCTCCCGTAGCATTTTCTTGGATGTTCTGCGCATAGGAAAATTTTAATTTGCAGTCAATGCACCCTACCGTTTTCGGTGCAACAAACCCCCAGGTGTGTTGCTCGGACTGTACATAGGCTCAAGAGCAAGTTACGACATTCAAGACAAGGCCAAGCAGAAGAGATGGCTCTTTGAGAAATCAAAGGGCGGATCAAGAAGACAAAGACCAACCAAACAAGCAAGATATCACTAAGGAAAAACCATCCTTGCCGGGTAGGCGAGCCTGGTGGGGGTCTATGTTACTCCAAAGACAAGCCTCAAGACTCCCCCAGCAGGCTTGCCAGGGACGCAGAAGGCGGATCACCCCGCCAAGGCCCCACCGCTCCACCTCACAGCAATGCAAGTCACCTATCGGTACGGTGTCGAGCCCCCAAGTGATTATGTGGATGTTATTTGGTACGTGGCAGGCCATTTCTGAGGAAGACCATCCCTAAATGACACCCGTCCAGGAGACGTATCACGCAGACAGGCGAGAAGGTGGCTGCATGGCGCGGCAAGGCTTGCCGGGCCACACCACGATGTGACACTAAGCTGCGCATTTAATGCACCCTGTCCTGTCTGTAGAGTTAGGTATGATAGCACTGTGGCTATCTAATCAGTGCATAATGACTGTTTTGCCATTGTGGTGACCCCTTGACCTATAAAAGGAGGGCCGTGGTAACCTTAGAGAGGATTGAGACCCTTGTATGCTCGTACGGGCGTAGCTGCTCTCGTCCCGAGGCGACCTTGTCGGGCTAGAGCGCTGCGTCTCCACCACGGTCCTTTCATCAATCCACCAAAGCAGGAGTAGGGTTTTACGCCTCGCGGCGGCCTGAACCTGGGTAAAACTGCCCGTGTCATCATTGCCGTGCTGCTCTATGCTTTCTGCTCTTTGTGCAATGTGCTCTTCCCCCTTGCGGAACCACAAGGGGCCGATGGCCCCATAGGTGGCCGTGTGATACCATGCCATCTTTGGCACGCCAGGTAGGGGGGCGCGCTTGCGCGAACCCGAGAGTGTAAGCAGCGCGCCATCTTCATGCCGTGGGGGCTGCGGGGGAACATGGGAATGCCGACGCCGCGGGGAACGTGACTGGCGCAGGCGGCGCCATCACCGTTCCTCCTGCGGCCGAAGCAGGAGCAGGAGGCACCGGAGGAGGGCGACACCAACAACAACCCAGCGGCCATGCTCCGCAAGGTGCGGGTGGGGAGAACACTTCGTCTCCGCCTCCCCACCTCGCCGAGGGACTCAGCTGCAGCAGTGGCACTCGCCCTGATGCGGATCGTAATCACCTAGCTGCCCCCGACGCAGGTGCGGCTACAGGGCCCGCGCCACCCCCACGGCAAGCTAGCCGAGACGATGCGCCAAATGGGGTCGTCAACCCCCAAGTGAATCCGCCTCGTCATCACTCCGCCCAGGTGACTGGCTCGCGGCGGCGAGAACATGGCGCCACCACTACAGGCACCATCAGAAGTCGGGCGACGTCGCGATCCGCATCGTCGTCCATGCGAAGCACCGCTTCGGAGGCCATGGCGCAGGCCCAGCTGTTGTTGAGATTTCCACCAGCGGCCAATCAAATGGATGAGTGGAGGGCCACTATCCAGAGCTTGATTGGTTTCGCTGCCTCCACCAACGGCGGCAACGGCCCAAGCCGCTGGCCGCACAGAGGGAGCCGTTCCGACGGTGCAGTCCCCTCCACGACAGCCAGCGCAGGGGCCGTAGCCAGGGCCACGCGACCAAGAACCTGACAACGTATCAATGGCTTCGTCTGATCCTTTGGCATGTCGAGACCAGCGATGGGTCCTGGAAGATAGGCGGAGGGAAGATGCACGCGTCACCATCAAGTGACCCCGCGACACCCGCCACCATTCTGATAGGCGCAATGGCCCCGACATCGATGAACCCATGCCCGGTGGGGGCAGGTACCTGCCTTTTGAGGTTGGGTGCCCTGCCTTCACTCGTGAGCTGCGGCGAGTCCGTTGGCCATCTGCCCGTACGTTCAAGCCAGAGATACCAGAAAAGGACAATGGAAGATTGAACCCGGCAGAGTTCTTGAGCATCTACACCATCGCTGTTCAAGCTGTCGGAGGAAGGGATGAGAGGGTGTTCGCCAACTACTTCCCTTTGGCACTCAAGCCAAACGTGAGGTCGTGGCTGATGCACTTGCCAGAGAACTCCATCTCGACCTGGGCTGATCTGTGCCATGAGTTTATTGGCGCCTTCACGGGTGGCCATCAAGAACCAAGGCAGCCCAGCTACTTGCAGCTCCTCCCATAGAAGGAAGGAGAGAGTTTGCGGAAGTATATGCAAAGGTTCAGCCGGGTGCACAGGAACATTCCAGACATCCATCCAGCAGCTGTGATAGCTGCATTCCAGTCCAACATGCGCAACCGCTGGATACGTTCCAAAATCAATGTTCGGTTGCCCAAGACTGTGAATGAGCTATACACTCTGGCGGACAAGTGTGCCCGAATAGAGGAGGGGAGGTGACTTCCTGGTAAAGAAGATGGCGTCGATGTTGACTCAGAGGACGACGACGACGCCACCAATCAGAAGAGGAAGAACAAGAAACACAACAAGAAGCGCAAGGATAAAGCAGTGATGGCTGTTGAAGCAGTGAGCACTCCTAGTACCGGCAAGACGGCCAAGACCGAGGCTCCCGGCAAGGAAGTTGCCACATGCGCTGACTGTCGGGAAGCCGCGGCTGCCGAGAAGGCTGACGGGCCATACTGCAAGATCCATCGAACTAAGGGACACGATCTTCAAGAGTGTCATCAAGTTGAGCAGCTCATCAAGAAGCAAAAAGCTGAGTACGAGAAGCGTGACAAAGAGAGAGACCGAGATGGTGCTGGCAGGAAGGGCCAAGGTGGCAGAGGAGGTCACCCCGGCAAGGCCCCTCAGTATCAAGGGAAACCGGCCAGAGGCCGTGAGAAGAAGGAATGCGATGATGGGAGTGATGAAGGAGATGAAGAGGAAACCAGCGAGCAGGAGTTCCAGAAGGCCACTGACACCCTGTGCATTGACGGAGGTGCGTCCTTGCACTCCTCTCATTGCCAGCTCAAACAATGGGCATGTGAGGTCAATGCCGTGGAGCCAGCGGCAGATTCTCGGAAGCCGCTCAAGTGGTCCCGCACACCCAACATCTTTGATGAAGAGGATCACCCTGACAGCACCACTGCGGTAGGATGTTTGCCATTGTTGGTTTCACCAACGATTCGCAACCTCAAAGTCACAAAGATGTTGGTTGACGGTGGGGCCGGGTTGATTCTGATATCTCCCAAGGTCATCAGCAAGCTCCAGATAGCAGATGAAGAGCTCAAGATTACCGGTACTTTCCAAGGCATCAACCCCGGCAGGAGTCGTCCTAAGGGGAAGATCACACTACCGGTAACGTTCGGGGGGGCTGAACTACCAGACCGAGAAGATCGTGTTTGATGTGGTCGACCTCCCCCTGCCATACAATGGAATCCTTGGCCGCCCTGCCCTGGCAAATTCATGGCAGCATCCCACTATGCCTACAACACTTTGAAGATGCCAGGGCCGATGGGCGTCATTTCTGTTCCATCAGACAAGGACACAATCATATGCATCGATAAGATGTACCGAGAAGCAGTCGCTGCAGAGGCCGCGGAAGCTACCGCTCCCACCAAGGAAAGCAAGAAAGGGAAGAAAGCTAGCAAGGACGCCAGCAAAGAATCCGGGAAGCGCACCTCTTCGGATTGCGCTGCGCCTGTTGATGATTTGCCGGAGAGTTCCAATAGCAAGAGATCAAAGGTTGCCGCGCCTGCTGTGAAGAAGGTCCCAGCAGGGTTGGTTGGCGCTGATGGTACATGTACTATCAGCTCCACCCTTGATGATAAATAGGAAAGCGCGCTCATTGCCTTCCTACGGGCGAATGTCGATGTGTTTGCCTGGCAACAATCTGACATCCCCGGTGTTCCCAGGGAGGTAATCGAACACCACCTTACTGTCTACCCACATGCCCGACCCGTCAAACAAAAGGTCCAAAAGCAAGCTTTGGAGCGGCAGCAGTTTATTGCCGAGGAGATCAAGAAACTCAAAGCTGCTGGTTCAGTCAGAGGAGTGTTGCATCCAACCTAGTTGGCGAATCTAGTGGTGGTGTGCAAGGCGAATGGGAAATGGAGGCTTTGCATAGATTTCACAGATCTGAATAAAGCATGCCCAAAGGACCCGTTCCCATTGCCGCGCATTGATCAGATCATGGATTCCACCTCTGGATGTGACCTGCTTTCCTTCTTGGATGCCTACTCCGGGTACCACCAGATTTTCATGTCCAAGGAAGATGAAGAAAAGACCGCGTTTATAACCCCATGTGGCACATACTATTTTCTACGTATGCCCTTTGGGTTAAAAAGCGTTGGATCCACTTTCGCAAGGGTAGTACATATTGGCTATGAGTCTCAGCTGCACAGGAATATTGAAGCCTACATGGACGATATAGTGGTCAAAACCAAGGACAAATCAACTCTCATTCAGGACTTGGAAGAGACCTTTGCAAATCTACGCAAGATCAACTTGAAGCTGAACCCAGAGAAGTGTGTGTTTGGCATTCCTTCTGGCAAGCTACTTGGCTTCTTTGTGTCCCACCGGGGGATAGAGGCCAACCTCGACAAGATCAAGGCAATTGAGCAGATTCAAGCACCCAAGACAGTTAAAGACGTGAGGCATTTGACTGGATGTGTTGCTGCGCTAAGGAGGTTCATTTCCAAGTCCGCCGAACGTGCCCTGCCATTCTTCAAAATCTTGAAGAAGGCTGGGCCCATGGAGTGGACCCCGGAGGTAGACGCTATGCTGTAGGATCTGAAGACCTATCTTTCCTCTGTCCCCACCTTAGTTGCTCCAAAACCACAAGAACCGTTGCTGCTATACTTAGCGGCAACCAATAAAGTGGTTAGCGTAGCGCTGGTGGCGCAGCGGGAAGTAGATGAAGAAGCAGCTGCAACTGCCGGCCCCTCTGAAGAAGGAAGTGAACTCGCCCCGGCAAGGTCAGAGGCACATCAGAACAAGGAGGAGTGGGGCAATGGAGACAGCTCCAAGGTCGCGGCAAGGAAGAAGGTGGTGCAGCGGCCAGTGTACTTTGTCAGCTCCCTGTTGTAGGGGGCTAGGTCGAGGTACTCTTGCGTGCAAAAGTTAATTTTTGGCCTCATCATGGCCTCAAGGAAACTGTGCCACTACTTCCAAGCCCACAAGATCACGGTTGTCACCTGCTTCCCCTTGCAATGCATACTGAGGAACCCTGAGGCCACTGGCAGGATAGTGGAATGGGCTTTGGGGTTATCCATCTTTGGTTTGAAGTTCAAGAGCATGTCAACCATTCAGAGCAGAGCACTGGCAGAGTTTATTGTGGAATGGACGCCTACCCCTGACGAAGACGTGTTGGAGACAGTTATCCCTGGCAAGGAAGCGCCCCAAGAATGGATCATGTACTTTGATGGTGCCTTGTCCCTACAAGGTGCAGGAGCTGGCGTGCTTCTTGTTGCTCTCTCTGGGGAGCACCTCAAGTACGTGGTTCAAATGCATTTCCCCCGAGAGAAGGCTACCAACAATACTGCAGAATATGTAGGACTCCTTGCCGGGCTCAGGATCGCAACAGAACTAGGAATCAAGAAGTTGATCATTCGTGGAGATTCGCAACTTGTGGTGAGGCAAGTGAACAAGGATTATCAAAGCCCATTGATGGAGGCATACGTCGAGGAAGTGAGAAAGTTGGAGGAGCGCTTTGATGGATTGCATAAAGAGCACATACCACGTGCGGAAAACAGCATTGTTGATCATTTGTCAAAGTGCGCTGCACAAAAACTCCCTGTGGAACCAGGGAACTTTTGTTCTCCATATGACTCAACCCTCCATCTCCCCGGCAACAATGGCTAGGAAGAGGAGGAAACTGGACTCTGGCAGGCCTCTCTCGGCAGAGCCCTCTGAAGCCCCTGACAGAGAGGTTGGCTGGAACAACTCCGTTTCGCCTGGTGAGCAACACCCTCGTGCTGAACTACCTGTTCTTGTGGTCGAGGCATGGGCTCCCGTGAACGAGGAGGTGCCGCTAGTCCTTGTTGCCGAGCCTCAGGCTCCAACGTGGGTGCGGCACATAGTCCATTTCCTCCAAATAGGAGAACTTCCCAAAGAGCAAGAAGAAGCTGAAAGAGTAGCCCGGAGGGCCAGTATGTATCACTTCGTTGATGACACGCTATATAGAAGAAGGCCCAACGGAGTGAAATTGAAGTGCATTTGCCGGGAAGAAGGAAAGGAACTGTTGGCAAAGATACACAAGGGTATATGAAGCTCGCACATTGGATTGAGGGCCCTGGTTGGAAAAGCCTTCCGGCAAGGTTTTTACTGGCCCACGGCCCTCCAAGATGCAATTGAGCTAGTCACCAAATGTGAAGCCTGCCAATTCCACTCCAAGAATATCCATCAGCCTGCTCAAGCTCTCCAGACGATCCCTTTGTCATGGCCCTTCTCGGTCTGGGGGCTCGACATCTTGGGCCCCTTCCCTCATGCTAGCGCGGGCTTTGAGTTCTTGTTCGTTGCTATCGACAAGTTCACAAAGTGGCCAGAGGTGGATCCCGTGAGGAAGGTGACCGCACAGTTAGCTATCAGGTTCTTGAAAGGATTGGTGTGCCGTTTCGGAGTACCCGCCAGGATCATCACTGACAATGGCACCCAATTCACAAGCCGCGCCTTCATGCAATACGTTCATGCCCTCGAAAGCAAAGTCTCATTTACCTCTGTTGCCCATCCCAGAAGCAACGGACAAGCTGAGAGGGCAAACGCTGAAGTGCTGCGAGGACTCAAGACAAGAACATTTGATAGGCTGCAGAAGTGCGGCAGGCGATGGATCGACGAGCTGCCGGTGGTTCTTTGGTCCCTCCGTACGACACCAAATAGATCTACCAGGCAGACTCCCTTCTCCCTAGTCTATGGGGCAGAAGCAGTGATCCCCACGGAACTCATATACAGATCACCTCGAGTGCTTGCTTACGATGAAGTAGGGCAGGAATAGCATCGGCGTAACGACTCTGTGCTACATGAGGAGAACTGTCTCCGGGCTGCTACACGTGCTGCATGCTACCAGCAAGCCCTGCGTGGCTATCACAGCCGCAGGGTTCATGCCCGGAGCCTTGAGGAAGGCGACCTTGTCCTTAAGCGTGTTCAGTCCGCCAAGGGTGCAAACAAGTTGATGCCAAAGTGGGAAGGCCCTTATCGGGTAGTATGAGTCACCAGACCCGGCGCAGTCTGTCTGGAGACCGGAGATGGCATTCAGTTGCAAAACTTATGGAACATTGAGTATCTCCGTAAGTTCTACCTGTAAGGCGCGGCTATCAGGCCCTGCCCGGCAGCCACCCTTTTGTACAAGCCTTGCCGATGTTGCATGTAACCCTTTGTACAAAGCCAGGCACAGACCTTGAGCAACAGATGAATAAATGAAGCGCTGGGGGGCCCCCGACAAGACTGCATGCATGCATAAGCATATCATGAGCATAGCATGATCATGTAGATGAGGTCGCATGTAGCACTGTTTTCATCTGCACTAAGTTGCAGGGTTCTTGCCGTGGACTTGGTCCTGAAGAGAAGAAATGGATACAAGCCTACATAGCGGTCCCCGGCAAGCCAAACAGATAAGTTCCTTCTTATCCATACCTGTTTTGTAAAGAGAAAACTTGTGCATATGAAAACCTAGTCACCTTCGAAACATAGGTGCTCCCATCCTTTGTCTCGAACGTTGCATCAGGCAAGGTGGTCGCAGTGGCCTTTGATGGAGAGGGTTCGACGAGGGGCTGGTCCCTTTTTTATAGTTCTATGCCCGACAGGCCATGCCCCGCGGCAGCAAACTAAAGGTACCAGCATGATAGCATGCCGGAGGAAACTTGTTTACTTAAACGTATAGAGGCACCACACCTCTGCATGGACATGATACATGCACAAGTACCCGACAAGGCTTGTCTTTTTCATTAATATTCTGATAAGCAAGTACAGATCTTACAGAACACTAACATGGATAAAGAATATTACATAATTTAGACTAAAGTTTGGCAAGTGCCTATATGTTTTAGACTGAAAAAAGATAAGTGCCCCGTAATCCCTTTCTTGTCCCTCCCCTCCTAGGGACTATAGTGGGAGGTGGAGAGGGCAAAAGGAGTGCCTGAGCAGAAGCCCAACCCGATCACGTCAGGGCTTGCCGGGCGCAGCCTGACAAGATCAGGAGTGGCGAGGCTGCGAAGGAGAGGGGCAGAGGGAGAAGCTCGGCGGTGCCCTGGTCACCACCTCCAGGGCCAACAAGAAGCCCTAGCACAAACACCGGTGAGGAGAACCGCCAGAGATCAGCTGCAAGACTGCTGGAGGAGGCGAAGGCACCAAGAGAGCGCCCCCCTCCCCGGCAGCCGTCCTAAAGAGGCCGGTGATGATGGTGCCGGGGAGGGAGGGGAAGAGCAGAAAGACGAGGCAGCAGGCCGGCAGTACAAGACGAAGGTGTTGGTGCCATCGTACTCCGACCTGACGGCCTACCACCCGCCTTCTCCTTCTTCCCTCATTCCTTCTTCATCACCACCACTCCAGGAGGACGCCGGCCCCTCGGGCCGACACCTCCCCCGGACAAACAGCAGGCGATAGCGGCATTCGAGGCGTGCGAGGAGCACCGCTCCCCACCTTGGAGGGCATGAAGGTGCCGCCGTCTTCAACGTTCGCCCCGACTCCGCCGGAAGGAGCAGTGCTGGGATTACCAAAGATCCCGAGCGCTGCACCCGAGGCGGGCGCCGGAAGCCCCAGGAGCCTCGTCATCAAGTTGGCGAACCTCGGCGTCTTGTGGCCAGGGAAAGCACTCTCCACCAAGTGGTCGGCTCGTGTGGGAGAGGCGGGCGCCTCACCGTCTCGGAGGAGCGTAACGCCTCCCACACTGTGGACAGTTCGGTGCCCACACCCCCGACCGCTGCATCTCCTGCGCCCCCGGACCAGACTCACTCCTCCAGCGTCAATGCGAGCGTTCGGCATCATCAACCCCAAGCTAGAGCCCGGGGCCCAGCCCCGGCCTCTCCCCCTCAACATAACAAAGAAGAAGGAAAGAAATAAAGAAAGGGAGGTGCATGGATGGACACCTCTGCTTCATCCTTGCCCCCTCTTTTATAGGCAATCTGGGGCTAGGGGCTGAGCCTTCGCCCCTGCCCCAGAGGGGTTTCTTTCTGATTTGACCCGTCCAAGCTACCGCCGACGGCAGGACCCGATCGACGTCACCTTACACCAACGAAGGAAGGCCGAGCTCCTGCCATGACCCTCTCTCCTGCACCACGCGCCTCCATCACCTACCCCACTCAATGCATGCAGCATACGTGGCAAAGGATAAGGACGTGGTGGGAAGAGTGAATTGGTAGTTACTCCCCCGTGCATTAAAGTCATTCACGGGCCACTACAAAGGTGGCCCCACTGCAATTGGCATCACGCGACGCATGGGAAAACCGGAAACTGACTTGAGCATGAGTTAATGGAGAAGCCAAGAAAATCTCAAAGGACGAGCTACCGCAACCCGCTCGCCTGTGTACTAGACAGGGCCTACCCCGATGATGCTCGACAGCGCATTCAGGCCAGGCCCAGGGGCTCCTGTCGGTGCAACAAACCCCTAGGTATGTTGCCCGAACTGTACACAGGCTCAAGAGCAAGATTACGACATTCAAGACAAGGCCAAGCAGAAGAGATGGCTCTTTGAGAAATCAAAGGGCGGATCAAGAAGACCAAGACCAACCAAACAAGCAAGATATCACTAATGAAAAACCTCCCTTGCTGGGCAGGCGAGCCTGGCGGGGTCGAGATTACTCCAAAGACAAGCCTCAAGACTCCCCCGACAGGCTTGCCGGGGACGCAGAAGGCGGATCACCCCGCCAAGGCCCCACCGCTCCACCTCACAGCAACGCAAGTCACCTGTCGGTGCGGTGTCGAGCCCCCAAGTGATTATGTGGCTGTTATTTGGTATGTGGCAGGCCATTTCTGAGGAAGATCATCCCTAAATGACACCCATCCAGGAGACGTGTCACACAGACAGGCAAGAAGGTGGCTGCATGGCGCGGTAAGGCTTGTCGGGCCACACCACGATGTGGCACTAAGCGGCGCATTTAATGCACCCTGTCCTATCTGCAGAGTTAGGTATGATAGCACTGTGGCTATCTAATCAGTGCATAATGACTATTTTGCCATTGTGGTGACCCCTTGACCTATAAAAAGAGGGCCGTGGTAACCTTAGAGAGGATTGGGACCCTTGTACACTCGTACGGGCGTAGCTGCTCTCGTCCCGAGGCGACCTTGTCGGGCTAGAGTGCTGTGTCTCCACCACGGTCCTTTCATCAATCTACCAAAGCAGGAGTAGGGTTTTACGCCTCGTGGCGGCCCGAACCTAGGTAAAACTGCCCGTGTCATCGTTGCCGTGCTGCTCTATGCTTTTCGCTCTTTGTGCAATGTGCTCTTCCCCCTTGCCGAACCACAAGGGGCCGATGGCCCCATAGATGGCCGTGTGATACCACGACAATCGTAGAACACAACAATCTCCATAGCCCATTGATTAGTCTCGTTGATGTGAGACTTTCTCATTTTTTTGTCTTCTCCACACAACCTCCACTATCATATTCTCTTCCACCTATAGTGTTGTATCCATGGATCACGCTGCTGTATTGCGTGAAAGTTGAAAAGGCTTAAGAACATTAAAAGTATGAACCAATTGCTTGGCTTGTCATCGGGGTTGTGCATGATAAATAATTTGTGTTATGAAGATAGAGCGTGACAAGATTATATGATTTTGTAGGGATAACTTTCTTTAGCAATAATATTTTGAGAAGACATGATTGCTTTTTAGTATGCTTGAAGTATTATTGTTTTTATGTCAATATTAAACTTTTGTCTTGAATCTTATGGATCTTAATATTCATACCACATAAAGAAAGATTACATGATAAACATGTTAGGTAGCATTCCACATCAAAAAATCTGCTTTTATCATTTACCTACTCAAGGACGAGCAGGAATTAAGCTTGGGGATGGTTGATACGTCTCCAACGTATCTATAATTTTTGATTGTTCCATGCTATTATAATATCCATTTTGGATGTTTTATATGCATTATTATGCTATTTTATATCATTTTTTGGGACTAACCTATTAACCTAGTGCCAAGTGCCAGTTGATGTTTTTCCTTGTTTTTATCTTTTACAGAAAATCAATACCAAACGGAGTCCAAACGGAACGAAACTTTTTGAAGATTTTTCTTGGACTAGAAGACAACTAGGAAGCTTCGGGAGGAGGCCAGAAGTTCCACTGGTGAGCCACAAGCTCACCAGGTGCGCCCTAGGGGGGACGCCCTATGAGGTTGTGGCCCCCCATGGCTCCTCTAACCCTAATCTCAGCTCCATAAATACCCAAATATTGCCCCTATACCAGAGGGCACACCAAAAATACTTTTCCGCCGCCGCAAGTTTCTGTCCTCGTGAGATCCCATCTGGAGACCTGTTCCGGTATTGTGCCGGAGGGGGATTCGATCAGGGAGGGCCTCTACATCAACCTTGCTGCTCTTCTGATGATGTGTGAGTAGTTTACCATAGACCTACGGGTCCATACCTAGTAGCTAGATGGCTTCTCTCTCGTTGATCTTCAATACAATGTTCTCCTCGATGTTCTTGGAGATCTATTCGATGTATTCTTCTTTTGCGGTGCGTTTGTTGAGATCCGATGAATTGTGGGTTTATGATTAGATTATCTATGAATATTATTTGAGTCTTCTTTGAACTCTTTTATGCATGATTAAGATAGCTTTGTATTTCTCTCTGATCTATTGATTTGGTTTGGCCAACTAGATTGATTTTTCTTGCAATGGGAGAGGTGCTTTGTAATGGGTTCAATCTTGCGGTGTTCAATCCTAGTGGCAGAAAGGGACATGACACGTATTTGTATTGTTGCCATTAAGGATAAAAAGGTGGGGTTTATTCATATTGATTGGATCTATCCCTCTAAATCATGTCATCTTGCTTAAGGCGTTACTTCGTTCTTGTTAACTTAATACACTAGATGCATGTTGGATAGCGGTCGATGTGTGGAGTAATAGTATTAGATGGAGGCAGGAGTCGGCCTACTTGTCACAGACGTGATGCCTATATTCATGATCATTGCCTTAGATGTCTTCATAATTATTCTCTTTTCTATCAATTGCTCAACAGTAATTTGTTTACCCACTGTATGCGTTCTTTCAAGAGAGAAGCCTCTAGTGAAAACTATGGCCCCCGGGTCTATTCTTATCATATTATTTTCAGATCTATAAAACCAAAAACCCAGAAATACCTTGCTGCAATTTATTTACCTTTACTTTATTTTGCACTTTTATTTATTTTTTATACCTATCTCTATCAGATCTCATCCTTGCAAGTAACTGTGAAGGGATTGACAACCCCTTTATCGCGTTGGGTGCAAGTATTTATTTGTTTGTGTAGGTGCTATCATTGGAGACTTGTGTGTTCCTCCTACTAGATTGATACCTTGGTTCTTAACTGGGGGAAATACTTATCTCTACTTTGCTACATCACCCTTTCCTCTTCAAGGGAAAAACCAATGCAAGCTCAAGAAGTAGCAGACTACGATCTCCCGATTATGCCGCTTACAATGAAAATCTTAGGAAAAAGGATCCCCCATCTATTTTGATTGATAAATTTTTTTGAACAAAATAATAACTTTGCTATACAAAAAATGGACTAGGACTTGTTCTTAAAGAAAGGCTTAGGGAGCATAATCAAAGGAACGTTTATAACGAAGAGATAGTTATCACATATAAAGGGCCAAAGGAGGAACCTCCTACTCCCAAACTTGATCTCATAGATCCGTATCCTATTAAATTTAGCCCTTTTGATTATTTTTGCTTACCACAAAGGAAACTTGCTGCTGGAAGGAGGGAATATGAGATGAGCATGGATGATCTCCCTCACTTTTACTACAACACTTGAATCTATGCAATATGGCTAGCTAGGGGCATAAAATGATAGCGCTTGTTGGGCAACCCAATAGTTTTTTTCTTGATTTTTTCTTTCTGTTTTGCAATAAATTTACCATTATGCCTCTGTTATGATGGTGTTCGTGTGTTTAAATTAATGTTTGTTCCAAGTAAGACCTTTGGGATGGTTTGGAAGATTGTTGATTTGATTCTTTGCAAAAACAGAAACTTTTACGTCTAGTAGCAGAATTTTGAAAAATTTCTAGAGTGATGAAAAACTCTGAATTGTATACACAAGATTGATATACAAATTACCCATGTTTTCCTCAGAATTTTTGGAGTTACATAAGTATGGTGATTATTTGGATAATTACAGAATGTTCTGTTTTTGACAAATTTTGTTTTCATTGTGTTGTTCGCTTGTTTTGATGAATCTATGGGTTGTATCGGGGGGTATGAACCATGGTGAAGTTAGAATACAGTAGATGTAATGCAAATATAAAATTGTAATGAGTTTACAATAGTACCTAAAAGTGGTGATTTGCTTTATTATACTAACATATCTCACGAGTTTTCTGTTGAGTTTTGTGTTGTGAAGTTTTCAAGTTTTGAGTGAAGTTTCGATGGGCTAAGGAATAAGGAGTGCAAGAGCCTAAGATTGGGGATGTACAAGGCACCCCAAGGTAATATTCATGGACAACCAAGCATTTATGCTTGGGGATGCCCCGGATGGCATCCCCTCTTTTGTCGACAATCCATCGGTAAATTACTTGAGGCTATATTTTTATTCACTACATGATATGTGTTTTGCTTGGAGTGTCGTGTATTATATGAGTCTTTGCTTTATTTGCTTTTTAGTTTGCCATAATCATCCATGCCGGACACATCTTTTTGAGAGGGACACACATTAATCATGAATTTGTTAGAATAATCTTTGAGCTTCACTTATATCTTTTGAGCCACGTAGTTGCTCTAGTGCTTCACTTATATCTTTTAGAGCATTGCGGTGGTTTTATTTTAAAGAAAATTTTAAACTCTCATGCTTCACTTATATTATTTTGAGAGTCTTATAAATAGTTTGGCAATTTGTTTGGGTTATGAATTTTGTCCTAATATGATGTGTATTCAAGAGGGATATAATAAAAAACTTTTATGAAGATCATTGAATATATGAGAAGTTTGATTTCTTGCATTTGTTTTGAGATATGAAGATGGTGATATTAGATTCATGCTAATAGTTAATTGTGGTTTAGTAAGAATATTGGTGTTAAGGTTTGTGATTCCCATAGCATGCATGTATGGTCTCTCGTTATGCTATGAAATTGGAGCATGATTTATTATTGATTGTCTTCCTTATGAGTGGCGGTCGGCGACGAGCGATGGTATTTTCCTACCAATCTATCCTCCTAGGGGCATGAGTAGTAGTACTTTTCTTAAAGGGCTAATAAACTTTGGCAATAAATATGTGAGTTCTTTATGACTAACGTGAGTCCATGGATTATACGCACTCCTACCTTTTCCGCAATTTGCTAGCCTCTTCGGTACCGTGCATTGCCACTTCTCACCTTGAGTTATGGTGCAAACTTAAACGGTGCATCCAAACCCCGTGATATGATACGCTCTATCACACATAAGCCTCCTTATATCTTCCTCAAAATAGCCACCATACCTACCTATTATGGCATTTCCATAGCCATTCTGAGATATATTGCCATGCAACTTCCATCGTTCCATTTTATTATGACACATATCATCATTGTCATATTTCTTTGCATGATCATAAAGTTGGCATAGTATTTGTGGCTTGGCCGCCGTTCATATTTTTTATACATGTCACGCTAGATCATTGCACATCTCGGTACACCGCTGGAGGCATTCATATAGAGTCATATTTTTGTTCTAGTATCGAGTTGTAATTTTCTTTTGAGTTGTAAGTAAATAAAAGTGTGATGATCATATTCATTATTAGAACATTGTTGTAAGTGCATCAAGTGCCCCCCTTAGTGGTTTTGGAGTATTGACGACAAATAGGTTGAGGAACTAATGTGTTTGTGAGCATACACAGGAGACAGAGTCCTAGAAGATTTGGTTTAACACATGGAAGACGACCCCTAAAAATTTATTTATTCAAGTGAAGAATTTAGTGATGAAATTGGTACAACCTTTGAAGAAATTGACGTGAAGACTTTGAAGCTTGAAGACTTTGTTGTCATAGTTTCTTTTCTTCTTCTTTGAGTCATAGGAAAAACCTTACTGTTAAAGGGGGTCTAGGTGAATCATATTTAACATTTCCAAAGTGATGCTCAAACCTACACAAAAGCCGCTTCGAGTGATGCCTTTGGAAATCTCTAGTACAACTGACGCATTTGCTAGCGACGGTGACGAAGTTCATCCGGTCGCTAACAAATTTGGTCACGCAGAGGAGTAAGGAGTTCGCCAGTGCGTTCTGCCTAAAAGTGAGGAAATTGAGTGCCCGGACGAATTTGAGAGTTCAAATTCCGACCATTGCTGCACCGCGTGCCAGCTGTCGAGTGGATCCTTATCCTGACAATGGTCGAATCAGAGAAGGCATTTATGACAATTCATGTCGGGTTGCCCCCTGGCTATAAATAGCCGCCCCCACAACCACTTGTTGGTTGGCTGCTCTGAGAGAACTTGGCACTTTTCATAAGAGAGCAACCCATCCTCTGACGACTTTGAGAGAATCCTAAGTGAGGAAAAACCCAGAGCCAAAACTGATTGAGCATCACTAAAGAGATTGATCTGTGTGATCCGACACATGTTACCTTTGAAGACTGTCATTCTTGCAGACAGTTAGGCATCAAGTTCTGAGTACACCAAGAGTCATTGTGGTGTGCCGGTGAACAAGTCTGTGAAGGTTTTGGAAGTCTACCTTGAAGACTTACCACGAGTGATTGGGCGAGGACTAAGTGACCTTAGCTCAAGAGGAATACGGTGAGGACTGTGTGTCCTCTAAGTTGCGACTCAGCCGCCTCAACCAGATGTACAGTTGATGCAGCAACTAGAACTGGTCTACCACATTCCATTGTCTTCACCATGCCAACCTGGTTTCAAATTCCTCAACCCTCTCTTATTTTATTCCGCTGCTGAAGAATTTGGTGACCTGTGCTCTGACGAATTTGAACTGAAGAATTTCATCACGTTATCTTTCATTTCCTCAGTTCATTTTCTTCATGTGTGATGAATGTATGATTGCATGTTCTTCACTCTTACGTATCTTGAATGCATGTACTCTGATTCTGTGATGACTTAGTTTCCCATGTGTTTCTATTTCTTCACTCTGATCTTCGTCAAATTCTTCAGAGTTTAACGAATTTATAAAAATCTCCCATTCACCCCCCCTCTGGGAGTAAACCTGCGCTTTCAATTGGTATCAGAGCAAGGTACTCCCTTGTTCTGTGTGATTTTGGTTTAACCACCTAGAGTTTTAGTTATGTCGACCGCAGGTATGATCGAGGTTTCTACTGTGTGCCCCATCTTCGATGGCACAGACTGTCCTTACTAGAAGAACAAGATGTGCATGCATCTTGAGGCAATTGACAACGATCTCTGGTTCATCGTTGAGAACGACGTTCCCTCTGTCGCTCCTAGCATCAATGTGCTGATGTGAAGAGATTCAAGCAACTCGACTCTCAAGCGAAGAACATCATATGTGGACACCTCAACAAAGGGTAGTATGGCCGAGTGAGTGCACTGGAAACATCAAAGCTGATCTGGGATAGGCTCTCCAAGGTCAAGGAGGGAGTTTTCACTCAACGTGACTCTCGAGTTGATGTGCTTCGCAATCTCTTCAATCACTTCAAGAGGCTTGATAATGAAAATGTTCAACAAACTTTCGATCACCTCACAAATATTTCCAATGAGCTACAAGCACTAGGTGCTGCTGACATCACTGACCACGAGGTGGTGAAGAAATTGCTGAGGTCTCTTGATAGCTCCTTTGATACCTTGGCCCTGATTACAAGTCACTTGATCCCGCTGATATCCTTGAGAGGCTCAACACTCATGAATTTCAGCAAGCTGAGAAGAGAGATATGTATGGTCCCAACTATGGACGACATCGCTCTCTGAAGGCAAAGGCTAAAGCAAAGGCAATTTCTTCATCTGAAGAAGAAGAAGAAGAATCTAAATGCAGTACAGATGATGCTGAGGAAATTGGCCGAGAACTGGCTATGCTCGTGAGGAAGTTCCAGAAGTTCTCCAAAAGGAACCGGTTTGGAAAGTCTTCAAAGTACGATTTGAAGAACACTGAAGCTTTTGCTCGTGACTACGATAAAAGAACTTTCCACAAATGCAAGAAGACAGGCCATTACATTGCTGATTGCCCCCATTGGAAAAAGGGGTCAAATAAGAAAAGATCTAGCAAGTATGATGATTCTGATGACCAAAATAAGAAGCCGCCAAAGTCTTCATCAAAGTCCTCATCAAAGAAGAAAAGCACCTCCGGTAGAGCTCGTGCTTTCATTGGAAAGGAAATGGATTCTGAGGAAGAATCTGAGGAAGCTAAGGAATCTGACTCTGGGGTTGCAAGCTTGCCCCTCGCTATGGAGTTCGTCAGCAAGTCCATCTTCGACCATGAAGAAAAGGGTGACTCCACCAACACTGAAGACTTTGCTGATGACGATGCTCCCACCTATTGATTCATGGTGATGTCTACTACACAACTTGTTCTTGTAGACTCGTGTTGGGCCTCCAAGCGCAGAGTTTTGTAGGACAGTAGCAAATTTCCCTCAAGTGGATGACCTAAGGTTTATCAATCTATGGGAGGCGTAGGATGAAGATGGTCTCTCTCAAACAACCCTGCAACCAAATAACAAAAAGTCCCTTGTGTCCCCAACACACCAAATACAATGGTAATTTGTATAGGTGCACTAGTTCGGCGAAGCGATGGTGATACAAGCGTAGTAGTGATAGTAGATATTGATTTTTGTAATAGGAACAATAAAAAACAGCAAGGTAGCAATTGATAAAACGGAGCACAAATGGTATTGCAATGCTTGAAAATGAGGCCTAGGGTCCGTACTTTCACTAGTTCAATCTCTCAACAATGCTAATATAATTGGATCATATAACCTTCCCTTAACGTGCGATGAAAAATCACTCCAAAGTTCCTATCTAGCGGAGAACATAAGAAGAAATTGTTTGTAGGGTACAAAACCACCTCAAAGCTATTCTTTCCGATCAATCTATCCTAGAGTTCGTACCAAAAAACCACCAAGCTATTCTTTTTGATCGATCTAACCAAGAGTTCGTACTAAAATCCATAAAAGTATTCAATCCGATAAGAACGAAATCTCAAAGGGAAAACTCAATTCACAACAAGATAGAGAGGGGAAAACACCATATGATCCAACTATATTAACAAAGCCCATGATACATCAAGATCGTGACATCTCAAGAACACGAGAGAGAGAGAGAGAGATTAAACACATAGCTACTGGTACAAACCCTCAGCCCCGAGGGTGGACTACTCCCTCCTCATCATGGTGGCCGCCGGGATGATGAAGATGGCCACTGGTGATGATTTCCCCCTCCGGCAGGCTGCGGAACAGGGTCTAGATTGGTTTTTCGTGGCTACAGAGGCCTGCGGCAGCGGAACTTCTGATCTAGGGTTATTTCTGATGGTTTCTCTATTTATAGGATTTTTTGGCGTCGGTTTCACGCGAAGAGGGGCCTCGAGGTGAGCACAACCCACCGGGGCAAGCCAGGCCCCTCTGGGGCGCCCTGGTGGGTTGTGCCCTCCTCGTGGCTTTTCTGGCCCTCCCCCGAAGCTTCTAGTGCCTCTTTTGTTCCAAAGAAATCATCAAAAAGTTTCAGCTCATTTGGAGAACTTTCATTTCTGTACAAAAAACAACACCACGGTAGTTCTGCTGAAAACAGCGTCAGTTTGGGTTAGTTCCGTGCAAATCATACTGAAACCATATAAAATTGTTGCAAACATGGCATGAATACTTCATAAATTATATATACGTTGGAGACGTATCAGCATCCCCAAGCTTAATTCCTACTCATCCTCGAGTAGGTGAATGATAAAAGAAATAATTTATGAAGTGTGAATGTTAGCATAGTGCATAAGTTTGATCAATGATAATTTCAATCACTTTTCCTAGAATCATAACAGCAACTCTTTCTCATAAAACTCATCATGATAAAGTAGCAATTGAAAGATGAATTTTTGTTGTGGAATGCTACCTATCATATTCATCATACACTCTTTCTTTTGTAGCATGGACATTTGGAATTGAATGATTCAAATCAATAATCTATAATTTGACATGAAGACATCAATACTCAAGCATACTAACAAGCAACCATGTATTTCAAAATATCAATGCTAAAGAAAGCTATCCCTAGCCCATTATGCTCAATCATTGATCCATTCATGAAACACACTCAAATATTAGCTACATCCAATGCACAGGGATGATCATAGTGCTCCCTAGTTGGTGCTTTATAAGAGAAGATGGAGACTCAAAATAAAAATTGCATAAAGTAAATAGATAGGCCCTTCACAGAGGGAAGCAGAGATTTGTAGAGGTGCCAGAGCTCAAAGCTTAAATTGAGAGATAAAAAACATTTTGGGAGGCATACTTTTCCCGTCAATGAAAACGACCGAGTAATTCCCAACACTTTCCATGCTAGATATATCATAGGCGGTTCCCAAACATAAAATAAAGTTTATTCATTTTTCCACCATACTTTCACACTCCACGAGTAGTCGTATCCACGGGTGCCGTCCATACCAACACTTTCCATGGAATTTATTATTTGACAACATAAAGTAAATTTCTTTTTCATTTCGGGACTGGGCATCCCTAATACCGCCGTACTCTCGTGCAATGACAAGTGAATAAACACTCATCTTGAGAATAACACGTCTAGCATGGAAAATATTGGCCACCCCTGCCGCTTCATGAGCGGTACGAGCACACAAAAAGGAAATTCATTTTGAAAATTAGAGATGGCACATACAAATTTACTTAGAACGGCATGGAAATACCGCATATAGGTAGGTATGGTGGACTCATGTGGCAAAACTGGGTTTAAGGATTTTGGACGCACAAGTAGTATTCCCACTTAGTACAAATGGAGGCTAGCAAATAGATTGAGAAGCAACCAACCAAGAAACAAAAATTCACATAAACGAGCATTAAGCATAACTAACACCGAATAATGCACTACAAGTAGGATGTAATTTCATTGCATAACTATTGAATTTCGTGCTTGCATAGGGAATCACAAACCTTAACACCAATATTCTTACTAAAGCATAATTACTCACCAACATGACTCATATATTACTATCACCATATCGCAAAACTATTGCAAGGAATCAAACTTATCATATCCAATGATCTATATGAAAGTTTTTATTACATCCTTCTTGAATATTCATCATATTAGGACCAATTTCATAGCTTGTGCAAATTGTCATCACTATTATCAACTCTCAAAATAATATAAGTGAAGCATGAGAGTGTTCGACAAACTACTCCAAAAATATATGAGTGAAGATCAAGCGAGTAGTTAAGTAAATAGATAGCTATGTGATCTCAGTATTTTATTAAAACATCAAGAAAAACAAAATAAAATGACATTCTAAGAATAGCACACATCATGTGAAGAAGCAAAAAACTTAGGCTCAACCGATACTAACCGATAATTGTTGGTGAAGAAAGGTGGGATGCCTACCAGGGCAACCCCAAGCTTAGATGCTTGTGACTTCTTGAAATATTATCTTGGGATGCCTTGTGCATACCCAAGCTTGGGCTTTTGTGTCTCCTTAATTCCTTTTATATCATGGTTTTCCTAAATCTTAAAAACTTCATCCACACAAAACTCAACAAGAACTCGTGAGATAAGTTAGTATAAATCAATGCAATAACCTTATCATTATCTACTGTAGCAAATCACTAAAATTATTATTCAACATTGCATACTAAATGCCTCTGATATTTAATACTCCTATCCTCAAATAGAATTATTAAACAAGCAAACATATGCAAACAATGCAAACATAACAGCAATCTGCCAAAACAGGATAGTCTGTAAAGGAAGCAAGAATATAAATACTTATTTAACTCCAAAAATTCTGAAAATTTACCACACTTTATAAATTTTATCATATCTTATTGTGCAAAAAAATCAACATTTTATCACATTCTGACTTTTTTCAAAAATTCACGCACTAGCGTGCAACTTTCTGTTTTCAAACAGCCACATATAGACTTGTAAAATAAGCATGGGAAAGGCTATACTTGACATTTTTATAGAAATGAAAAAAAAAATTATAAGTAAAAGCAAGAAAATCCGAACAAAATATAATGACTCTTCAAGCAAAACTCATATCATGTGACGAATGAAAATATAGCTCCAAGTGAGGTTGCCGATAATGTTGGAGACGAAAGAGGGGATGCCTTCCGGGGCATCCCCAAGCTTAGTTGCTTGGATATTCCTTGAATATTACCTTGGGATTCCTTGAGAATCCCCAAGCTTATGGTCTTGTCACTCCTTATTCTCCTCATATCGATATCTCACCCAAAACATGAAAACTTCAATCACACAAAACTTAACGCAACTTCATGAGATTGGTTAGTATGATAAAGACAAATCTTTCACTTTGGTACTGTCGAGATAAGATTCATAATTGTTTCCACATAATACCTACTGTACTATACAATTTCCACAATTTATATTAAGCAATATAAGCCATAGAAACCATAAAACAAGCAAACTATGCATTGAAAACAGAATCTGTCAAAAACAGAACAGTACGTAAAGATCTGAAATATAGTCATACTTTTTTAACTCAAAAAATTCTAAAAAATTAGGAAATCTTAGAAAATTTGCAGAACCATAAACTGTAAAAAATTTAGAATTTTTAGACGCTCCAGTGAACTTCAACAATTCTGTTACTGGAAGCAGAAGTTTCTATTTTTGCACAGAATCAAGTCAACTATCATCCACACTATCCCATAGGCTTTACTTGGTACTTTATTGAAACAAAAGCTATAAAACATGATTACTACAGTAGATTAATCATGTGAACACACAAAAAAAGTAGGTAAAAGTGTTGGGTTGTCTCCCAACAAGCGCTTTTCTTTAATGTCTTTTAGCTTGACATGATGATTTCAATGATGCTCGCATAAAAGATAAGAATTGAAACACAAAGAGAGCATCATGAAGCATATGACTAGCACATTTAAGTCTAACCCACTTCCTATGCATAGGAATATTTTGAGCAAAAAACTTATGGGAACAATAATCAAGTAGCATATGAAGGCAAAACAAGCAAAACTTCAAGATTTTCAACACATAGAGAGGAAACTTGATATTGTTGCAATATGTAAAAGCATATGTTCCCCACTGATAGTAATTTTCAGTAGAATCATGAATGAATTCAACAATATAACTATAACATAAAGCATTCTTTTCATGATCCACAAGCATAGAAATTTTATTACTCTCCACATAAGCAAATTTATTCTCATGAATAGTAGTCGGAGCAAACTCAACAAAATAACTATCATGGGATTGAAAATTAAAATCATCATGACAAGTTTCACGGATATCATTATTTTTTATAACATACATGTCATCACAATAATCATCATAGATAGCAACTTTGTTGTCATAATCAATTGAAACCTCTTCCAAAATAGTGGATTCATCACTAAATAAAGTCATGACCACTCCAAATCCACTTTCATAATTATTAGAATAAGATTCAACATCCGCCAAAATAGTGGGATCATTAGTATCTAGAGTTGACACTCTTCCAAACCGACTTTCATCAATATAATCATCATAAATAGGAGGCATGCTTTCATCATAATAAAATGTCTCATCAAAACTCGGGGGACTAAAAATATCATCTTCATCAAACATAGCATCCCCAAGCTTATGGATTTGCATATAGTTAGCATCATGGATATTCAAAGAGTTCATACCAACAACATTGCAATCATGCTCATCATTCAAAGATTTTTTGTCAAACATTTTATAGAATTCTTCTTCTATCAATTGAGCACAATTTTCCTTTCCATCATTTTGACGAAAGACATTATAAAGATGAATAATATGATGCAACCTCAATTCCATTTTTTTGTAGTTTTCTTTTTATAAACCAGACTAGTGATAAAACAAGAAACTAAAGATTCAATTGCAAGATTTTTAGATATACCTTCAAGCACTCACCTCCCCGGCAACGGCGCCAGAAAAGAGCTTAATGTCTACTACACAACTTGTTCTTGTAGACTCGTGTTGGGCCTCCAAGCGCAGAGTTTTGTAGGACAGTAGCAAATTTCCCTCAAGTGGATGACCTAAGGTTTATCAATCCGTGGGGGGCGTAGGATGAACATGGTCTCTCTCAAACAACCCTGCAACCAAATAACAAAAAGTCTCTTGTGTCCCCAACACACCAAATACAATGGTAATTTGTATAGGTGCACTAGTTCGGCGAAGAGATGGTGATACAAGCGTAGTAATGATAGTAGATATTGATTTTTGTAATAGGAACATAAAAAACAGCAAGGTAGCAATTGATAAAATGGAGCACAAATGGTATTGCAATGCTTGAAAATGAGGCCTAGGGTCCGTACTTTCACTAGTGCAATCTCTCAACAATGCTAATATAATTGGATCTTATAATCTTTCCTCAACGTGCGATGAAGAATCACTCCAAAGTTCCTATCTAGCAGAGAACATAAGAAGAAATTGTTTGTAGGGTACGAAACCACCTCAAAGCTATTCTTTCCGATCAATCTATCCTAGATTTCGTACTAAAATAACACCATATGATACACATCAACCAACTCTAATGTCACCTAGATACTCCAATGTTACTGTGAGTATCCGTGAGTTGATTATGCGATATGCATCAAACAATTTCAGATTCATAATACTCAATCCAACACAAAGAACCTCCAAGAGTGCCCCAAGATTTCTACTGGAGAAACAAAGACAAGAACGTGCATCAACCCCTATGCATAGATTGCCACAATGTCACCTCGGGAATCCGTGAGTTGAGTGCCAAAACATATATCAAGTGAATCAATATGATACCCCATTGTCGCCACGGGTATTCATAGAAAGACATACATAAAGTGTTCTCAAATCCGTAAAAGTATTCAATCCGATAAGAACGGAATCTCAAAGGGAAAATTCAATTCACAACAAGATAGAGAGGGGAAAACACCATATGATCCAACTATATTAACAAAGCCCGCGATACATCAAGATCCTGACATCTCAAGAACACGAGAGAGAGAGAGAGAGAGATTAAACACATAGCTACTGGTACAAACCCTCAGCCCCGAGGGTGGACTACTCCCTCCTCATCATGGTGGCCACCGGGATGATGAAGATGGCCACCGGTGATGATTTCCCCCTCCGGCAGGGTGCCGGAACAGGGTCTAGATTGGTTTTTCATGGCTACAGAGGCCTGCGGTGGCGGAACTTTTGATCTAGGGTTATTTCTGATGGTTTCTCTATTTATAGGATTTTTTGGCGTCAGTTTAACGTGAAGATGGGCCTCATGGTGAACACAACCCACCGGGGCTAGCCAGGGCCCTCTGGCGTGCCCTGGTGGGTTGTGCCCTCCTCGTGGCCCTTCTGGCCCTCCCCCGAAGCTTCTAGTGCCTCTTTTGTTCCAAAAAAATCGTCAAAAAGTTTCAGCTCATTTGGAGAACTTTCATTTCTGAACAAAAAACAACACGACGGTAGTTCTGCTGAAAACAGCGTCAGTTCGGGTTAGTTCCATGCAAATCATACCAAAACCATATAAAATTGTTGCAAACATGGCATGAATACTTCATAAATTATAGATACGTTGGAGATGTATCACATGGCAAGAGGTGCCAAGGTAACCTCATGAGAAGCTTACTTTAATACTTCTAGTGATGATGACTCTGAATGTGAAGCAAAACCTAGCTACAAGAAACTTGTTAAAATTGCAACTGGACAACAAAATGGCATGGAAAAGATTCAAAAACTGCTAGACAAAAGTGATGATCTGTTAGATGAGGAAATGGATCGCATTCAAGGTTTGTCTGAGGATCTCAGACGCCTAAAGTCACAATATGATGAACTTGAAAGTCGTCATGTGGCCCTCTCAGCTACACATGAGAATTTGTCCTATGAATTTCTCCAAAGGAAGCAAGAACTCGAAAAGCTGAGAGCGTCTCATGATGATCTTCAAAAAGACAACGATTCATTACTCGCTCAACAGATCAACGCTGCTCAGGAAGAACTTGTTGCTCCATGCTTAAAATGCCTTGAACGTGATAATGCAAATTCTTCAGCTAAATGTTCAAATGCTTCAACTGCTGCTATGTCTTCAACTGTCTCTTTGGTTTCAATTACCTTATCTGAGGAAACCACAAGTGTTATTAACGAAAATGCAGGTCTGAAGGAATTGTACGTCACAGGCATGTACAAAAGCCTCAAAGGGAACCAAACTCTTTGTGATGTGCTCAAGAAGCAGATTCTCAACAGGAACCCTAGGAAAGAGGGTATTGCTTTTGAGAGAAAGATGAATGCTGATGGTTGTTATTGGAAACCTGAGCAGTATCCCAAAACCACATGGGTTGCTGCAAAAGGACCTCCAGTTGATCCATCCACTCTATCTGGCTTTAACTATGATACTCCACATTCTTCTCATGAGTCATTTGACTCCAACTATAAGCTATTAAAAAATCAGAATGGTGAAGTATTTGCTAGATTTGTTGGCACTAATTGCAGGAATGGTTCCCCTGTGAAGAAAATCTGGGTGCCGAAAACTGTTCTTCTAAATCTTCATGTGAATGCCATCATGACACCACCGAAGAAAAGGAACAAACCCAGGGCAAATTCTTCGCCTAGACCAAAGTCGTCAAATGGACGCAGGTCAACTCATGCTCATACTAACACTTCAATGAAGGGAAACAAACAGCGATCTGATGAATATGTGCATTATTCTTCAAATCACTATGTGCACAAAACTGCTAAGAATTTCTCTACATATTCTTATGAGTACTATACTCCTCCTGTGAAGAGAAATGCAAATTCTTCAATGCCTAAGTTCTCTTTCAATGCTTTGCGCTACATTGCTTCTCAGCCACCCATTCAGATGTGGGTGGTTAAGAAGAAGAACTAATGTCTTCTATAGGGTCAGGTCTTTAGACGCAATAATTTCTGGTGAATTTGCTGAAGGCCTGACTTAAATGCTTGTTGGGATGCAAGTTAATCATGATGAAATGAGTTCCTCATTTCACACATCCCTATACTACTTGTTATATGCTTACTAATGAAATTCACTAACAAAATTGATCATCATATTCTTCAACTGAAGTATATGAATATGTAACTGAGACTAATGCTTCTACAGGATGACACTCCAAAAGCTATTGAATGGGTTCTGGACAGTGGCTGCACCAATCACATGACTGTTGATAGGAATCTCCTCACCAATGCTCCCCTTACTCCATCTCATCTGAAGCATATCACCTATGCTGACAAAGGAAAAAGCAAGGTAATGGGTCTAGGTCAGGTTGCTATCTCAAAGGATCGACACATGGAAAAAGTGATGCTTGTCGAGTCACTAGGATACAACCTCATGTCTGTCTTAATGCTTTGTGATCTTGATATGATTGTCATCTTTGGCAAATATAGATGCATTATGCTAATGGAATCTGACAAGTCCAAAGTCTTCGAAGGCTTTAGGAGAGGTGATTTGTATATTGTAGATTTCTCTCTAGGTCCTCAACCAGCCACGTGTCTACTGGCAAAAGCTTCGGAGTACTGGCTATGGCATCGACGACTTGGACATGCTGGCATGAGGAATTTGATCACATTCGTCAAGAAGAAGCATATCATTGGCGTCAAGGGCGTCAAATTCATCAAAGATCACCTTTGCGGTGCTTGTGAAGCTGGAAAGATGAGCAGATCCACTTCTCGTCCCTTTGAATTACTTCACATGGATCTCTTTGGTCCCACTCATTATGCTACACTAACCAATGCAGCATCACTCTATGGATTCGTCATTGTTGATGATTATTCTCGTTGCACCTGGGTGCATATCATTACCTTCAAGAATGAAGTGCAGGGGTGTCTTCAGACGATTTGCTAACCGTGCCATGATGAATTATGGCATCAAGATCAAGCATATCAGAAACGACAACGGCACCGAGTTCAAGAACACATGCCTTGATGACTATCTTGATGAACTTGGTATCACTCATGAGCTCTCCGCTCCTTATACTCCTCAGCAGAATGGAATTCCTGAGTGCAAGAACATGACACTCATTGAGATGGCCTGCACTATGCTTGATGAATACAAGACACCTCGTCGATGGTGGCCCGAAGCAACTGATACTGCTTGTCACATCATCAATTGGGTATATCTTCACAAATTCCTCAAAAAGACTTCATATGAGCTCCTCACTGACAAAAAGCCCAATGTAAGTTATTTCAAAGTCTTCGGTGCTAAATGCTGGATTAGAGATCCGCATCACAATTCCAAATTTGCACCAAAAGGACATGAGGGTTTTATGCTTGGTTACGGAAAGGACTCGCACGCCGACAGAGTCTTCAACACCTGCAACAACAAGGTTGTTGAAACTGTGGACGTGCGGTTTGATGAAACTAACGGCTCGCAAAGAGAGCACCTGCCTCCTGTGCTAGATGAAATGCCTCCTGAGGAATCTATCAAGCTGATGGGCACTTGTGAAATAGTGCCAAGTGAAGAAATAGCTGAAGAAGAAGTGATCATTCCTCATCCTGAAGAAACTGCTGCTCCTGAAGAAAATGACTCTGAGGAGAATGCTCAACCTCAACAAGATCCTCGTCCAGCTTATCCATGAGTGGCGAATGAAGTGCAGATTGAGAAGATCCTCGACAACATTAATGCACTCCCGTCACTCGCTCAAGGGCTTCACATCTAGCTAACTTGTGTGGGCATTATGCATTTGTCTCTATTATAGAGCCCACCAAAGTTTATGAAGAATTTCTGGAGCCTGAGTGGATTCAAGCCATGCAAGAAGAATTGCAACAATTCGAGCTCAACAATGTGTGGGAGCTTGTGAATCGACTTGATCCACGCAAGCACAATATCATCGGCACCAAGTGGATCTACCGCAACAAGCAAGACGAAAAATGGCCAAGTGGTAAGGAATAAGGCCCGTCTTGTAGCACAAGGCTACACATAGGTTGAGGGTATTGATTTCGGTGAAACTTTTGCACCTGTTGCTAGGCTTGAAGCTATTCGTGTATTTCTTGAATATGCTAACCATCACAATATTCTCTTATATCAAATGGATGTGAAACGTGCATTCCTCAATGGTAAGCTTGAGGAAGAAGTCTATGTTGCTCAACCACCAGGTTTTGAGGATCCAAAGCATCCGGACAAAGTCTTCAGACTGAACCAGGATCTCTATGGCCTCAAGCAAGCCCCACGGGCTTGGTATGATACACTGAAGGGATTCCTGAAGAAAAAGGGTTTCAAACCCGGTTCACTTGATCCTACTCTTTTCACTAAATCTTATGATGGTGAACTTGTTCATATGCCAAATATATGTTGATAATATTATCTTTGGTTACACTAACAAGCATTTCAGTGATGAATTTGCATACATGATGCATGAAGAATATCAGATGCCTATGATGGGAGAACTGAAATTCTTCCTTGGTCTTCAAATTCGTCAACAACCCAATGGCATCTTCATTTCTCAAGAAAAATATCTCAAAGATTGCCTGAAGAAATTCGGCATGCAAGACTGCAAAGGCCTAAAAATTCCAATGCCTACTAATGGTCAACTCGGCACTGACGAAAATGGTAAAGATTCCGATCAGAAGTTATATCGCTCCATCATTGGTTCGCTTCTTTACCTATGTGCGTCTAGGCCAGATATTATGCTTAGCGTTTGCATGTGTGCCCGATTTCAAGCGACACCGAAGGAATCACACCACCAGGCTTTGAAAAGAATTCTTCCATATTTAGCTCACACACCAACGCTTGGATTATGGTATCCCGAGGGCTCATCTTTTGATCTAGCTGGATTTTTTGATTCTGATTACGCTGGAGATCGTGTGGATCACAAGTCTACCTCAGGCACATGCCATTTCCTCGGACGACCTCTTGTCGGTTGGTCCTCAAAGAAGCAGACTAGTGTGGCTCTATCCACAGCTGAGGCTGAATACATTGCCGCTGGTGCCTGCTGCTCACAGTTGCTATGGATGAAGCCAACCCTCAAGGACTATGGCGTCAATGTGAAGAAAGTCCCTCTCTTCTGTGACAATGAGAGTGCTATCAAGATCGCCCACAACCCAGTGCAACATTGCAAGATGGAGCATATTCAGATTCGTCACCATTTTCTTCGTGATCATGTGCTGAAGGGAGACATCGTCATCGACCACGTGAAGACCGAAGACCAGCTTGCCGATATCTTCACTAAGCCCTTGGATGAAAAGAGGTTCTGCAAGTTGCGGTGTGAGCTAAACATCCTAGAATCTTCGAATGTCCTCTGAAGTGGACACACATCCTAACGCTTATGAAATTAATGAAGAACTTGACTCTCAAAACCCTACAACAATTGTACGCGGTGTCTGAAGTCATCAAAGTTCTTATATGGTAGGTAACACCACCACCTTTCTAGGACATTCTTCAAATTTGAGTTTTTTGTCATTTGCAATTTCGTCAAACTTTTCAAATTCGTCATTTGAGGTTATCCTTCACTGATATATATATATATATATATATATATATATATATATATATATATATATATGGTTGGACTATTCTGTTACTAGCAACAGAATAATATTCTGTTACCCCTCGGCCCTATAAGGGCGTGACGCGCCGACACCGTAGAAACTCCCCGACCCAGCCCGAACCTAACCCACCTCCTTCCGCCGGAGGCAGCCGTCGTGGGCGAGCGAGCGATGGCGTCAGCCGGAGCGAGGGAGCCCGCGGCGCCGTGACTAGTCGCCGATTGATCCACCGCCGTCATTCCCGTCCTCGCTGGCAAAGCAACGCCGGGGCCGTGATCCCCGCCTCCTGCCTGCCTCCCTCACCGGAGCTCCTTCGCCGGGGCCGTGATCCTCGCCTCCCACCTCCCCCCCCTCGCCGGAGCTCCTTTGACGGGGCCGTGATCCCCGCCTCCCGCCTCCCCCCCTCGCCGGAGCTCCTTCGACGGGGCCGTGATCCCCGCCACCAGCCTCCCCCTCACCGGAGCTCCTTCGACGGATCCGTGATCTCCGCCACCAGCCGCTGCCTCCCCGGACCTCGTCGCCGGAGCTCCACCACAAACAGGAGCATCGTCGTCTCCCCAAGCTCCTTGCCTGCATCAATGGCGCCACCTTCCAAGATTATGCCAGTACGCCGCCAACGGGAGGAAGAAGAAGACGTCAGATCCAAGAACATGCCACTGCAGGTGATGTCTGCTTCCCACACTAATTTTCCTCAAAATTGAATTTGCCTGATTGCTACTGAAGCACAAATGATCAGTTCAAAAAATGTTTTCAGATCTGGGTTTGCCTGAAGAAAAATACCACGTTTGTGTCAATTCATCAGTCCTGCTATGCAAAAGATTCGATTTAAAAATTGCACACACTATGCTCTGCCTACATGTTACACTATTAGGTTCATCAGTACTACATGTGTGCTGCATCAGTGACACATGTTCCTATGATGTAGAAGCTGATAGTACAATGCAAATGCTTGTATCAATCCATTACACCCCTGCCACTTGATGCACAATTTGGATGTCGAGGTTACTATCAGTACCTCTAATATGCTAGCTTCAGTTCCAGTCAAAAAACATAAACTTATGCATCAGTCCAAGTAGCTACTACTAAGGTTCAGCTACCACTGCAAGTTGTATGTTGTTATTTCTAATAGTACATGTCATGTAGTTGCATCAGTTCGAACGAGTAAAAAGACTGTTGTTGAAAAAAATATACACTTGTTACACAGTAAGTTCAATGATACAGAAACTATGAGTACTTCTAATGTAGATGCATAAGTTCTAGATGAAAATAAGAGAAGACATGCATCAGTTTATATATATGCATACTGTTCCGAAGTTCAATGTTCAGTTTACAAGCAGTGCACCAAATGTTCATGCATCAGTTATAGGCAAAAAGATAAAAAAACTGTGCATAATAGATGCATCAGTGCTAAAAACAGTACATCAGTACATCAGTGCTGAACATGTCCATTCATCAGTTCGACTGAAACTACATCAGATACAAAATAGACAACAAAGTTTAATAATGCCCAGCGATGCAAGTTCAACTTGTACGTTACCTTCAATACATGACATGTTACCCATATCATGTATACGAGAAAATGCAGAAAAAATTAATCCCAAAACTGTTGAATGTCATTGCAGAAACATGCAAGGCAGCACACGCAGGGAGGGTTTGATGAGCCAAGCAGATATGAGGCACCGCCTGGTTGGGTAACACCAGAAATATCACTTGGATACTTCAACAATACAATCAGATTTCAAGCTACACTAGAATCATTAGAAGCACGGATTGGTTCTTCTCTGCAGCAAATACCGATTGCTGGGAATACAAGCTTTGCCACTGCTGGGGTGCAACAAGGTCCACAATGTCCCCAACAACAAATATTTTCCTTTCCTAGCACATGCAGAAAGGCAAGGACACCCAGGCTTCCACCAGTCGCTCCATCAACATCAATCATCCGTGCTGCAAAAGCGGTTGCAACGGGAAGACCAGGCCAAAGAGACAGGAATGTTCACCACTCTAGCAGGGTGCAAAGTAGAAGATATGAGTCATATAGAGAGGAGCAACCTCACAACGAATCTGAGGGAAGACGGCCGTACAATGAGAGACGGAGAGCTTCATCAACATTGCTCCCTCCAAGAGATGCATTGCTGCATGTGCCGAGGGTGACACCACCTGCGCCCATACACGAGGGTGAACAGCAAACACCGGATGCAGCACAGAGCTATACACATGTAAGTATCCATTCAGAAAAAACATACAAGCACAGTCCATACCCTAGTACTGTGACCACCCCATCTAACATTTTCATCACTGTGTTTTTGTTTGCTCATTGTTGCGTGCAGCCACCTAACATTGAAGCTTACGTTCTGCCAAGGCTAGAGATGCGCTTTGAAACTATCAAAGAAGCAAAGAACTTCTACAACGTCTATGCAAAGCACGTGGGTTTTGCTGTCAGGGAAGGCTCCAAGGTTAACAGCAGAGTCTACCTTTATTGCACGTGCTATGGAGTCTATGAATCGAAGGTTTCAAAAGAAAATAAACAGTGGAACAAGACCACAACCAGGACTAACTGCGGGGCTAAAATGAGGCTGAAGAGGGAAAAGGATGGAACACTTGTCGTAAAAGAGATATGCTGGGAACACAACCACAGGCTACAGCTCACCCCCCAAATGCTTGTCTTCTTGCACTCCCACAAAAACTTTGACAAAACAATCTTGGAGTACTTCAAGTACCTGCAGTTCAAAGGCATTGAACATGCGCAAATCATGAGCATACTGGGCGGCGATGACCCTGGTAGCTACTTCCTCGAAATGAATGCCAAAGACCTGATTAATGTAACGTCCCTATGTAATGGCTACAGTGATTGCCTTTTGATAATGGCAAGTCATCATGATCAATAGTGCTTAAACATCATTTGGATCATATCTCTTTTCAAATTCAAATTCAAATGGAAATTCAAACAGAAAGTGCAAATAAAAGTTGTTCAAGTTTGATAACTAAAATGTTCATAAGGTTGTAAATAATCCAGAGACAATTCTAAAATTATAATCAACATTTACTAAATTAATGAAGTGACTCTAACAGCAACAAAATAGGAGTATTTAATCCATATTCATTTAATTAAAATCCAAATGAAATTCATTAGCCTCCAAACCAATTTCTAGCAGTGTTAAATAATGCACTTTGTTATATGGGCTAAGTCACACATTTTGTAAAAGTCAATTAGTGGCCTAACAATTAGCAAAACAGTAGATAAGAAAAGAAAACAGAAAACAAAAAAACAAAAAAATAAGAAAAGGAAAAAGCCCACTGTGGCTGGGCTCTAGTCACACGCGCGGCCCAGCCCACTCCCTTCGCTCGTCCCCTACCTCTCTGTTCACCGCGCGCCGCTCTCGCCCGCACCGCGCGCCCGCACCCCGACCCCCCCTTCTCCCCTGGTCGAAAATGCGCCGGCGCCCGCCCGTCGAGGATAAAGCCGCAGCTCCCCCGCTCCTCTGGCCTCCCCCTCGCTCTCTCTCTCTCTCTCTCTCTCTCTCTCCCTGGCTCCCCTCACCTCGCCAAAAAATGCCCGCCGACGCCGCCGTCGATCCCGCGTTCTCCGTCGTCCTCAGCCCCCGTCGAGATGTCGGAGGGCATCGCCGTCGACCGCTCCATCGATCGGTGCCCGCCATTGGAATCGGGAACCCCCACCGCGAGCGCCACGACTTCTTCTTCTTCCTCGGGCTTCTTCTTCTCCGTCTCCGATTTACCACCGACGAGCCTCCCCGAGCAGGCTAGAGCACACCTACGGGCTCACTGTAAGCCCTTCCGTCCTTCCCCTCTCTCCTCCGTACGTTTTCATCGCCGTAGCTGCCGCGTTGGAGACGCCCGAGTGCCTCGCCGCTGATGAGCTCCTCGCCGTGGCCGTACTGCCTGTCAAGCTCAAACGAGCTCGACCTCGTGCTCAGCGCTTCCGCACGAGTCCAACGCGCCCTTTAGCTCCTCTTGCCGTTCCCCGAGATGCCATTTCTAAACGCGGCCGAATTCCGGTGACAGCCTCGCCGCTCGTCACCATAGTTTCTAGCTGTCCCCGGCCGTGCCACCACCGTAGATGGATGCTGCGCGGAGTGCTCGGTCGAATCGTGCCCGTTCCGCTTGATTTGGTCGCCCCTGCGCCGTTTCCGCGCGCCACCGCCGGCTCTGGTGGTCGTCAGAGCGGGCACCGGCGTTGAACGCCGGTGTGCCGACGTGGTGCCACTGGGGCCACCCCCAGGGCCCACCTGGCCCAGTTGACTTTAGTCAACTCCTGACTGGACCGGCCCCAAACGCTGACAGATGGGGCCCACCCCCCTAACTAACTAAAACTAATTTAGAATTATTTAATTAACTTAATTAGTGGCTGATAGGTGGGCCCAGTAGCTTAATTAACTAATTAGTTTTAACTTAACTCTGCTTGACACTAACAGAGGCTGACATGTGGGTCCCAATGGATACCTCGGAGTTGTGGTCATCGAGGGTGATTCCTCCTTCACCATTTCCGATAACGACGCTGTCGTGCAACACCTCAAGTGTGAACCCATCGAGGGTGATTCCTCCTGAGTTCACCTTGCTGGATACATCAAGTAGGAATCCAACGAGGGTGATACCTCAGATTCCCCTGATGTTATGGACACACGGATACTAGACTTTACACTGTTACTTGGAAAGGCGGGTCGACCCTGAGGGGTACCCGCGTGAGCCTAAGTGGCGAGTGTCCTGGAGACGGGTTGACCTGGAGGTTGCCCAAGATATGAATACGAGGCGTGGCCGGGCATTCTTGGCCCTTGCCGCAAGTCCTCGAGATGGGGCGACAGGGTCACATCGATCGTGAGTCTCTGCTCCTTACCGCACCCCCAATGTACTAACGATTTGGATATGTGATCTGAGTGGGCCTTTGGCCCGATAGCACTAACCATCACGTGGGAAAAGTTATGGGCACTCTGCATCGTATGCATCAGCCAAAAGCTCTGTCAGACGTCCAGTTCCGCATGGCGGCACACAGACGGACCGGCGCCATCCTATAGTGGTGGTGCCTGTCTTCACCGTGTGCGCAACGACCCGGAGTGCACAGGGCGATGGCCCAAGACCCCTAAGTGCTTAGGATATAGACCGACGGGGACCTCTCTGCTGAGCTGTAGGTAGGGTTGCGGTGTATCGTTTGGCCGAGGCCGGGCATGACCCAGGAAAGTGTGTCCGGCCGGAGTGAAGCGAGCGTGGTGGGTAAGTTGGTGCACCCCTGTAGGGAAGAACTAATCTATGCATAGCCGGATCCTCGATAACGGACACTCGGAGTTGTATCCTGATTGATACAACTAGAATTGGATACTATGGCTCTGGGATTGCTTCTCGCAGGGAGTCAAGAAGGGATCTCTGGGTGAGGTTGAGATTTAATGATACTACTACTATATATTGTACTAATCTACACTCTTCTAATGCTGCAAGACCTCTGAAGATGCTAGTCTTCGATAGGACTAGGCCTTCCCTCTATTCTGGCATTTCTACAGCCCAGTCCACATATACAGCCTCTCTTTGATAATGTTGCATATGTTGTGTAGATCCTTGCTTGCTGAGTACTTCGGATGAGTACTCACGGTTGCTTTGCTTTCTTTTTCCCCCGTATCCTTTTGAAGCAACCAGATGACGGAGCCCCTGAGACAGCTGCCCCCGCCGACGATCGCTACTACTACCCCGAGGGTGGATACTAATACGAGTTGGCTGACGACCAGGAGTAGGATTGGAGGGTCCCAGGCAAGAGGCCTGCGCCTTTCGATCGTAGCTTTTGTTTTGCCCCGCCTTTCTAAAGGCTTACCTGTTTCTGTTTCATATCTGTACTAAGATATCTGATGCTTCCGCTGACGCTTGTACGCAAGCTTATGTATTCGAGCCCTAGAGGCCCTTGGCTTGTAATATAAAGCTTGTATGAATTTATTTATGTTTTAGAGTTGTGTTGTGATATCTTCCCGTGAGTCCTTAGGCTTGATCGTGTGCATTTGCGTGTATGATTAGTGCATGATTGAGTCGGGGGCGTCACAAGTTGGTATCAGAGCTGACTGCCTGTAGGAATCCTCCTTTCCAACTCCTTGGCCGAAGTTGAGTCTAGTGGTCCAAAACTGTTTTACTAACTTGGCTGTGTGGCTTACGGGCCCACGTCGCCAATTGGGTGGTATTAGGATCTTTTATTCCTCGCCTATACTCTGGGTGGTATTAGGATCTCTCTTCTATTCGGGTTAAATAATTTTACTAACTCCAACATTAGGTTCTCGTGATCACATCCACCCGGAGTTCTGAATTTTCCCCCTTCCTGCAAGATTGTGGGCCAGGTTCTGCTTACAGGATCCTTTTATCGAGGGCACCCTGTGTTGTCACTTGCAGATCCCTCGCTCCAGCAGTTTTCTCCGACATGTTGTAGCCTTTGCTATGTCACGCTGTTGTAATCCTCACCGCGTGCCTACGCGCCGCCTAGTTTGTCTAGCTGCGAGCGATCCCGAGCTCGTACTATCCGTTTGAATCTAACTCTGTGCATGGATTGGTATGTCTTTGACAACTACTATTATATATCTAATGCCCCTCTTGTTCATCTCCCGTGTTACCTCATGAATAACTACATACACATGCAGTTTTTCTTGCTAAACTGCCCCTGTTGATTTGGCAGGATGGCTGACGATCCTCCACCTCCACCTTATATTGCCGCAATGATGCAGCAGTTTGAATTGAAACGTCAGGTTATGACCGGGATATTGGCTCAGTTCCCAAACCAGAATGCTCATCAACAGCCTACACCAATAACTCTGCCGGAATTCGTGCGCCTCAATCCGTCCACTTTTCGCAGCTCGACTGATCCAATGGATGCTGATGATTGGCTCCGTGACATTGCCTTCCAGACGAAGTCGGCCAATGTTATCCCTGACAGTTACGTCACCTATGCGACGTATCACCTGAGGGGATCATCTGCTCAATGGTGGGAAAGCCACAAGGGTACGTTGCCTGCTGAAAATGTAACCACTTGGCAGCAATTTCAGTCAGCCTTTCATGCACGATACATTCCTCAAGGTCTGATGGACCAGAAGAAGCAAGAATTCCGCAAACTCACACAGGGAATAATGACTGTGGATGAATATCAGAGGAAATTTCTCGAATTATCCCGCTATGCCGAAGATGATGTCTGCACTGACGCACGCAAGCAGGAGAAATTCCGTGAAAGACTGCGTACTGATATAAACCTCGCACTTGCTGTTCATGATTGCACAGACTTCGCAATGCTTGTCAGCCAATCTTTCCAAGTTGAAACTGCTCTGACTAAGTACCAGGAGTCGCTCAAGCGTACTCGAGATGTTGGTCCATCCTCGAGTCAGTCTGCTCAGAAGCGTCGAGTCTGGATCCCACACAATGTTCATCATCAACCTGCTCCAACGCCAAGGCCGTCTTATGCTTCACCTTGTCTACCTCCGCCGCCGAGACAGCTAATGATTCAGGGTGGACAGTCCAATGTTGTGGCTCCTCTCCATAATGATGGTTTATGCCGCAAGTGTGGACAGCCAGGGCACCGTGCTTTCAACTTCATCAGGGCCAGCCTCTGAATGCATCACGTCCTCCTGTTAGTCGTAAGAAGGGCCATCGGACCCATCATTCCAGGAATCGTAATGCCAAACTACCTGCTAGTCAACATGTCCATGTCAAAATTGAAGAAGCTCGACAGGACACCAAAATTTTGATGGGTACCCTACTAGTGAATTCAGTCCCAGCTTCTGTACTCTTTGATTCTGGAGCGTCGCACTCCTTCATGTCCGAAAGTTTTGCGCGAAGTCATGATATACCCTTTGAGGAGATGTCCACCCCGTTAGTAATCCAGTCACCCGGGGCTAATTGGCAAACTGCCATGGTAAGCTACGGTAACCACATTGTGATTGGAGGATTGATGTTCCCCGTTTCACTCGTTTCTTTCAAGACCTCCAACATAGACATTATTCTGGGTATGGACTGGTTGAAGCCTCATAAAGCTTTGATTGACTGTCCCGCTGAAACAGTCGGCATCACACACCCTTCCGGCCAAACCGTCAGATACTTAGCTCGAACCGTTCAGAACGCCGAAGCTCAGATTTATGCTCTGAATGCTTTGAACGCCTCACCTCTTGAAGGCATCGAGAACGCTCCAGTTGTTCATGATTTTTAAGATGTTTTTCCAGAAGAACTTCCAGGAATACCCCCTATTAGAGCTGTCAAGTTTGTCATCGACTTGAAACCAGGCACAACTCCTATTGCGAAGCGTCCTTATAAAATGCCTCTGCACCACCTTCTTGAACTTAAGGAGGAAATCGACAAGTCACTTAAGAAAGGTTTCATCCACCCCAGTTCCTCTGCTTGGGGAGCACCTTCACTCTTCGTTAAGAAAAAGGATGGAACTAACCGACTGGTTCAGGATTATCGGCCCATTAACCAAGCCACCATCCAGAACAAATATCCGCTTCCTCGGATCAATGATTTGTATGATCAACTTGCTGGGTCATCGGTGTTTTCTAAACTCGACTTGAGGTTGGGTTATCATCATATCCGTGTTCGTGAAGAGGATATTCCCAAGACTGCATCTGTTACTCGCTATGGCTCTTACGAGTACACTGTCATGTCATTTGGCTTAACAAATGCTCCAGCCACATTCTCCCATCTGATGAATTACATCTTCATGGATTACCTCGACAAGTTCGTCGTGGTATATCTGGCTGATATTCTGGTTTATTCGAAGAACGAAGAAGAACATGCCGAACATCTTCGGCTTGTACTAGAAAAGCTGCGTGAACATCAATTGTATGCCAAGTATTCAAAATGCGAGTTCTGGTTATCTGAAGTGACATATCTCGGCCATGTGATTTCCAAAAATGGCATTGTCGTTAACCCAGAACGAGTTCAGGCTATTCTTGACTGGACTCCTTCGAAGAATGTCAAGTTTTCTCGGCCTTGCAAGCTATTTCCATCGATTTGTTGAGAACTTTTCTAAGATTGCTAAGCCTTTGACTAATCTGCTTCACAAGGGCATTAAGTTTGAATGTATAGAAAATTGTCAGGAAAGTTTTCAAACACTAAAAGACAAGCTAACATCCGCCCCAGTACTTGCTCCTCCAGATTCTTGCAAAGACTTCGTGATTTATTGTGACGCATCCCTTGAAGGATTAGGCTGTGTCCTAATGCAAGAGCGTAAAGTGATTGCCTATGCCTCTCGTTAGTTGCGCCCACATGAAGAGAATTATCCGGTACATGATCTAGAACTAGCTGCTGTCATCTATGCATTGAAGTTGTGGCGACATTACCTCCTCGGTAATCGTTGTGAGATCTACACAGATCATAAAAGTCTGAAGTACTTGTTCACTCAGCCATCTCTCAACCTCCGTCAGAAAAGATGGATGGAGACCATTACGGACTATCATTTGGGTATTTCTTATACCCCTGGCAAGGCTAACGTGATGGCTGATGCCTTAAGCCGCAAGTCCTATTGCGACAACCTCATGGTTAGGCGAGCTCAACCTCGTCTTTTTGAAGAACTGCGCAAGCTGAATTTGCGTATTGTTCCACAGGGTTCTCTTAATAACCTTGTGATACAACCAAATCTTGAGAAAGCTGTTAAGAATGCGCAAGCTAAAGATGCTGAAATTGATCTGATGAAGAAAGATCTTCACCTAGAAAAGTACAGGGATTTCTCGGTGTCTGAAGATGGAACCTTGTATTTCAGAGACCGCATTGTGGTACCTCGCTTCGAGCTTATGACTGACAAGGTCTTGAAGGAGGCACATGATACACCGCTGTCTATTCATCCGGGTAGCACCAAGATGTATCGTGATCTCCGTCAAAGGTACTGGTGGTCTAAAATGAAGCAGGACATTGCTCGTTATGTTGCTGAATGTGATGTGTGTCGTCGCGTTAAAGCAAAACATCAGAAGCCTGCTGGAATTCTGCAACCACTTCCTATTCCTCTATGGAAATGGGATAAGGTTCAGATGGATTTCATTACTGGCCTTCCCAGGTCACAGAAGGGTCACGATGCTATTCTTGTCGTTGTCGACCAACTTTCTAAGGTTGCACACTTTCTTCCTGTCAAGGAGACTATCACTGCTAGTCAGTTAGCAGAGTTGTATATCTCTAGAATTGTATCACTTCATGGTATTCCGAAGGAGATCAGTTCGGACTGTGGCGGTCTTTTCACCTCCAAGTTCTGGGAAAGTTTCCAACAAACTATGGGAACTCATATTACCTGGAGTTCAGCTTATCACCCCCAATCGCAAGGCCAAGTTGAGCGAGTCAATCAAGTGCTTGAAGACATGCTGCGAGCTTGTGTTATTTCTTTCGGCAAGAAGTGGGAAGAATCTCTCCCATATGCCGAGTTCTCTTATAACAACAACTATCAAGCCAGCTTGAAAATGGCCCCCTTCGAAGTTCTATATGGACATAAGTGTCGAACCCCTCTGAATTGGTCAGAAACTGGGGAACGACCGCTCGTGGGTCCGGAAATTATCCAACACGCCGAAGAGCAAGTCCGTATTGTTCGAGAAAATCTCAAGGCGGCTCAGGACCGCCAGAAGAGCAACTATGATCGCAAACGATGGGGTTTGACTTATCAACCTGGTGATCAAGCTTATCTACGTGTCACTCCTAAGAAGGGCACTCACCGCTTTGAAATCAAGGGCAAGTTAGCTCCACGCTACATTGGTCCTTTTCGCATTGTTGCCAGACGTGGTCAGGTGGCGCATAAATTGGAGTTGCCGCCGCAATTCTCCCATATCCACGACGTCTTCCATGTGTCGCAACTTCGTCGATGCTTCAAGGAATCTCCGCACCGAGCAGTGGACCATGAAATGCTCGAATTGCAAGATGATCTTTCTTATAAGGAGCATCCGATCCGCATTCTCGATGAAGCTGAACGTCGGACCCGTCAGAAGGTTACCAAGTTCCTCAAAGTGCAGTGGTCAAATCATACTGAAGATGATGCCACTTGGGAACGTGAGGATAATCTTCGAGCGGAATACCCCGATCTTTTCCCTTCTACCTCTTAATTCTCGGGACGAGAATTTCTTTTAGTGGAGGAGAATTGTAACGTCCCTATGTAATGACTACAGTGATTGCCTTTTGATAATGCCAAGTCATCATGATCAACAGTGCTTAAATATCATTTGGATCATATCTCTTTTCAAATTCAAATTCAAATGGAAATTCAAACTGAAAGTGCAAATAAAAGTTGTTCAAGTTTGATAACTAAAATGTTCATAAGGTTGTAAATAATCCAGAGACAATTCTAAAATTATAATCAACATTTACTAAATTAATGAAGTGACTCTAACAGCAACAAAACAGGAGTATTTAATCCATATTCATTTAATTAAAATCCAAAATAAATTCATTAGCCTCCAAACCAATTTCTAGCAGTGTTAAATAATGCACTTTGTTATATGGGCTAAGCCACACATTTTTTAAAAGTCAATTAGTGGCCTAACAATTAGCAAAATAGTAGATAAGAAAAGAAAACAGAAAACAGAAAAACAAAAAAATAAGAAAAGGAAAAAGCCCACTGTGGCTGGGCTCTAGTCACCCGCGCGGCCCAGCCCACTCCCTTCGCTCGTCCCCTACCTCTCTGTTCACCGCGCGCCGCTGTCGCCCGCACCCCGGCCCCCCTTCTCCCCTGGTCGACAACGCATCGGCGCCCGCCCGTCGAGGATAAAGCCGCAGCTCCCGCACTCCTCTGGTCTCCCCCCTCGCTCACTCTCTCTCTCTCTCTCTCTCTCCCTGGCTCCCCTCACCTCGCCCGAAAACGCCCGCCGACGCCGCCGTCGATCCCGCGTTCTCCGTCGTCCTCAGCCCCCATCGAGATGTCGTAGGGCATCGCCATCGACCGCTGCGTCGATCGGTGCCCGCCATTGGAATCGGGAACCCCCACCGCGAGCGCCACGACTTCTTCTTCTTCCTCGGGCTTCTTCTTCTCCGTCTTCGATTCGCCGCCGACGAGCCTCCCCGAGCAGGCTAGAGCACACCTACGGGCTCACTGTAAGCCCTTCTGTCCTTCCCCTCTCTCTTCCATACGTTTTCATCGCCGTAGCTGCCGCGTTGGAGACGCCTGAGTGCCTCGCCGCTGATGAGCTCCTCGTCGTGGCCGCACTGCCTGTCAAGCTCAAACAAGCTCGGCCTCGTGCTCAGCGCTTCCGCACGAGTCCAACGCACCCTTTAGCTCCTCTTGCCGTGCCCTGAGATGCCATTTCAAAACGCGGCTGAATTCCGGCGACAGCCTCGCCGCTCGTCACCATAGTTTCCGGCCGTCCCCGGCCGTGCCACCACCATAGATGGATGCGGCGTGGAGTGCTCGATCGAATCGTGCCCGTTCCGTTCAATTTGGTCGCCCCTGCGCCGTTTCCGCGCGTCACCGCCGTCTCTGGTGGTCGCCGGAGCGGGCACCGGCGTTGAACGCCGGTGTGCCGACGTGGCGCCACTGGGGCCACCCCCAGGGTCACTGCCTGGTGGCCCCCAGGGCCCAGCTGGCCCAGTTGACTTTAGTCAACTCCTGACTGGACCGGCCCCAAACGCTGACAGATGGGGCCCACCCCCCTAACTAACTAAAACTAATTTAGAATTAATTAATTAACTTAATTAGTGGCTGACAGGTGGGCCCAGTAGCTTAATTAACTAATTAGTTTTAACTTAACTCTGCTTAACACTAACAGAGGCTGACGAAAGTTGCTCAGAACGACGAGACGAATCCGAATACGTGGTCCGTTCATCCGCCACACGTCCCTAGCATAGCGAACATGCAACCATCCCCCCCCCCGTTTCCTCTGTCCGAAAATTCCGAACTTCGGGAAAACATTCCCGGATGTTTTCCCTCTTCACCTATATCGTGTAGCACCGCGTCAGACCACCCCTAGCTCTGTGTATTGTCATGTCATGCTCTTGTTTGCTTTATATTTACTGTTTCTTCCCCCTCTTCTCTCTCAGTAGACCCCGACACCAATGTTGTCCCCGAGGCCGACGCAGCTACGGAGGTTGACGACATCGTTGACGACCTTGCCTTTGCCGCCGAGCAACCAGGCAAGCACCCCCCCTTGAGCATACCGATATCGCCTATTCTTTCTCTCTCATGCTTGCATTAGAATTGCTGCTACTACTGCTTTACCTATTCTGATGCATAGCCTGTTTATTGTAACCTGCTATTGAAACCTTACCTGCTTATCCTAAACTGTCTAGTATAGGCTAGGTAGGGACCTATCAGTGACCCCACTTGTCCCGGTTGCCCCGCTGGATCATCGGAAGACTCGACGACCAGGCCCCCGCACCGCACATCACACCCCTTTTATCTGTACGACACTGCAGCGTTACTATCGAGTGCCGAGGGTGATAACTCGTGTAGCACTTCTGATGTTAACTCTGTAGAGTAGCTATTCGGTTGTGGTCATCGAGGGTGATTCCTCCTTCACCATTTCCGATAACGACGCTGTCGTGCAACACCTCAGGTGTGAACCCATCGAGGGTGATTCCTCCTGAGTTCACCTTGACGGATACATCAAGTAGGAATCCAACGAGGATGATACCTCGGATTCCCCTGATGTTATGGACACACGGATACTGGACTTTACACTGTTACTTGGAAAGGCGGGTCGACCCTGAGGGGTACCCGTGTGAGCCTAAGTGGCGAGTGTTGTGGAGACGGGTTGACCTGGAGGTTGCCCAAGATATGAATACGAGGCGTGGCCGGGCATTCTTGGCCCTTGCTGCAAGTCCTCGAGACGGGGCGACGGGGTCACATCGATCGTGAGTCTTTGCTCGTTACCGCACCCCCAATGTACTAACTATTTGGATATCCGATCTGAGTGGGCCTTTAGCCCGATAGCACTAACCATCATGTGGGAAAAGTTATGGGCACTCTGCATTGTATGCATCAGCCAAAAGCTTTGTCAGACATCCAGTTCCGCATGTCGGCATGGACGGACCGGCGCCATCCTGTAGTGGTGGTGCCTGGCTTCACCGTGTGCGCAACGACCCGGAGTGCACAGGGCGATGGCCCAAGACCCCTGAGTGCTTAGGATATAAACCGACGGGGAACTCTCTGCTGAGCTGTAGGTAGGGTTGCGGTGTATCGTTGGGCTAAGGCCGGGCATGACCCAGGAAAGTGTGTCCGGCCGGAGTGAAGCGAGCGTGGTGGGTAAGTTGGTGCAGCCCTGTAGGGAAGAACTAATCTATGCATAGCCTGATCCTCGGTAACGGACACTCGGAGTTGTATCCCGATTGATACAACTAGAATTGGACACTATGGCTCTGGGATTGCTTCTCGCAGGGAGTCGAGAAGGGATCTCTGGGTGATGTTGAGACTTAATGATACTACTACTATATATTGTACTAATCTACACTCTTCTAATGCTGCAAGACCTCTGAAGATGCTAGTCTTTGATAGGACTAGGCCTTCCCTCTATTCCAGCATTTCTGCGGCCCAGTCCACATATACAGCCTCTCTTTGATAATGTTGCATATGTAGTGTAGATCCTTGCTTGCTGAGTACTTCGGATGAGTACTCACGGTTGCTTTGCTTTCTTTTTCCCCCGTATCCTTTTGAAGCAACCAGATGACGGAGCCCCTGAGACAGCTACCCCCGCCGACGATTGCTACTACTACCCTGAGGGTGGATACTACTACGAGTTGGCTGATGACTAGGAGTAGGATCGGAGGGTCCCAAGCAGGAGGCCTGCGCCTTTCGATCGTAGCTTTTGTTTTGCCCCGCCTTTCTAAAGGCTTACCTGTTTCTGTTTCATATCTGTACTCAGATATCTGATGCTTCCGCTGATGCTTGTATGCAAGCTTATGTATTCGAGCCCTCGAGGCCCTTGGCTTGTAATATAAAGCTTGTATGACTTTATTTATGTTTTGGAGTTGTGTTGTGATATCTTCCCGTGAGTCCTTAAGCTTGATCGTGTGCATTTGCGTGTATGATTAGTGCATGATTGAGTCGGGGGCGTCACAAGTTGGTATCAGAGCCGACAGCTTGTAGGAATCCCCATTTCCAACTCCTTGGCCGAAGTTGAGTCTAGTGGTCCAAAACTGTTTTACTAACTTGGCTGTGTGGCTTACGGGCCCACGTCGCCAATTGGGTGGTATTAGGATCTTTTATTCCTCGCCTATACTCTAGGACTCTGATCTCTCTTCTATTAGGGTTAAATAATTTTACTAACTCCAACATTAGGTTCTCGTGATCACATCCACCCGGAGTTCTGAATTTCCCCCCTTCCTGCAAGATTGTGGGCCAGGTTCTGCTTACAGGATCCTTTTATCGAGGGCACCCTATGTTGTCACTTGCGGATCCCTCGCTCCAGCAGTTTTCTCCGACATGTTGTAGCCTTTGCTATGTCACGTTGTTGTAATCCTCACCGCGTGCGTGCGCGCCGCCTAGTTTGTCTAGCTGGGAGCGATCCCGAGCTCGTACTATCCGTTTGAATCTAACTCTGTGCGTGGATTGGTATGTCTTTGAAAACTACTATTATATATCTGATGCCCCTCTTGTTCATCTCCCGTGTTACCTCATGAATTACTACATACACATGCATTTTTTCTTGCTAAACTGCCCCTGTTGATTTGGCAGGATGGCTGACGATCCTCCACCTCCACCTTATATTGCCGCAATGATGCAGCAGTTTGAACTGAACCGTCAGGTTATGACCGGGATATTGGCTCAGTTCCCAAACCAGAATGCTCATCAACGGCCTACACCAATAACTCTGCCGGAATTCGTGCGCCTCAATCCGTCCACTTTTCATAGCTCGACTGATCCAATGGATGCTGATGTTTGGCTTCGTGACATTGCCTTCCAGATGAAGTCGGCCAATGTTATCCATGACAGTTACGTCACCTATGCGACGTATCACCTGAGGGGATCAGCTGCTCAATGGTGGGAAAGCCACAAGGGTATGCTACCTGCTGAAACAGTAACCACTTGGCAGCAATTTCAGTCAGCCTTTCGTGCACGGTACATTCCTCAAGGTCTGATGGACCAGAAGAAGCAAGAATTCCGAAAACTCACACAGGGAATAATGACTGTGGATGAATATCAGAGGAAATTTCTCGAATTATCCCGCTATGGCGAAGATGACGTCTGCACTGACGCACGCAAGCAGGAGAAATTCCGTGAAGGACTGTGTACTGATATAAACCTCGCGCTTGCTGTTCATGATTACACAGACTTCGCAATGCTTGTCAGCCAATCTTTCCAAGTTGAAACTGCTCTGACTAAGTACCAGGAGTCGCTCAAGCGTACTCAAGATGTTGGTCCATCCTCGAGTCAGTCTGCTCAGAAGCGTCAAGTCTGGATCCCACATAATGTTCATCATCAACCTGCTCCAACGCCAAGGCCGTCTTATGCTGCACCTCGTCTGCCTCCGCCGCCGAGACAGCTAATGATTTAGGGTGGACAGTCCAATGTTGTGGCTCCTCTCCATAATGATGGTTTATGCCGCAAGTGTGGACAGCCAGGGCACCGTGCTTTCAACTGTCATCAGGGTCAGCCTCAGAATGCATCACGTCCTCCTGTTGGTCGTAAGAAGGGCCATCGGACCCATCATTCCAGGAATCGTAATGCCAGACTACCTGCTAGTCAACATGTCCATGTCAACCATGTCAAAATTGAAGAAGCTCGACTGGACACCAAAATTTTGATGGGTACCCTACTAGTGAATTCAGTCCCAGCTTCTGTACTCTTTGATTCTGGAGCGTCGCACTCCTTCATGTCCGAAAGTTTTGCGCGAAGTCATGATATACCCTTCGAGGAGATGTCCACCCCGTTAGTAATCCAGTCACCCGGGCAAATTGGCAAACTGCCATGGTAAGCTACGGTAACCACATTGTGATTGGAGGATTGATGTTCCCCGTTGCACTCATTTCTCTCAAGACCTCCAACATAGACATTATTCTGGGTATGGACTGGTTGAAGCCTCATAAAGCTTTGATTGACTGTGCTGCTGAAACAGTCGACATCACACACCCTTCCGGCCAAACCGTCAGATACTCAGCTCGAACAGTTCAGAACGCCGAAACTCGGATTTATGCTCTGAATGCTTTGAACGCCTCACCTCTTGAAGGCATCGAGAACGCTCCAGTTGTTCGTGATTTTCAAGATGTCTTTCCAGAAGAACTTCCAGGAATACCCCCTGTTAGAGCTGTCGAGTTTGTCATCGACTTGAAACCAGGTACAACTACTATTGCGAAGCGTCCTTATAAAATGCCTCCGCACCACCTTCTTGAACTTAAGGAGGAAATCGACAAGTCACTTAAGAAGGGTTTCATCCACCCTAGTTCCTTTGCTTGGGGAGCACCTTCACTCTTCGTTAAGAAGAAGGATGGAACTAACTGATTGGTTCAGGATTATCGGCCCATTAACCAAGCCACCATCCAGAACAAATATCCGCTTCCTCGGATCAATGATTTGTATGATCAACTTGCTGGGTCATCGGTGTTTTCTAAACTCGACTTGAGGTTGGGTTATCATCATATCCGTGTTCGTAAAGAGGATATTCCCAAGACTGCATTTGTTACTCGCTATGGCTCTTACGAGTACACTGTCATGTCATTTGGCTTAACAAATGCTCCAGCCACATTCTCCCATCTGATGAATTACATCTTCATGGATTACCTCGACAAGTTCATCGTGGTATATCTGGTTGATATTCTGGTTTATTCGAAGAACGAAGAAGAACATGCCGAACATCTTCGGCTTGTACTAGAAAAGCTTCGTGAACATCAATTGTATGCCAAGTATTCAAAATGCGAGTTCTGGTTATCTGAAGTGACATTTCTCGGCCATGTGATTTCCAAAAATTGCATTGCCGTTAACCCAGAACGAGTTCAGGCTATTCTTGACTGGACTCCTCCAAAGAACGTCAAGCAAGTGAGAAGTTTTCTCGGCCTTGCAAGCTATTGCCGTCGATTTGTTGAGAACTTTTCTAAGATTGCTAAGCCTTTGACTGTTCTACTTCACAAGGGCGTTAAGTTTGAATGGACAGAAAATTATCATGAAAGTTTTCAAACACTCAAAGACAAGTTAACATCCGCCCCAGTACTTGCTCCTCCAGATTCTCGCAAAACTTCGTGATTTATTGTGACACATCCCTTGAAGGATTAGGTTGTGTCCTAATGCAAGAGCGTAAAGTGATTGCCTATGCCTCTCGTTAGTTGCGCCCACATGAAGAGAATTATCCGGTACATGATCTAGAACTAGCTGCTATCATCTATGCATTGAAGTTGTGGCGACATTACCTCCTCGGTAATCGTTGCGAGATCTACACGGATCATAAAAGTCTGAAGTACTTGTTCACTCAGCCATCTCTCAACCTCCGTCAGCAAAGATGGATGGAGACCATTACGGACTATGATTTGGGTATTTCTTATACCCCTGGCAAGGCTAACGTGATGGCTGATGCCTTAAGCCGCAAGTCCTATTGCGACAACCTCATGGTTAGGTGAGCTCAACCTCTTCTTTTTGAAGAACTGCGCAAGCTGAATCTGCGTATTGTTCCACAGGGTTCTCTTAATAACCTTGTGATACAACCAGATCTTGAGAAAGCTGTTAAGAATGCGCAAGCTAAAGATGCTGAAATTGATCTGACGAATAAAGATCTTCACCTAGAAAAGTACAGGGATTTCTCGGTGTCTGAAGATGGAACCTTGTATTTCAGAGACCGCATTGTGGTACCTCGCTTCGAGCTTATGACTGACAAGGTCATGAAGGAGGCACATGATACACCGCTGTCTATTCATCCGGGTAGCACCCAGATGTATCATGATCTCCGTCAAAGGTACTGGTGGTCTAAAATGAAGCAGGACATTGCTCGTTATGTTGCTGAATGTGATGTGTGTCGTCGCGTTAAAGCAGAACATCAGAAGCCTGCTGGAATTCTGCAACCACTTCCTATTCCTCTATGGAAATGGGATAAGGTTCAGATGGATTTCATTACTGGCCTTCCCAGGTCACAGAAGGGTCACGATGCTATTCTTGTCGTCGTCGACCAACTTTCTAAGGTTGCACACTTTCTTCCTGTCAAGGAGACTATCACTGCTAGTCAGTTAGCAGAGTTGTATATCTCCAGAATTGTATCACTTCATGGTATTCCGAAGGAGATCAGTTCGGACCGTGGCGGTCTTTTCACCTCCAAGTTCTGGGAAAGTTTCCAACAAGCTATGGGAACTCGTATTACTTGGAGTTCAGCTTATCACCCCTAATCGCAAGGCCAAGTTGAGCGAGTCAATCAAGTGCTTGAAGACATGCTGCGAGCTTGTGTTATTTCTTTCGGCAAGAAGTGGGAAGAATCTCTCCCGTATGCCGAGTTCTCTTATAACCACAGCTCTCAAGCCAGCTTGAAAATGGCCCCCTTCAAAGTTCTATATGGACGTAAGTGTCGAACCCCTCTGAATTGGTCAGAAACTGGGGAACGACCGCTCGTGGGTCCGGAAATTATCCAACACGCCGAAGAGCAAGTCCGTATTGTTCGAGAAAATCTCAAGGCGGCTCAGGACCGCCAGAAGAGCAACTATGATCGCAAACGATGGGGTTTGACTTATCAACCTGGTGATCAAGCTTATCTACGTGTCACTCCTATGAAGGGCACTCACCGATTTGGAATCAAGGGCAAGTTAGCTCCACGCTACATTGGTCCTTTCCGCGTTGTTGCCAGACGTGGTCAGGTGGCGCATAAATTGAAGTTGCCGCCGCAATTCTCCCATATCCACGACGTCTTCCATGTGTCGCAACTTCGTCGATGCTTCAAGGAATCTCCGCACCGAGCAGTGGACCATGAAATGCTCGAATTGCAAGATGATCTTTCTTATAAGGAGCATCCGATCCGCATTCTCGATGAAGCTGAACGTCGGACCCGTCAGAAGGTTACCAAGTTCCTCAAAGTGCAGTGGTCAAATCATACTGAAGATGAAGCCACTTGGGAACGTGAGGATAATCTTCGAGCGGAATACCCCGATCTTTTCCCTTCTACCTCTTAATTCTCGGGACGAGAATTTCTTTTAGTGGAGGAGAATTGTAACCTCCCTATGTAATGGCTACAGTGATTGCCTTTTGATAATGCCAAGTCATCATGATCAACAGTGCTTAAACATCATTTGGATCATATCTCTTTTCAAATTCAAATTCAAGTGGAAATTCAAACTGAAAGTGCAAATAAAAGTTGTTCAAGTTTGATCTAAAATGTTCATAAGGTTGTAAATAATCCAGAGACAATTCTAAAATTATAATCAACATTTACTAAATTAATGAAGTGACTCTAACAGCAACAAAACAGGAGTATTTAATCCATATTAATTTAATTAAAATCCAAATGAAATTCATTAGCCTCCAAACCAATTTCTAGCAGTGTTAAATAATGCACTTTGTTATATGGGCTAAGTCACACATTTTGTAAAAGTCAATTAGTGGCCTAACAATTAGCAAAACAGTAGATAAGAAAAGAAAACAGAGAACAGAAAAACAAAAAAATATGAAAAGGAAAAAGCCCACTGTGGCTGGGCTCTAGTCACCCGCGTGGCCCAGCCCACTCCCTTCGCTCGTCCCCTACCTCTCTATTCACCGCGCGCCGCTGTCGCCCGCACCGCGCGCCCGCACCCCGGCCCCCCCTTCTCCCCTGGTCGACAACGCGCCGGCGCCCGCCCGTCGAGGATAAAGCCGCAGCTCCCGCGCTCCTCTGGCCTCCCCCCTCGCTCACTCTCTCTCTCTCTCTCTCTCTCTCTCTCTCTCTCCCTGGCTCCCCTCACCTTGCCCGAAAACGCTCGCCGACGCTGCCATCGATCCCGCGTTCTCTGTCGTCCTCAGCCCCCGTCGAGATGTCGTAGGGCATCGGCATCGACCGCTGCATCGATCGGTGCCCGCCATTGGAATCGAGAACCCCCACCGTGAGCGCCACGACTTCTTCTTCTTCCTCGGGCTTCGTCTTCTCTGTCTCCGATTCGCCGCCGACGAGCCTCCCCGAGCAGGCTAGAGCACACCTACGGGCTCACTGTAAGCCCTTCCGTCCTTCCCCTCTCTCCTCCGTACGTTTTCATTGCCGTAGCTGCCGCGGTGGAGATGCCCGAGTGCCTCACCGCCATTGAGCTCCTCGCCATGGTCGCACTGCCTGTCAAGCTCAAACGAGCTCGGCCTCGTGCTCAGCACTTCCGCACGAGTCCAACGCACCCTTTAGCTCCTCTTGCCGTGCCCCGAGATGCCATTTCTAAACGGGGCCGAATTCCGGCGACAGCCTCGCCGCTCGTCACCATAGTTTCCGGCTGTCCCCGGCCGTGCCACCATGGTAGATGGATGCGGCGCGGAGTGCTCAATCGAATCGTGCCCGCTCCGCTCGATTTGGTCGCCCCTGCGCCGTTTCCGCGCATCACCGCCGTCTGTGGTGGTCGCCGGAGGGGGCACCAGCGTTGAACGCCGGTGTGCCGACGTGACGCCACTGGGGCCACCCTCAGGGTCACTGCCTGGTGGCCCCCAGGGACCAGCTGGCCCAGTTGACTTTAGTCAACTCCTGACTGGACCGGCCCCAGCCGCTGACAGATGGGGCCCACCCCCCTAACTAACTAAAACTAATTTAGAATTAATTAATTAACTTAATTAGTGGTTGACAGGTGGGCCCAGTAGCTTAATTAACTAATTAGTTTTAACTTAACTCTGCTTAACACTAACAGAGGCTGACATGTGGGTCCCATTGGGACCCACCTGTCAGGTTTGACCCTGGCCAGCCGTCTGTTGACTGCTGACGCCAGCAAGGCATCATGCTGATGTCACCCCTACACTGTTCTGGATAATGTTGGTTTAATTAATAAAAATAATTCCAGAAAATGCTAAAATCTTTAGAAAATTGTAGAAAATAAACCGTAGCTCGGATCGAAAAACTTTCTACGTGAAAGTTGCTCAGAACGACGAGACGAATCCGAATTCACGGTCCGTTCGTCCGCCACACGTCCCTAGCATAGCGAACATGCAACCATCCCCCCTCCCCCGTTTCCTCTGTCTAAAAATGCCGAACTACGGGAAAACATTCCCGGATGTTTTCCCTCTTCACCTATATCCTGTAGCACCGCGTCAGAACACCCCTAGCTCTGCGTATTGTCATGTCATGCTCTTGTTTGCTTTATATTTACTGTTTCTTCCCCCTCTTCTCTCTCGGTAGACCTCGACACCGATGTCGTCCCCGAGGCCGATGCAGCTCCGGAGGTTGACAACACCGTTGATGACCTTGCCTTTGCCGCCGAGCAACCATGCAAGCACCCCCCCCTTGAGCATACCGATATCGCCTATTCTTTCTCTCTCATGCTTGCATTAGAATTGCTGCTACTACTGCTTTACCTATTCTGATGCATAGCCTGTTTATTGTAACCTGCTATTGAAACCTTACCTCCTTATCCTAAACTGTCTAGTATAGGCTGGGTAGAGACCTATCAGTGACCCCACTTGTCCCGGTTGCCCCGCTGGATCATCGGAAGACTCGACGACCAGGCCCCCGCACCGCACATCACACCCCTTTTATCTGTACGACACTGCAGCATTACTATCGAGTGCCGAGGGGTATACCTCGTGTAGCACTTCTGATGTTAACTCTGTAGAGTAGCTATTCGGTTGTGGTCATCGAGGGTGATTCCTCCTTCACCATTTCCGATAATGACGATGCCGTGCAACACCTCAAGTGTGAACCCATCGAGGGTGATTCCTCCTGAGTTCACCTTGACGGATACATCAAGTAGGAATCCAACGAGGGTGATACCTTTGATTCCCCTGATGTTATGGACACATGGATACTGGACTTTACACTATTACTTGGAAAGGCGGGTCGACCCTGAGGGGTACCCGCCTGAGCCTAAGTGGCGAGTGTTGTGGAGACGGGTTAACCTAGAGGTTGCCCAAGATATGAATACGAGGCGTGGCCGGGCATTCTTGGCCCTTGCCGCAAGTCCTCGAGATGGGGCGACGGGGTCACATCGATCGCGAGTCTCTGCTTGTTACCGCACCCCCAATGTACTAACGATTTGGATATGTGATCTGAGTGGGCCTTTGGCCCGATAGCACTAACCATCACGTGGGAAAAGTTATGGGCACTTTGCATCGTATGCATCAGCCGAAAGCTCTGTCAGACGTCCAGTTCCGCATGGCGGCACGGACGGACCGGCGCCATCCTGTAGTGGTGGTGCCTGGCTTCACCGTGTGCGCAACGACCCGGAGTGCACAGGGCGATGGCCCAAGACCCCTGAGTGCTTAGGATATAGACCGACGGGGACCTCTCTGCTGAGCTGTAGGTAGGGTTGCGGTGTATTGTTTGGCCGAGGCCGGGCATGACCCAGGAAAGTGTGTCCGGCCGGAGTGAAGCGAGCGTGGTGGGTAAGTTGGTGCACCCCTACAGGGAAGAACTAATCTATGCATAGCCGGATCCTCGGTAACGGACAGTCGGAGTTGTATCCCGATTGATACAACTAGAATTGGATACTATGGCTCTAGGATTGCTTCTCGCAGGGAGTCGAGAAGGGATCTCTGGGTGAGGTTGAGACTTAATGATACTACTACTATATATTGTACTAATCTACACTGTTCTAATGCTGCAAGACCTCTAAAGATGCTAGTCTTTGATAGGACTAGGCCTTCCCTCTATTCTGGCATTTCTGCAGCCCAGTCCACATATACAGCCTCTCTTTGATAATGTTGCATATGTAGTGTAGATCCTTGCTTGTTGAGTACTTCGGATGAGTACTCACGGTTGCTTTGCTTTCTTTTTCCCCCGTATCCTTTTGAACCAACCAGATGACGGAGCCCCTGAGACAGCTGCCCCCGCCGACGATCGCTACTACTACCCCGAGGGTGGATACTACTACGAGTTGGCTGACGACCAGGAGTAGGATCGGAGGGTCCCAGGCAGGAGGTCTGCGCCTTTCGATTGTAGCTTTTATTTTGCCCCGCCTTTCTAAAGGCTTACCTGTTTCTGTTTCATATCTGTACTCAGATATCTGATGCTTCCGCTGACGCCTGTACGCAAGCTTATGTATTCGAGCCCTCAAGGCCCCTGGCTTGTAATATAAAGCTTGTATGACTTTATTTATGTTTTAGAGTTGTGTTGTGATATCTTCCCGTGAGTCCTTAGGCTTGATCGTGTGCATTTGCATGTATGATTACTGCACGATTGAGTCGGGGGCGTCAAAATTAACATGTAAGTACAAACTTGTTCTCCTCCCCGAAACCCCCTCCATCTTTTTTCATCTGTCAGTACAAACATATTACGCAACGCATGACCTGATGCCAGTTCAACATGCATTTTTGAATGACTGTTCACTTTTAATATGCAGCAAAGCAAAGAATTCAAGGATGGATGATGTCCTAAAGACTGTCAACTTCTTTAGGGAGATGAAAGCGATAAACAAGGAATTCTTCTGCGACATACAACTTGATGAGTCCGACAGAGTGAACAACATATTCTGGGCGAACACAAGCTGCCGAGGGGCATATCAAGACTTTGGTGACTGCGTGACGTTTGACACCACATATAAGACCAACAAGTACCATATGCCACTTGGGGTGTTTGTGGGTACTAACAACCACTTACAAACTACATTCTTTGCTTTCGCCCTGATAAGAGATGAGGATGTAGATTCATTCAGATGGCTTTTCAAAACATTTTTAAGGTGCATGAGAGGGAAGGCTCCTACATGCATCCTCATAGGTACAACTGTCAACCCCCCCCCCCCCCCCACAAAAGGAAAATAACATAGTAAAATTGTTGTGTCAGTTCTATTTGTATATATGCACTACTATCTGTTGACCACTCCACGTCTCTTTTCTCATTACCAGACCAGTGCCCGGCAATGGCTTTGGCGATCCCAGATGCTTTCGGGGACACAGTACACAAGCTATGCCGTTATGAAGAAGTACAGGGAACACCTCGCGTACCTGTACAACCTCCACGAAACCTTTAAGGTTGAATCCATAGCATTCCTCAACTGGCCCCTCATGCCAACTAAGTTTGAGGCTGCCTGGAAAGCACTCATGGATAAGTACAACCTCCATGATGATGCCACGATGGTGGCAATGTGGAACGAGCGCGAGAAATGGATATCAGCTTACTTCAAAGAAATTTTTTGTGCCAAAATGACATCCACACAACAGAGTGAGAGCATGAACTATGTGCTGAAGAAGAACTTCATAAGTGAGAGACAAAACCTGCACCGGTTTGTCAGCCAGGTAAACACCTGCATCAAAACGAGGAGGCAGGCAGAAAACCAGGAGACAATGGGTAACCAGGTATAGCTCTATCACCTGTCGTAAAACAAATAACGTGCTTACTAAAGTAATTCTTTCTTAGTTAGACAAGTTTTTGCTGCGAGAAAACTAATAATTTGTTCAACACTCTTGCTTGCGCAGACAGAACAAAACACGCTAACCCTCTATGGGTTCGACGCTCAGATGGCAAAGCTTTACTCACGAGTTGTGTACACCGAGATCAGAAAAAGGCTAAAACTGAGCATCCTCTTCACTGTGATGGGAACGGAAGAGCCCATAAAGTACCTTGTGCGCTACAACAAACCGCAAAAACAGTTTGTATGGTCTCAGCACGCGTTCAAGGTGGTTGCAGAGCCCGTGGGAGAAATATACGACTGCAAGTGCAAGCTGTGGGACCACGCAGGTGAGGACTAAAAAAAGATGTTACAGACTATAGTACTTATTTTTGCAAAGTTTTTGTTCGAATGAAATGACAGAAAACATGCACCTCTTCCAAAAAAACAGGTATTTTCTGCCTGCATGTCCTGTGCATGATGCAAACAATTAAGGCTGCCAGCGTTCTAGAGAAATACATCCTCGGGAGATATACCAAACGCCCGAACATCCGGCCAACCTTCAACAGAAATGACTTGAGGACAGTAGCGTCAAACAAGGCCTCCCAATACTGCATTGAAAGCGCACTGCTGCAGCTGAACATGAGAGTGCACAGAAAAAGCTTGAGAAGCCAAGACCAAATGGCGAGGTCACGGGTCGTCATGGAAAGACTTGAACAAGAACTCGACGCCATGCATTCTTCTGAAAACAAAGATGTCGGGGACAACGAAGCAGAAAAAATTGAGCAGGATATCGCTACAATCTTATTCGAGATGAACCATCTGGGAGCTATTGACCCATACGACAATGAGGAGGAGGAGCAACAGCAACCAGAGCTTGCCCATGTGCACACTCAAGAGCAGCAACATGCTCACGTGCAAGATCATGAGCTTGACGGTGCTGTAGGTGAACGACATGACAACAGGAGATCCTACCAGCAGCAGCAGCAAAGGGTAATTAAACCACCCATATACTCATGCACAAAGGGGAGGAAGAGTAAGACGCAAGCAGCGAAAGCACCAAAAGCTGCAGCCAAAAAGCCGCCACACCCCATCAGACGCGTGGAATTCGGCCCGGACGGCAAACCTCTCGGGATAAGGGCATGCGGATTCTCCAACGTGGTGACCAATCATAATTACCGCACATGCCCACACCGCACAGATGCCATTGTCAACAAGCAAAAGCTGCAGAAGCAGATTGGAGCCGCCCAGGTTTCTACCAATGGAGACGACACACGTAACAGCTACACTTGCAGCAAGTGTGGGGGGACTGACGGACATAATGCCCTCACATGCAAAGTGGGCAAGGAGGTCAATGGCGCTGAACATAAACAAGGCAAGGTCCAGAGTTCCAACAAATCAAAAGAAGAGGATGAAGAAGAAGAGTTTGACGAGAATGACGACCAATCAGACAAAGACAATGAACATGACAGTATTGGGGACGAGGAAAGTGAAACTGACGATGAAGCTGCCAAGGCTCAAGCAGGAAAGGACGCCGACAAGGGACAACATTCGGGGCCAGTTAGAAGGAGCTCAAGACTGAAGAATCCATAGTGGTTATGCTACTGCGTCAATTCAAAAATAAGCTTGTACTCTCGGTTGCCTCGGTACACAATGAGGAATCATATCAGAAACACTATCGTTACCAAAACTTATTTAGCTTTATCATTGATTTCTCGATCAGTACTATAGTTAAGATATAATTTGTGATTTGTGCCCGCTGGACCAGTGACATTATTATGTAAACCATTTGATAAACCTTTTGAATGCAGTCACAAATATATTTGAAAAAATTAATCTGGATTTATGTAACGTCAACACTACTGTCGACCAGTAACTCAGCAAAAATTTGTTAAAGAAAATTTAAACTCTTATAGTACATCAGTACAGATAATTCTGACTCGTTAGTTCAAGGCAGAGTAACCAAACACACCCGTGAACACCTAAAAAATGATCATTCAAACAATCTATGACTGGTTTTGCCAGTCCTAGTTCAGAAAGCCCATCAGTACATAAAAAGAATTACAGTACTAGTACACTTGAACGGACAGTATATATTTACTACAATAAAAAGTACAAAGAAGCATCAGTTCGCAATCCCTCAAAAATAAATGTCAGACTAAGCACATAAGTACTACTACGAATGAACTCTTAGTGCAACTTAGTTTACACGCAACTACTATAGTGCTAAAAATAATACCAGAAGACCCTTGAGAATAATGACAACAACAAACAAAAAAAGAAGGCAAAACTCAATGAAAAGACAATAGTTCGAGAAAACTCACAAGAACTACAACAAAAGTATCAGTCCACATTACTGGTGGAGTCAAGCACTGTTCAAGAAATCTTCCGATTCACCGATTAATCTTCCGATTTATCGCTAATCAGGGGGTGACCGATAAGATTATGCCTTATCTTTGACATTTATCTTTTGGAGCGATTTATCGTTCTGACAAGCGATTTATCGGGTATCTACCGATAAATCGGACCTATTCATAGCACTATGTTTGCAAAAACTATGTTTATTGATGTTTTGTGGACCTTGTTACGGAATATGTACTATTGTCCTATTTTGTTTGTCATTATATGAGGATTCAAAGGCTAGAAATCAAGGTAACACTTCTGTCAAATATTGTTTTGGTGTTGAATATAGCGTATTTTAGTGTTGGGAACTTGAGATTTGCAAAAAAAAATCCGATTAATAGTCGACCGATAAAATCGATTAATCATCCGATTTCTGATTAATCTCTAATCCCTAGCTGACCGAGACGATAACGATAAGCGATATCCTCAACATTGGAGTCAAGTACTAGATTCAAACCAAAAAAAATTGACCGCCCAAAGACAGGCAGGCCCTAACGCAGGTAGATACTTGAACTCGAGCCCACGGCAGAACCGTTGGTGAATCCCTAGTAATCGGCACAACGCAGGGCCAGCCGACCAAGGCCACAGGTCATGACAGAGAGCGAGCGTCATGTATAAGCGCTCAGGTAAGTATTCAGAGGAATTCGACCAGTAGGACTCGGCAGCGCTTATAAACAGGTCGAGAGCCCCCTCGCTTAGCGAGGTGGGACTAAACCCAGAGCACACGCATAGCCAACAGTCCTCAAATTGCACGCGAGGGCCATTTGGGCCGAAAAAGGGCCCAATAGTCTCCCTCGTCTCCAAACACCCCACCCATAAGGCCCGTTGAATAAAGCAGAGGGCGGGGCAAAGAAATATAAACTACAACAAAAATGTTGGAAAACTGAATATAGAAAAGTTCAAATACTTGTTCGCACGCAATAATTTTAAATCCAAAAATAAAAATAAAAATAAATTTAGCTCTGCACCACGGATGATAAAAAAAGCAAAAAAATACGATAAAAAAACAACGAAACTTTAAAAAGCGGAGAACTTAGTAGGCTATCTGTTAAATGTACATAATTTAAACCAGCGATTTAAATTTTACTTTCAAGTTCAACTACTAAAAATGCAAGAAGTTCAAATAAATATTGTTTGTCAATTCTGCTAAATTTCTTATTTATATAAAATCTGACTAGAGCTCAACTAACGATTTCGTCGTAAATAATCTCAATCCCAAAAAAAACTCAGTTCAAACATACATATGACATCAGTACTACAAAATCAGGCCACTCACGCTACATGCACACACCATTGTGACAACAATTTTCAAAACCTTACGCTGTATGAAATTACAATTCAGTACCCACAACACTAAACCATAAGTACACTAAAAAGAGAGTACAAAAACTATAAAGGCCTAACTTAGGTTGGGACAGATGAAAAAAAATAAGTCTTAGTTTTGAGCAACAACTCGCAGTGCACTGAAAAAAGTTTCTATTTCAACTAGTGTATAAGACTTCAGTGCAAAAATAAGACTTAACCTCCACACTGAAAAACATCACAAAGTATACGTCACTTAAACAGTACAAAATGCCATCATCGCCGACCCTGATACGTGAAAGTGGGATAAGCAGCTGATAAGTACAGCTTGACAAGACTCGTCAGTGCGACCAGTAAATACTCTGGCAAAGAAATTGGCTTGGACGGTTGGTTCTTCCAGGCCACCGCCCGCGCCACCCACTGGGCTATTGCCACGACGGACTGCAACGGCCACCCCACGACCACTACCCCCACGTCCGCGACGAACCACCTCCGCCACGTCCCAAACCACGCCCTCAAAAAGTCCTAAATCGACTCCATCCCTGCCACATCTCCAAAAACCACCATTGCCACTTCCATCTCCACTACAAACAACCCAGAAACATCTCTCTTCCAAGCCCACAGTCACCGGAGGAGGGCAATGGCGGAGGAACCGTCTGCCAAGCGTCATCGTGGTGAGACGTCCGACCAGAGCAGCAACCTCGACGACGTTCACGTCCCCGGTGAGAAGCGCGAGTACACCCGAACCCTCACAGGGGTTGAGCTCCACGGCAAGGAGACGCTGGAGGTCGTCTGCACCAGCGAACCAGACAAGGCCAACGAGATGATCAACAGGCTCAGGATGAAGGGCGGTGGCTTGTATCCTAGCTTAATCGGAGTTGATGTGGAGTTTACCAGAAAAGATGAACCTCCGTAGATGGTAGCAGTTCTGCAGTTATGTGTGGAGGAACTCTGCTTGGTGTACCACATCGCAGCGGCCACAAAATGGTGAACCATACTACTCTTCATTCATCTGTTCTATTAGTACTACTCCCTAAAAATTTCATTAAACTTGTTTCCCAACTAGATGAACTACTGTATTTTGTGAAGTGGATGCACGAGTACATGTTTCTCAAGTAGATGCACTATAATATATTTTGAAACTGATGCACTGGATTAGCATCTAAAATTGTTTCACCAGATTAATTTCTGAACTTGATGTACTAGCATAGTTTCTGATCTTGATGCACTAGTGTAGTTTATAGAATTGATGTATTAAAAGATGTTTCTAAACTTGATGTACAAAAGTAGTTTCTGAACCTGGTCTGATGTTATTTTCAGCAGCAAAAAATAAAGTAAGAACTTGGTGAAGCACTGGTATAGGTCTTTTATTCAAAAACAAAAAAAGAAAACTAAACTTGAAGTAAGCAGCACATAGATCATTGACTCTGGTTATAGGTTCTTGAACTTGGTGAAGCACTGAAGATACCAAAAAAGAAAAATAACATGGTGTACTTGAATTTAATTTCAGAACTTTGTGTACTAGTTTCTGAACTACATTCATCCATGACTTATACTATATAAGCATCTACCTCATGGATTATCACTTGTAAACCAAAAAATAGAAGAATTAAATCTTCAAAAAAGAACACTAATCATCAATATGTGTCTCCCCCTTGCATGCCCAAGCGCCGCAAAGAGCTCCTGAAGGAGTAGAATTTGTACACCTTTGTCGGTTTCAGGATTAAAGATGACAAACAGATGCAGAAGAAGTCTGATTTGGAGATCAACCCCAAGAACTTCATCGACATTCAGCGCAACTGGAGAGTTCCAGGCTCCGGAAAAGAGTACGACTCCTTGGCTGATGTTGCAGCCAGCGTCATCCACCCATTCTACAAAGGCATGAAGAAAAAGATCGACAAGGAGGAAGACCATAAACTGTGGGGGATCAGCCCGCTGCCAGAGAAGCTCATCGAGTACGCAGGAATAGATGCGTATGCCACTTACAAGTCATGGAAGATAATCGACAACATCAAAACAGGTCTGGAAATTTCAAAAGAGCAGGAAGCGGATCCCTACTACCACTGCCACTACGAGGGATGAAGAGACATCAAAGTCTGCCTTCGTGTTGCTTGCGCTTGTGCTTGTCCTTTATCTTGTTATTTCAAATTTGTAGTTCGCTTTTGTTAGGTTGAACCAACTTGCTTATGTCATGTGTGTCAGTGTTGAACAAGTTTGCTTATGTCATCAAGTACATCGTTCGCTTATGTCGTTGAACAAGTTTGCTAGCTTCCTATTTTGTTTATCCATCATTTGAAGTTAAAGTAGGTTGTGAATGAAACTTTGTGGCTGCTATGCAGCACTAGTCATGGAGCAACAAATCACACAGGGATATGTTCACAAAAATAGTGGCAGACTAAGGACAACAGCAAATAGTAGCCTTGGACGCTCAGTACAGCTTAGTCCTGTACGGTAGTACTATCACACTAAAAATTAGTTTTTAGTTTCAGAAGAACACTAAAAAGTACTAACAACATTATGCTTATAGTCGTTAGAAAATTACTAAGTACTGCAACAGGAAAAGCCAAGAACCATCAGTACGTATTTCATAGTCACTAGCATACTAGGAGTGAAAGTACTGGTACACTTGAACACACAGTACATCTATACTACAAAAATAAAAAGGAACGGGAAGCGTCAGTTCACATTCCCTAAAATAGTGACACACTAAGAATAACAGTGCTAGTACAATTGAAATCTCAGTACAACTTAGTTTATACGGCAAGTACTATGATGGTACCAAATAATGCCTTGAGAATAATCACAGGCTAGAAAAAAGAAGGCCAAAACTAAATAAAAAAGATATCAGTTCGACCAAGGAGAAAAATCACAAGAACCACAACAGAAGCATCAGTCCACATTGACCAGTGAGGTACTAGTTTCAAACAACAAAAATAAAATGATCACAGTGCTAGTACAATTGAAATCTCAGTACAACTTAGTTTATACGGCAAGTACTATTATGATACCAAATAATGCCTTGAGAATAATCACAGCATAGAAAAAGAAGGACAAAACTCAATCAAAAAGATTACAGTTCAACCATGGACAAAAATCACAAGAACAAAACAACAGAAGCATCAGTCCACATTGACCAGTGAGGTACTAGTTTCAAACAACAACAACAAAATGATGACCGCCCAAGGACAGGCCAGCCACGCACAGGAGGATACACTTGGACTTGAGACCACGGCGGAACCGTTGGCAAATCCATAGTAATCGAGACTGCGCGGGCCAGCCGAAAAGGGCCCACAGGTCATGGAACAGAGAGCGAGCGCCGTGTATAAGCGCCTAGGTCAGTATACAGAGGAGTTCGACCGACAAGGCACGGCAGCGCTTATAAACCGGTCGAGAGCCCCCTCGGCTAGCGAGGTGGGACTAAACTCAGAGCGCACGCACAGCCAGCAGTCCATAGTCGCGCGGACGGGCCATTTGGGCCGGAAAAGGGCCCAATACGACTGCTACTCCCTCCTCTCCAAACTCTCCTCACCCCACCCCATAAGGCCCGCTGAATAAAACCAGAGCGCATGGCAAAGAAATATAAACTAGTACAAAAAGTTTGAAAACACAATATAGAAAAGTTCAAATACATGTTCGCAGGCAAAATAATTCTAAATTCAAATATAAAAATAAAATAAATTTACCTCTTCAGCACAGATAAAAGGATTAAAAATATGCTACAAAAACAATGATACTTTGAACTTCAACTAAATATGCTACAAAAATAATTATGAACTTAATAGGGCTATCTGTTAAATGTAGCTAATTTAAACCAGTGGTTTAACTTTTACTCTGAAGTTCAACTACTAAAATGCAAGAAGTTCAAACAAATATTTGGCTCCCAATTTTGCTAAATTTCTTATATTTAAATAAAATCTGGCTAGATATCACGTAGCAATTTCATCGTAAATAATCTCAATCCCAAAAAAACTTCAGTTCTAACACATTATATGACATCAGTTCTACATAACAAGGAAGGGTCACTCCACTCACGCTACATCCACAAATACTATTGTGACACCAATTTAAAAAGCCTTACGCTGTATGAAATTACAATTCAGTACTCACAGAACTATACCATAAGTACAAGAAAAATAGGGTACATAAACTATAAAGGTCCAACTTAGGTTGGGACAGATGAAAATAAAATAAATCTCACTTTTCAGCAACAACTCGTAATGCACTTGAAAAAAGTGTTTCAGTTCAACTAGTGTATAAGACTTCAGTGCAAAAATAAAACTTAACCAAAACAAATCCCCGAGAAAACATACACGAGTGAAACAGCTGTTCAACCACATTCTCATCATGGAAAAAAATTGTAAAACATTGTGCCACACTTAAAAACATCACAAAGTATACTGGTTATTACATAGTTGACAAGACATCCAAATACTACATACAAAGCCTACAATGCTTTCAAGACATAAATCACACAAGTATCCCATTCACTACGCTAATGATAACCATTTCTTCTATGCACCAGGAGCCAAAGCCTGAACCTCCTTGGGAAGCTCCGTCACCAGAACCTGGTTATTCCGGTTGAACACAGCTGTATACAGATCCTCAGCATTCCAATCAACAGTACGCGGCTGCAAAAGAATAAAACAAATTATAAAAAATCATGACACATAAAAAGGGAATAGACAATCAGCCAAACACAAAAAGTGAAAGCTGAACTAGAACCCACATCATTATTTCGAATGTTCTCAACAATCTTCTCACCATCATAGGTTCCCGCATACTTCAGAGTATAATGGCCACATTCATTCGGCCCTTGAAATGGATCCTTGACAAACGTTGGTTTCTTTGCTAAAACCTCCCATTTGGGCGGCTTGCTCGCATTATACTGAGCATCACCATACACAGCCTTCATTACTTGGACCAATCTAGAGATCTGTAAAAAAAGAAAAGAAACCACACATTTCAGGTCTCAGAAAAGCAGAAACAAGAGGCGGTAAAATTAATCTAGTGCAGATAATAAATATCACTCACAATCTTCTCGCAGTCTTTGTGATAGGTGTTCTTTGAAGGACGATGGTTCTTCCCATAAGATAAAGGGTCAAGGATGTCTACGGTACTTCGGTACCGATTCATGACATATAAGGAAAAGTGCGACACTTTCAAATCCTTTGATAAAACCATAGGTTTGAATAGAGGCATCATGACCTAAAAACAAATGACCAAAAAGAGATATTAAATATTCAAAATAAAAACCAGCATCACAGCAAACAAATAAAACCAAAAATCAGCTAGTAGATCTCACAAGGTCGGCACTGAGCAAGTCTTCCCCATCTTGAACATAGCTCTTGAAATCTCTCGCTGCACTCTCCACATTAAACTCTTTATCTTCATCACCGTAAAATGAACAGTCAAGCACAACCTGCGAAAAGCCAAAAAGAAATAGACAGGGGAAAAGGATCAACAAGGAAAGTATTTTAAAAACTCGTAAAACAATAGGCAGTCTTGTTTCACAGAAACAAACGATCTGATTCATTACCGTGATGAAATATGGACTCAGCAGGATCCTTTTTCCAGATGCGAAATCAACATTTCTTTCGGGATCTCGCTTCCAATCATCAATGAGGAAGTCCATTACATCACCCTCCATCAGCTGTCCAGGTGCAAAAACTTCCCAGATGCATTTGCCAGTGAAGGTAGTTACGCTATCATCGGGCTGAGGTATCATTGAGAACGCAGTCCTGCAGCACACACAAGAACAAAAAGCAGGGGAAGCAAGATAAGGCATTCATAGCAGTTCAAGATATATAAAAATGAGCAGTTCAGGTCATATTTATCTAGCAGTTAGAAACAACAGAAGAAAAGAAGAGGAAACATAATGAGAGATACTCACTCGGCATACTTCTCACGTCCTTCATCACCAAGCAACAGATTATACAACTTGCGAGCCTTGTCCAGGTGAAGGAATTTATGAGGGTGAAGCTGCTGCACAGGGGAGCAAAACTTTATAGGAGCTCTGGGTGCATGCTTCGTTCTTGTAACATTGCCAGACTTCAAAGCAGGATCCTTCCTAGCAACACCAGCTCTACGGCCCACTATTCCAGCAAGGGGAGATGCACCCTTGGCAGCAGCGCTCCTGGTGACTCTTCCCATGCTAGCGATCTTGTCAAACGCATAATCATCATTGTCTATCAATTGCACAATCGGATTCTTGGGTGTAGAGGGGCTCTCTGCACAAGCAGCCGTAGAACCTTTGAGAGCTCCTAGTCGCCCCTTCATAACACCAGATCTTGTCTTTTTCGGGAGAACGCCCCTGGCTCAAATCAACAGCTACACGCTCGAGCTCCGAGAACTGGCTGCCAAAGATCATGTAGTCATGCTCACCAAGATCCAGCCACTCACCTGCAAATAAAAAAAGAAGGAGCGCAAAAAGGGTAAGTTCAAATACAGAATTCATGACAGAACTAGTAAAGAAGTACAAGCTGGAAACAAATACAAAAGGTCATGCATACGTACAGCGTTCGATGCCAAACAAACCCCAGAAGTCAACATCAAACACATCGCTAGTCGCGCAGGTATATAGCAAAGTCTTTCTAATGTCAAGAATGTCTTTGTGGCTGTAATCCAACATTTCAATCACACCATCCTCCCGGCAATGATAGGTCTTGCAGTTTTGCAGCATGAAGAAGCCACAATCATGCCTGTTAACAAAAGAAAAAACAAAAGGGTACATTACAAATTCGAAATACAGGAATACAACAAAAAATTGGAAAACCACGCATTCCAGCAACAAAAACAACTAATAGAAATCATTAAAAACGGATACTCACGTGTTTTGTTGCTGCGGCACACGCACAAACTCACAACAGAAACCATCAACACGCGCCGGCGAGAATGGTTTGGCCCTATCTACGCTGGACTCCCTCCAAAGCTTCTTTATATTATCTGTCATAGTCCTTATGAATCTAACTGCATCACTCCAGGTTTCATCGCGAAGTGAATCAAGACACTCGAAACGACGGAACCTCAAATTCAGAATAATCAAGCACCAATGACCAACAACTTCACTAGGCTTCATGTCACGCACAGATGACGGCGGATCAAAAGTAGGGAAAAGAAGCTGACAAAAAAATCGCAGAGGAAAAATAAATTTAAGAACTATAATTATAATGAAACAATAATATTAAGCCTCCAAAACAATGAATAAAAGTAACAAAATTAAATTGAGAAGTCCAAACAGATCAGATAATCATAAGTTCTAATTGAGTAAGCAACTCAGTACAAAAAAAAGGGGCACTGAAGTTTATATCCACTGTCCAAACTTTCAAGAAACACACCAGTTCGACTTTCTTGCTACAAAAAGTTCAGCTTAAAATAAGAGCACGCGTCATTCCTAAGTACAGGGAAAAACAACAGGCTACTGAAGTTCATTCCCACCTTCATTACTTGCAAAAGAAACATGACAGTTCTAGTTCATGAGTACAATAAGTTTAGATAAGAGCATGCATATTTCATCAATACACAGGAAAAACATAAAACATCAGCATGAGTCACGTACATGGTCGTAACCATCAGCACCTGACCTTGTGAACCACTGCCGCACATTGGCATCAAGATTTCCATCACGGATCTTGGTCAATTGTACAAAAAGAACAACAACAGTTAGAAAATAGACAAATAACTTATCATCCTATGTACAAAGCAAAAAAAACTGACCGTGACCCATCTGGGAACAATCAACTTGTCGGTGTCTTGGTACTTCTCATATAGAGAATATAAAACAACATCAGCACTGTCTGAGTTGAGCATGCCAGTGGGGACAAATGCTTTAGCAACAGAACCAACACTAGCATCGCATTCCCTATTTTGAAACATCGGCTTTTCACTAGGGAAAAACACAAAGATGAGAGCAATTAAAACTACCGCAGTGACAACAATAATCATATGAGAGAAAAAGAAAAAGAGACAAAAATGAACCGTGCAAAATCAAACACTAACCGTTTCCAACGGTTCGTGCGCAACCTCGTAACAGCGAAGAAAAACGAATCAACCTTAGCAACGTTAGCACCTTCTGCTTTCAGAAAAAAGAAAAAAGAAAATAAGTTCAAGCACTACAAGATAACATTGCCACCATGCCATAATTGAGAAGTACGCCCCATTTACAAGTCCTTACCTGCACTTTCAGCGTTTAACGACGGGAGTTCCTATGACGACATCAATATGCCTGCAGTTTCAGGGTTTGACGATGGAAGATCCTGTGAGGACAACAATATGGCAGCGCTTTCAAGGTCTGAAGAAAGAAAATCCTAGGACGACAGGAGCGCCTCCTGCGTCAAGGGCCAGAAGAAATCGACAGAATTAAATCCTCCTCCTCAGATGGCACCTCCTCCACGCTAGACACGTCGGTGTTTTGCAATGCATCACCATAATCAAGCCCTCCAGGCAGGAAATTTTCCGGTGGCAAATCTTCAGAATCTGAAAGATTATCATTCTCAGCAATACCAACACCAGACGATTTGGCATCAAGTATGCTAGCAGCACCAATATCCTCATCAGCAACTTTGCTACCAACATCACGCCCACTGCTTAATGGAACACCACAAGCATCAGCTCCAACAGTAACGGCAGCCTCGCGCTCAACATCAGTCATCTGAAAAAATAAAAATTCAGAAAGTGAAGGAAATGAGCAAAACTAACAATCAAAAAAACTAGCAAGAGGTGTACAGGCTAACTTTTACAGCTACAAAGAAACAGCAGCGAAAACTGCATATAAAATTAATGCAAGCACAGAAAAACAAACCTTAGCAGCATCCACAGCAACATCATCGATGTTGCTGCTGCTAACATTCAAAGGAACATCACCGATGGTCGAACAAGGCTAATCACCAACAACAGGATCCTGATTCATAGTAATGAAGCAAAAAACAATGCTATTATAAGCAACAACACACAAAAAGTTAAACTACACTAACAAAAGGTAGATATCACCTACAAATTCTTAACGATGTGGGATAGAAAAAATGAACATGTAAGGCACAGTGGTGCGCATGAAAATTCAAGAATATATATAAACACAATAAAAAATAAAAATAACCTTGCTCTTATCAGTAGATGGATCCTTAACTCCACAGTCAACAGCAGCCTCAACATCATGACTGGTCTCCTGCATGATTTTTTTTAATAAACACATGCACATGAGAAAGTTCAACTACAATACTGATAGCAGAACAACATAGTAAAAAATGCAAACATCAAGGACTAACTCACCTCAACAACAGGGGACTCCAAACCAACATCATTCGTATGGTGGTCAGAAACATTAGCCTCAGTACCATCACCAGCCCTGCTCGCAGTGGCAGCAGCCTCATCCTGCTCAATCTGCCTGATAACAACATTGGCACCTTCTTCATATGGCTTCCAGCAAGAGTCTTGCATAGTTTTGAAACGCTTCATGTTGTTTAATAGACGAACCGAGCTCTGAATTAGTTGAGCAGCACCATCACGCATATCACTAATTAACATTTTCTCCATCTCAATATAGTCCACTGCTTCCTCAACATTAAATTGATGACCGTCAGGGAGGATACCATTGATACAACTCAAACGCTCAACTATAGTTGGGACCTTTTCCAGCTCAGAACACACATTAATAAAAATATGCTCAGCGCGCTCCAACACAGAAACAGCTACATCAATACAAAACCCTGCCTCTGTGAAGTACTAGCCTTACTAGGGCCAGGGGGAACATAACCAGCACCCTCAACACTACGACCATCTCTCAACTCATCGTGTAGAGATGAAATCTTGGGAACCTGAGATGGCATCTCCAGGACTGGCCGTTTATACACCCGGAAAAAGACAACTTCCTCTTGAGTTTTCCACTACGAACAAGGGAAAAAAGAGTTAATTAATCAATGCAACACACAGGGAAAAATAAACATTATATTAATAGATTTAAATCCACAGTACTAACGAGCTTTCACTGTCAGTGCTAATTTGTTAGTATCTACAAACAGGTCAGTTGAACAAGAGATTCAGTTCAACCACACATGACACAACAGTACTAAAAATCATACCTAAACCTCACAAAGCTTAAGAACCGACAAAATCTAAACAGGTAACTCCGCAATACACATGTTCACTCCAGCAAAAACAGCTATACCTAAAAAAATAAAAGGTCTGCAAGACACGAGAGAAATAAAACTCATCGGAAGCTTCCCAAACACCCAAGTCCTTGGATCTGCATTGCCTCTTCTTATCAAATCTGCATCAGCCAGATCGGAAAGCTTGTCCTGATCCATGAAACATATGCAGGGGACTCGTATGTCAGCATCCGAAATCTTGCCACGGATAAGGCAGTCAAGGTACATTAGTACAGGCCCTATAGCACAGCCTGTGATTGCCTTCCCAAGGGTAACACCATCTTGGTACCTGACAACAGCCCTTCTAAGCTCATCAACCATCAGCTGGCAATAACCCATATTAGCCATGTACTCAATGATGAGATCCTCAAACATAGCTGCCTCTCTGGAAACACGAGTGGCGGCACTAGGCAACACAACTTTCATAAACACAATAATGAAGAACACTTTTAGAGCAAGGTCATCTTTGCTTGGATCCTTGACAAGCACCTTGAGCTTATCCCTCAAATCCTTTGTCTTGATATCTTTGTTCCTGCTAATGTCAAGCTCCGATCTTAACTTCATCAGAGTGTCATCATATCCGTCCTCTGACGGCCTTGGTGCCGAACGACCACCACGAGGGAACCCAAATAGTTGTTGTATACCATCGCTAGTGATGCAAAGCTTCTTATTCGCCTCACCCATGTCAAGAGTCATCGTATCAGGATCTATCTTCAGGTACAAAACTCCCATCAGAGGGCGGGAAATGATTTCACCTTCCATTGGAAGATAGAACCAAAACCAGCTGCATGAACCCTAGCCACATGGCGACTCTCAAGCAAATGAGCACAAGCATCAATCTCTCTCAACGAACATCGCACAGTTATATTCAATCGCTGTGAGTCACCTTCATCCAAAGCAACTTTTCCGTCATTGCCTCTCACTGGCTTGACCGGACTCCTAACGCTAACAGGCTGTAAATGAAAATAAAGAAGGCACAGCTTAATTCAATGAATATAAAAAACAAAACAAACATATGAAGCCAAGAAGGAAAAAAAAGATTGCACAAGTTCAACTATTAAAACAACATCAGTACCACCCTCAATTGATGTGTTTGTTGGGATCCGATGAACTTTGAGTTTATGATCAGATCTATCTTTTTATCCATGAAAGTTATTTGAGTCTTCTTTGATCTCTTATACGCATGATTTCTTATAGCCTCGTTTTTCTTCTCCGATATTTGGGTTTTGTTTGGCCAACTTGATCTATTTATCTTGCAATTGGAAGAGGTGCATTGTAGTGGGTTCAATCTTATGGTGCTTGATCCCAGTGATAGAAGGGGAACCGACACGTATGTATCGTTGCTACTAAGGATAAAATGATGGGGTCTATTTCTACATAAATAGATCTTGTCTACATCATGTCATCATTCTTATTGCATTACTCTGTTTCTCCATGAACTTAATACACTAGATGCATGCTGGATAGCGGTCGATGTGTGGAGTAATAGTAGTAGATACAGGCAGGAGTCGGTCTACTAATCTTGGACATGATGCCTATATAATGATCACTGCCTGGATATCGTCATGATTATTTGATGTTTTATCAATTGCCCAACAGTAATTTGTTCACCCACCGTTTGCTATTTTTCTCGAGAGAAGCCACTAGTGACACCTACGGCCCCCGGGTCTCTTTTCCAATATATTTGCTTTCAAGATCTATTTTGCTATTCGTTGTTTTCTTTATTTGCAACTTTTATTTTCAGATCTATTAAACAAAAAAATACCTTGCTGCACTTTATTTTATTTGGCATTCGATCTATCAATATTTACTACTCTCTCATGTCGGTTTGCCAATTTTTGGCGCCGTTGGCCGAAAGGGATTGACAACCCCTTTTACACGTCGGGTTGCGAGTATTTGTTATTTGTGTGCAGGTGCTGTTTACGTAGTGTTGCTTGGTTCTCCTACTGGTTCGATAACCTTGGTTTCATCACTGAGGGAAATACCTACCGCCGCTGTGCTGCATCATCCCTTCCTCTTTGGGGAAATACCGACGTAGCTTCAAGCCGCATCAAAAGGAATTTCTGGCGCCGTTACCGGGGAGTATCTTCAACATATACCAGGTTCCTAATCAGAAATCTCATCTCCTCGCAATTTACATTATTTGCCATTTGTCTCTCGTTTTCATCTCCCCCACTTCACCAATTTGCCGTTTTATTCGCCCCTCTTTTTTGTTCGCCTTTTTCTCGTCAGATCTCATATTTGCTTGTGTTGCCATGTGCCTTCTATTTGCTTGCATCTTCGCTTGCTAAAAATCTATTGATATGGATCCTCATCCACTAGCTAATCTTTTCAAAAGATCCAATTATGATGAACCAATTGCTAGTGAATTGAGTTCACTAGATAATCTTTATGAAGTTTTGCTTGAGATTTATGAATCTGAAAATTGTGATGAAGTGCAAAAAGAAGAAATTTATGAAGTGATTCACGATAGCTCCTTGAATGAAAAGCATGATTGCAATGATGTTACCATAAACTCTATTAATGTCAATTGTGCTAATAATATGCAAAATCTGAAGCTTGGGGATGCTAATTTTGATATGTCCACTACTTTTTGCAATGATCATCATTGGGGTGATTCTTCCTATGATCTTGAAAAAAAAATTATGCCTCATGATGAATATGCTATTGATAATAATTTTTGCAATAGTATTGAAAGTGGGTTTGTAAGAGTGTCAACTTTAGGTAAAAAGAATCCCGTATACTCGGAGAGTGTTCAATCTTATGAGAATTTTGATAAAAGTGGGTTCGGAGAGGTCATGACTTTAGTTGATGTTAATCCCACTATATTGGAAGAGTGTCAACTTTGCATGCATGTGGATCATGAAGAGAAAATTTTATATGATAGCTCTATTGTTGAATTTCAATATGATCCCACATGTAATTATTATGATAGAGGAAAATATGGTTATGGAAATTTTCATATTACTAAATTACCTCTCTTCATGTTGAGATTGCTATTGTTTCTTTCTTCCTCCTTGCATATGCTAGATCTTGCTTGTCTTGCTAATTTGTTTTCCTATAAAATTCCTATGCATAGGAAGTATGTTAGACTTAAATGTGTTTGTCACATGTCCTATGATGCTCTCTTTGTGTTTCAATTATTATCTTTCTTGTGAGCATCATTTAAATCTTATGCCTAGCTAGGGGCGTAAAACAATAACGCTTGTTGGGAGGCAACCAAATGAATAAAAATTATTTTTGCTTTTTGCTTTCTGTTCTTGAGTGTTTGCATAATTATGCTACTGTTATAATTGTGTTTTAATTAGTGTTTGTGCCAAGTAAAGCCTTTAGGATTATGTTGGGTGATAGTTGATTTGATCTTGTTGGAAAATAGAAACTTTTGCATCCAGTAAAACAATTTTTAAAATTCACAGATGTGACAAAAAATTCTGAATTATTTACACAAGGTTTATATATAAATTACCTCTATTGTCCTAATTTTTCATAATTTTTGGAGTTTCAGAAGTATTCGAAATATCCAGATTGCTACAGACTGTTCTGTTTTTGACAGATTCTGTTTTCTTTGCGTTGTGTGCTTGTTTTGATGATTCTATGGTTTTATTTAATGAGTTTTTGCCATAGAAAAGTTGTAATACAGTATATATAATGCAAGAATAAAATATGAATTGGTTTGCTACAGTACTTATAGTAGTGATTTGCTTTCTTATACTAACGGATCTCACGAAGGTTTTGTTGAGTTTTGTGTGATTGAAGTTTTCAAGTTTTGGGTTATCTTACGATGGATGAAGGAATAAGGAGTAAGAAGAGCCTAAGCTTGGGGATGCCCATGGCATCCCAAGCTATTATCCAAAGAGAAGCAGGCAACTAAGCTTGGGGATGCCCCGAGTGGCATCCCCTCTTTCTTCTAACGACCATCGTTATTTTACTCGAAGCTATATTTTTATTCGTCACATACTATGAGTTTTGCTTGGAGCGTCTTGTATGATATGAGTCTTTTATTGTTTTGCTTTTTGTTCTAAGTTATGAATCTTTTCTGGACACACCTATTTGAGAGAGCCAAAATTATGCCATGACTTGTTAGAATTGCTCTCTATGCTTCACTTAAATTTTTATGAGCTATGGATTTGCTCTAGTGCTTCACTTATATCTTTTTTAGCACGGCGTGCTTTAGAATTTTTAAAGAAATGCTCTCACGCTTCATTTAGATTTATTTGGGAGTTAGTAAATTTTTTAAGAAATTCTCCCTTGCTTCACTTAAATTAATTTGAGAGAAAGAAGTACTATGCTCATGATCTTCACTTATATTTGTTTGAGCTTATCAAAAGCAACACATGAAAATTAGTCCCAAAGTGATAGATATCCAAGAAGGATATAATAAAAACTTTCATGAAGATCATTGGACAAAATAAACTTGATTCCTTGTAATAGTTTTGAGATATGATGATGTGATATGTGAGTTATGTTGATGAGTAATTGTGCTTTAGTAAGAATATTGGTGTTAAGGTTTGTGATTCCCTATGCAAGCACGAAAGTCAATAGTCATGCAATGAAATTATATCCTACTTGTGGTGCATTATTCGGTGTTAATTATGCTTAATGCTCACTTATGAGATTATTCGTTTTTTGGTTGGTCGCTTCTCAATCTTTTGCTAGCCTTCATTTTGCACTAAGTATGATCACTACTTGTGCATCCAAAACCCTTTAAACCAGTTTTGCCACATGAGTCCACTATATCTACCTATATGCGGTATTCTTTTGCCGTTCTAAGAAAATTTGTATGTGCCATCTCTAATTTTCAAAATAAACTTCTCTTTTGTGTGTTCGTACCGCTCGCGCGGCGGTGAGGGGTGGCTAATATTTTCCATGCTAGATGTGTTATTCTCACGATGAGTGTTTATTCACTTGTCATTGCACGAGAGTAAGGCAAAGGTATTAGGGATGCCCAGTCCCAAAATGAAAAATGAATTTACTTTATGTTGTCAAATAATAAATTCCTTGGAAAGTGTTGGTATGGAGGGCACCCGTGGATACGGCTAGCCATGGAAAGTGAAATAAATGGTGGAAAAAGGAATAAACTTTATTTTCTGTTTGGGAACCGCCTATGATATATCTAGCATGGAAAGTGTTGGGAACTCAAGTCGTTTTCGTTGGTGGGAAAAGCACACCTCCCAAAATGTTTTTATCTCTAAGTTTTTCGCTTTGAGCTCTAGCATCTCTACAAATCCCTACTTCCCTCTGCGAAGGGCCTTTCTTTACTTTATGCAATTTTTATTTTTAAATTGAGTCTCCATCTTCTCTTATAAAGCAACAACTAGGAGGCACTATGATTGTACTTGAGCATTGGGTGTAGTTAATATGCGAGTGGGTTTCATGAATGGATCAATGGTTTAGCATGATGGGCTAGGGATAACTTATTTTAGCGTTGATATTTTGAAAGACATAGTTGCTTGTTGATATGCTTGAGTATTTAAGTCATCATGTCAAAACTAGACTATTGCTTTGAATCATATAAAAGTCCAAATGTCCAAGCTATAAAGGAAAGAATATGAGATGACATGTTAGGAAGCATTCCATATCAAAAATTCTGTTTTTATCATTTACCTACTCGAGGACGAACAGGAATTAAGCTTGGGGATGCTGATACGTCTCCAACGTATCTATAATTTTTTATTGTTTCATGCTGTTACATTATCATTCTTGGATGTTTTACAATCATTTTATAGTCATTTTATATCATTTTTTGGTACTAACCTATTGACATAGTTCCAAGTGCCAGTTGCTATTTTTTGCATGTTTTTTACATCGCAGGAAATCAATACCAAACGGAGTCCAAACGCAGCAAAACTTTTTATGGATTTTTTTGGACCAGAAGACATCCAGTGGGCCGGAGAAGCGCCTGGAGGGTGCTTCGAGGGGAGCACAACCCCCAGGCGCGCCCTGGTGGGTTGTGCCCACCTCGGGAGCCCCCCGAACCGCCTCTTTGCTCTATAAATACCCCAATATTCCAGAAACCCTAGGGGAGTCGACGAAAATCAATTCCAGCCGCCGCAGAGTCCAGAACCACCAGATTCAATCTAGACACCATCATGGAGGGGTTCACCACTTCCATTGGTGCCTCTCCAATGATGCGTGAGTAGTTCTTTGTAGACCTATGGGTCCGTAGTTAGTAGCTAGATGGCTTCCTCTCTCTCTCTCTCTTGATCTTCAATACAATGGTCTCTTGGAGATCCGTATGATGTAACTCTTTTTGCGGTGTGTTTGTTGGGATACGATGAACTTTGAGTTTATGATCAGATCTATCTTTTTATCCATGAAAATTATTTGAATCTTCTTTGATCTCTTATATGCATGATTGCTTATAGCCTCGTATTTATTCTCCGATATTCGGGTTTTGTTAGGCCAACTTGATCTATTTATCTTGCAATGGGAACAGGTGCTTTGTAGTGGGTTCGATCTTACGGTGCTTGATCCGAGTGACAAAAGGGGAACCGACACGTATGTATCGTTGCTACTAAGGATAAAACGATGGGGTCTATTTCTACATAAATAGATCTTGTCTACATCATGTCATTATTCTTATTGCATTACTCCGTTTCTCCATGAACTTAATACACTAGATGCTTGCTGGATAGCGGTCGATGTGTGGAGTAATAGTAGTAGATGTAGGAAGGAGTCGGTCTACTAATCTTGGACGTGATGCCTATATAATGATCGTTGCCTGGATATCGTCATGATTATTTGAAGTTTTATCAATTTCCCAACAATAATTTGTTCACCCATCGTTTGCTATTTTTCTCGAGAGAAGCCACTAGTGAAACCTACGGCCCCCGGGTCTCTTTTCCAATATATTTGCTTTCAAGATCTATTTTGCTATTCGCTCTTTTCTTTATTTGCAACTTTTATTTTCAGATCTATTAAACCAAAAATACAAAAATACCTTGCTGCACTTTATTTTATTTGGCGTTCGATCTATCAATATTTACTACTCTCTCACGTCCGTTTGCCAATTTTTGGCGCCGTTGCCCGAAAGGAATTGACAACCCCTTTTACACGTCGGGTTGCGAGTATTTGTTATTTGTGTGCAGGTGCTGTTTACGTAGTGTTGCTTGGTTCTCCTACTGGTTTGATAACCTTGGTTTCATCACTGAGGGAAATACCTACCGCCGCTGTGCTGCATCATCCCTTCCTCTTTGGGGAAATACCGACGTAGCTTCAAGCCACATCACACATCTTGAGGAAAAACTTCAAACTTCATCAGAGTCCTCACAGGTTCAAAATCCTCAGTTGAAGAAAATGGCTGATGGAAAGAAACCACATAAAGGTGGCAAGAGAAAGGAAGAACACACAGCTTTTGAAATTCCTGATGAATTGTATGCTGGGTACTGCACGCCTGATGAAAATGTTCATGGCCCAAAAACTGATAAGTAGCATAGACAGGCATGCAAAAGATTAAACGATACTGGTCATATGAATGGAGGGCTTACAAATACGTCACTCCCAAGTATATGAAGGAATTCACAGTTAAGCCTCCGTGCGAAAAACCACCATTTGCTGAAGGTCAACGTGCTGATCCCTCTAGTAGCAGAAGGGGTGAAGATTTCCCTGAAGAATGGGCTAAGCACCAATCCAAGTTGGCCAAACAAGCTAAAAAGGCTGTTGAAGAATTCAACCGTGCCTCAAAAGCTTCAGCTGAAGCAAGTGGCAGTGGTAGTGGCAGTGCTCCAAAGAAGGCTATGCAAAAGAAGCCTGCACACAAGCCAAGGCCAACTGTTCCAATGCCCTCAGTGACAAAGCCCAAAACTGCAAAGGCTTCAGCACCGAACGTTACAAAATCTTCAGTGCCCCCTCCTTCATCAAGTTCCTCAATGGCAGCAGCAAGAGCTTCAACATCGGTCACGCTCGCATCTTGCCAGCACACCGAGGGCTTTTCAATAGCCTCAATTGCTGCATCAAGTGCCTCAGCTAGTGGGGAACCAATGTCCTCAACACCCAAGCTGAAGCAGAAAGCAACTGCTTGCCATGGAACCTGACCAAGTCCCAAGAACAAGGCCGTTGTGACTCAAGTTGATGAACATGGGCTCATTGACGAAGATGAGCTCGCTGAGTTCCTCAGAAGAAAACAAGAGCAAGCTGCAATTGCCAAGAATTCTTCTATTCCTATGCTACTCGACCCAAAGGAATTGCTCCATTTTGTTGATATCTGGTGCACCAATCCAGAAACTCCTCTTGATAACCTCAACCTACCTCCTGGTCCAGGACATATGATTTCTTCATTCATATTGAATGAGAAATACAAGATTGCACAAGCTAAACTGGTGCACAAACAAAAAGTGCAAAAGGAGGAGCTGAGGAAAAATATGCTTTCAATATCTCCTCAACAGCTTGTGACACTACAGTCTGAAATTCTTCAGTTGTCTGAAGAGTATGAAAGACAGGCCAATCACTGTTGTGGCGTCAAAGAACAATTCATTACTTCCTCAACCAAGGTGGTTGAAGACCACAACAAGCATGAAGCCGCCAAGTTTGGCACTGCACCAACATCCAGTTCATCAGCTCCACCTCCAACCACACAGGCTAGTGTGACTGCGCCTTCATCTTCTGAAGAAACTGCCAGGGCAACTGAAGAAGTTGCGCCTGAAGAAACTGAAAGGGCAACGGATAATGTTGCGCTTGAACAAATTCCCAGGGCGACTACAAGTGTCGTGCCTGAAGAACCTCCCAGGGTGACTGCATCAGTCACGCCTGATGAAACTGCTCCAACTAGTTCCTCAGCAGCAGCTCTAACACCTACTTCATATTTGAAGCATATCACCCTTCCTTCTGCATCAAAAGCGAAGAAGACAAAGGCTACTGAGCATGAAGCTAAGAAGAGAAAGGCATCAGCTCCACCTATGCCTGAATCACTGAAGAAATGAAGACGACAACATTGTCTTCAATTGTCATTCCTATTAACGCAATTCCAATCTCATCAGCGCCCCCTACTCGTAATCTTGAGAATCTTCAAATGGTTCCATATGGGGTGGATTATGAAATCCCTCAGGCTGATGATGAAGAAGAAGATACCCATTCTGCTGCTACCATAGAGCAAATGGATGAAGAGATTGAGGTAGATACTGATGTATCAATGCCTCAAGAAACTCTACAGACTCCACTGCAAGAATCAGTTGCTGAAGAAAATGAAGAGGATGTGGATATTGATTGCGAGGTAACACCTCCAATCCATGACGAATATTGGGAAGCAACTCACCCAAATTCGCCCCTCACCACTCCCCCCACAACAGAGCCTCAGTCGCCTCAGCGCACTGAAGAAATTCCAACTGGCTCTGAAGAACAACAACCAACGCTCCACAGCATACCTGAAGAAGTTCCAGCTGCAGCAGCTGATGAAATTGCTCATGATGACCCTGATGTTGATGTCATCAATGCATCTCCTCCTCATGCCGACTCAATTCCCTCCGCAGATACTGACACAGTTCCAACTGCTACAGCTGAGGAAGTTGCTCGTGCCATTGCCGTCACAGATCCAAATGACTCAACTGGGTCCCCACAACCAGTTCTTGATGTCAAAAAGAAAAGGCAAAATCTTCAACCTGTGCCCGTGATGCCCAAGATCGGCGAAGGCCTCAAATGTCCAAAGTTTGATAGCGCCAAATTCTTCGAAGAGAAGAATTTCTTCATTGGCGAGTCACCATATGACTCAGCCAAACTCATGCGTTTGAGGTTCTGGACAAGAACTCAAATGAACTTCTATGCCTCACTGCTGTATGACAACAAGAAGGTATTCCAGCATTGTCATATTCCTCATGTGGACATGGAATCAATTCCCTGCTTCCGGCCAGTTTTGGTTGTTCTTCATGATGTTGGTCTGCTGAATTTCTGCACTGATGTCTACGACTGGAATGAAGAACCGATTCTTCAATTCTATGCAACTGTGCACTTCTCTGGCAATGCTGACGACACTGCAACTTGGGTTCTCGACTAGATGAGTGAAGACACTCACTTCAAAGCACCAATACATGAATTGCTTCGTGCTCTCCCAGTGGATCCACCCCAAGAAGGAGCCAAGAAAAATCTATGAAGAACCTGAGCTGCCTAATCACCTGATGCAAGTGCTGATGAAGCCTATGGCTGAAGGAAATGCTCCAAGGACGACCTTCCTACTGAAGGATTTGTTATATGTGCCGAAGACTGTATATCGCATTCCGACAAAGACTCCCAGTCAGATCAAAGGCCACAATTCCAACAGTGAAGAAGTTATGGGAGTCATGAAGAACTTGCCGTTCCACATCATACATGGCACTCCCATCAGCATTCATGATTCCTTCCTGGGGACTTTGGTCACTGTTGCTCAGTCTCCGTTTGAATTGAAGCGGTACGCACCATGGATTATGAGATTCATCAGATCCCGGTCTTCAGTCCACTATAAGGCTGATCGTCAGAACCACCTGAGCTATATGCCTGAAGTTGAAATTCTTCAAAGCACACTGTCCACAGTTCATGGCAAAGGCAAGAGTGTTATCGATGAAGGAATTCATCCCCTTGATGGACAATTTCGTCAACCTATCTCCAGCTCCATAGCTGATGAATCTGCCAGCCAAGACACTGCAGCAAAAGCCTCAAGGCCATCTTCTTAACTAGAAGCGCCATGTGCCATGACTAACCATGAGCTGCTTATAAGTCTTCATCAGAAACTTGACAAGCATCATCGATGGGTTAAGCGTCAATTCGTTGCTGTACAAGCAAATATGATAGTGACACATAACACCGTCCGCAAAAAGAAATACTATCTCCATGAGATATTTGATCACAGTTGGGCTACACTTTCACATCTCAAATCAGATGAAGAACTTGTTGCTAAAGGATTTCAAATGAACTTCGACTGGGCTGAACCGCCAAAGAAGAAGTTCAAGAAAACTCAAGTTCCTCCTCTGATGCCAAGTTCAGAGTCTTCATCGCGTCCACTGATGAATTTGAAGATATTGAAGACACTGCTGCTGGTCCTTCTGCACCACGTGACCCAACAATGTTGGCGCTCCCTCGTCCTCTCCTTGATGATTTTCTTCAGGGGCGCTAGTTCTCAAATTCCCCACCTTTTGGTCATTTGATGACAAAGGGGGAGAAGTTTGAGTTAGTCTTCAAGTGGGTCGTTATATGGGTTGTTTTTGCTTAAGTTGCAACTCTTGAACTTTTCTGGTTGTGCTCTTGATGAGTTGTAACTTAATAAATGTTGGTTGTCTGACTCTTATGCTTCATTTGACGCGCATGCTTTATTCTTTAATATATCTGCTCATGCATGCACAACTTTGTCAAACACCAATTTTCATCATGTATTCATATTCTTCAAATATCTTATGATCATGCATGATTGGTTTCCAAGATATAGGGGGAGATCTCCACAAATTCAACCTGCCATGTGCATTTGCAATCCAAAGCAAATTCCTCATATGCACATGTTCAGGGGGAGTTCCTCACTATCTTGCAATCAATTTCTTCAAACTCTGTACTTACACTTCAATTATTTATACTCCCGTTGAAACCTAACCAATTTGTCATCAATCACCAAAAAGGGAGAGATTGTAAGTGCGTCAAGTGCCCCCTTAGTGGTTTTGGAGTATTGACGACAAATAGGTTGAGGAACTAATATGTTTGTGAGCATAGACAGGAGACAGAGTCCCAGAAGATTTGGTTTAACACATGGAAGATGACCCCTAAAAATGTATTTCTTCAAGTGAAGAATTTGGTGATGAAATTGGTACGGTGATGTCTACTACGCAACTTTATTCTTGTAGACTCGTGTTGGGCCTCCAAGCGCAGAGTTTTGTAGGACAGTAGCAATTTTCCCTCAAGTGGATGACCTAAGGTTTATCAATCTGTGGGAGGCATAGGATGAAGATTGTCTCTCTCAAACAACCCTGCAAGCAAATAACAAAGAGTCTCTTGTGTCCCCAACACACCAAATACAATGGTAATTTGTATAAGTGCACTAGTTCGGCGAAGAGATGGTAATAAAAGCATAGTAATGATAGTAGATATTGATTTTTGTAATAGTAACAATAAAAAACAGCAAGGTTGCAATTGATAAAACGGAGCACAAACGGTATTGCAATGCTTGAAAATGAGGCCTAGGGTCCGTACTTTCACTAGTGCAATCTCTCAACAATGCTAACATGCGATGAAGAATCACTCAAAAGTTCCTATCTAGCGGAGAACATAAGAAGAAATTGTTTGTAGGGTATGAAACCACCTCAAAGCTATTCTTTCCGATCAATCTATCCTAGATTTTGTACTAAAATAACACCAAGCTATTCTTTCCGACCGATCTAACCAAGAGTTCGTACTAAAATAACACCATATGATACACATCAACCAACTCTAATGTCACCTAGATACTCCAATGTCACCGCGAGTATCCGTGAGTTGATTATGCGATATGCATCAAACAATTTCAGATTCATAATACTCAATCCAACACAAAGAACCACAAAGAGTTCCCCAAGATTTCTACCGGAGAAACAAGGACGAAAATGTGCATCAACCCCTATGCATAGATTACCCCAATGTCACCTCGGGAATCCGCGAGTTGAGTGCCAAGACATAGATCAAGTGCTCCCAAATCCATAAAAGTATTCAATCCGATAAAAAAACAAAATCTCAAAGGGAAAACTCAATTCATCACAACAAGATAGAGAGGGGAAAACACCATATGATCCAACTATATTAACAAAGCCAGCGATACATCAAGATCGTGCCATCTCAAGAACATGAGAGAGAGAGAGAGATTAAACACATAGCTACTGGTACAAATCCTCAGCCCCGAGGGTGGACTACTCCCTCCTCGTCATGGTGGCTGCCTGGATGATGAAGATGGCCACTGGTGATGATTTCCCCCTCCGGCAGGGTGCCGGAACGGTGTTTAGATTGGTTTTTCGTGGCTACAGAGGCTTGCGGTGGCGAAACTTCTGATCTAGGGTTATTTTTTATGGTTTATCTATTTATAGGATTTTTCATCGTTGAAATCATGCGAAGATGGGCCTCGATGTGTGCACAACCCACCTGGGCGCGCCTGGGCCTCCTGGCGCGCCCAGGTGTCTTGTGCTCACCTCCTTCACCTTCTGGTCCTCCCACTAAGCTTCTAGTGCCTCTTTTGTTCCAAAAAAATCATCAAAAAGTTTCGTTGCATTTGGAGAACTTTTATTTCTGCACAAAAACCAACACCACGGTAGTTCTGCTGAAAACAACGTTAGTCCGGGTTAGTTCCATCCAAATCATACCAAAAGCATATAAAATTGTTGTAAACATGACATGAATACTTCATAAATTATAGATACGTTGGAGACGTATCAGCATCCCCAAGCTTAATTCCTACTCGTCCTCGAGTAGGTAAATGATAAAAGAAATAATTTATGAAGTGTGAATGCTAGCAAAGTGCATAAGTTTGATCAATGATAATTTCAATCACTTTTCCTAGCATCATGACAGCAATTCTTTCTCATAAAACTTCTCATGTTAAAGTAGCAACCAATTCACATGTTAAGGTTCAAACAATGAATTCTCTTGAAATTCAACAACCTGTATCTTAGTCACCAAACAATTGCAACTCAACTTATTAAACAGAGTCTATGTAAGAGCTCCACATACTCAATCATCATATAGTCTTCCATGATTGCTAGTACTCAAAGCATATTCTTAGAACAAATGGCATCCATCGAACATAGAGAAAGATAGGGGCTTAATATTCCGCCTCCCAACTCATTTATCATAGAGATAATTGCCAACAATAATAAATCATGATCAAATATATTTGACTGGCCATATGTGCCTAGATCTTTCCCCACCACATGATGCTTGCCAACTAGAGAATAATTGAGGTTGAAATGAGAATGCATTCTATTGACTCTTGCATAAAAGTAAATACTGAAAAGTAAAAGATAGGCCCTTCACAGAGGGAAGCAGAGGTTGTCATGTGCTTTTTATTTTTGGATGCCCAAGCTCTTAATGCAAAGGAACGTCACGTTATATTTCCCCTTATGATAGCAACCTTTATTATGCAGTTCGTCGCTTTTATCACTTTGTCATCACAAGTTCGTACAACGCTTAATTTTCCCTTACAATAAAAGATCAAACATATTTAGGAGCAATTTTTATTGCTTTATGCACCGATGACAACTTACTTGAAGGATCTTATTCAATCCATAGGCAGGTATGGTGGACACTCATGGCAAGAAACTGGGTTTAAGGGTTTTTGGATGCACAAGTAGTATCTCTACTTAGTATGAATTTTTGGCTAGCAAAAGATCCTAAGCAAACACCACATGTTGGAGGATCCATAACAATATAACTTCTATGCAAATATACCCAAACATAACTCATTACGTTGTCTTACTTGTCCAACTTCAACTAATTTGCACAAGTTTAAAATAATTAATGGGTATTCACAATCGTAGAAGATGTCCAAGATAATATATTTATATGTGAAAGTTCTCTTCCTTATACTAATTATTCATTAATTGCTTGTATGACCAATATTGTGATTGTTAAGCTTCAAAAGATTTCACATTCTAAACCCCAAGTGAAGATACTACTAGGCATGATATGAACATATAATTTCAACTTCATGATATTCAATTCATTCAACAATTTACTCATAGGATACAAGTGAAGCACAAGAGTAAATGACAAACTACTCCAAAAAGATATAAGTGAAGATCATGCGAGTAGTTAAGTAAATGGGTAGCTATTTGATGACTCTCTCTTATTTAAAAACTTTCAGATCTAAGTATTTTATTAAAATAGCAAGCAAAACAAAAGAAAATGGCATTCCAAGAATAGCACACATCATGTGAAGAAGCAAAAACTTAGGTTCAACCAAGGCTAACCGATAGTTGTTGATGAAGAAAGGTGGGATGCCTACAGGGGCATCCCCAAGTTTAGATGCTTAAGATTTCTTGGAATATTATCTTGGGATGCCTTGGGCATCCCCAAGCTTGAGCTTTTGTGTCTCCTTAATTCCTTTTATATCCCGGTTTCCCTAAATCTTTAAAACTTCATCCACACAAAACTCAACAAGAACTCGTGAGAAAAGTTAGTATGAATCAATGCAACACCTTATCATTCTCTATGTAACAAATCACTAAAATTATTATTTAACATTGCATACTAAATGCCTCTGCATATTTAATACTTCCATCCTCAAATAGAATCATTAAACAAGCAAACATATGCAAACATAACAGCAATCTGTCTAAACTGTACAGTCTGTAAAGAGTGCAATTTTACTCAAAATTCCCTAACTCCAAAAATTCTGAAAATTTACCACCCTGTAGAAAATTTATCATAGCTTATTGTGCAATATTTTATCACATTCTGACTTTTCTCAAGAATTCACGCATTAGTGTGCAACTTTCTGTTTTTCAAACAGCCACATATAGACTTGCAAAATAAGCATGGCAAAGGCTATACTTGACATTTTATATTAAATTAAAATATATAAAACATTACTCTAAATAACAGCAAGCAAATCCTAGTAAAATAAAATTATGCTCCAAGCAAAACACATATCATGTGACAAATAAAAATATAGCCCCAAGTAAGGTTACCGATAATGTTGGAGACGAAAGAGGGGATGCCTTCCGGGGCATCCCCAAGCTTAGTTGCTTGGATATTCCTTGAATATTACCTTGGGGGTGCCTTGGGCATCCCCAAGCTTAGGGTCTTTTCACTCCTTATTCTCCTCATATCGATATCTCACCCAAAACTTGAAAACTTCGATCACACAAAACTTAACAGAACTTCATGAGATGGGTTAGTATGATAAAGACAAATCATTCACTTTGGTACTGTCAAGATAAGATTCATAATTGTTTCCACATAATTCCTACTGTAATCTACAATTTCCACAATTTATATTAGGCAATATAAGCCATAGAAACCATAAAACAAGCAAACTATACATTGAAAACAGAATCTGTCAAAAACAGAACAATACGTAAAGATCTGAATTTTAGCCATACTTATGTAACTCTAAAAATTCTGAAAATTTAGGAAAACGTATGCAATTCGTAGATCAATCTTATGTAAAACATTCAGAGTTTTTCGACACTCCAGTGAATTTAAACAATTCTATTACTAGAAGAAAAAGTTTCTGTTTTTGCATAGAATCAAATCAACTATCATCCACACTATCCCAAAGGCTTTACTTGGTACTTTATTGAAACAAAAGATATAAAACATGATTAATACAGTAGCCTAATCATGTGAACACACAAAAACAGTAGGGGTAAATGTTGGGTTGTCTCCCAACAAGCGCTTTTCTTTAATGCCTTTTAGCTAGGCATGAAGATTTCAATGATGCTCGCATAAAAGTAAAGAGTTGAAACATAAAGAGAGCATCATGAAGCATATGACTAGCACTTTTAAGTCTAACACACTACCTATGCATAGGGATTTTGTGATCAAACAACTTATGGGAACAAGAATCAACTAGCAAAGGAAGGCAAAACAAGCAAAACTTAATCATAAATAGTGGATTCATCATTAAATAAAGTCATGACCTCTCCAAATCCACTTTCATCAATATAATCATCATAAATAGGAGGCATGCTATCATCATAATAATTTTTCTCATCAAAACTTGGGGGACTAAAAATATCATCTTCATCAAACATAGCATCCCCAAGCTTATGGCTTTGCATATCATTAGCATCATGGATATTCAAAGAATTCATACCAACAACATTGAAATCATGCTCATCATTCAAAGATTTAATGCCAAACATTTTATTGAACTCTTCTTCTATCAATTGAGCACAATGTTCCTTTCCATCATTTTCAAGAAAGACATGATAAAGATGAATAATATGAGGCCACCTCAATTCCATATTTTTTTAGTTTTCTTTTACGAACCAAACTAGTGATAAAACAACAAACTAAAAGATTCAATTGCAAGATCTAAAGATATACCTTCAAGCACTCACCACCCCGGCAACGGTGCCAGGAAAGAGCTTGATGTCTACTACGCAACTTTATTCTTGTAGACTCGTGTTGGGCCTCCAAGCGCAGAGTTTTGTCGGACAGTAGCAATTTTCCCTCAAGTGGATGACCTAAGGTTTATCAATCCGTGGGAGGCGTAGGATGAAGATGGTCTCTCTCAAACAACCCTGCAACCAAATAACAAAGATTTTCTTGTGTCCCCAACACAACAAATACAATGGTAATTTGTATAGGTTCACTAGTTCGGCAAAGAGATGGTAATAAAAGCGTAGTAATGATAGTAGATATTGATTTTTGTAATAGGAACAATAAAAAATTAGCAAGGTAGCAATTGATAAAACGGAGCACAAATGGTATTGCAATGCTTGAAAATGAGGCCTAGGGTCCGTACTTTCACTAGTGCAATCTCTCAACCCTGCTAATATAATTGGATCATATAACGTTCCCTCAACGTGCGATGAAGAATCACTCCAAAGTTCCTATCTAGCGGAGAACATAGGAAGAAATTGTTTGTAGGGTACAAAACCACCTCAAAGCTATTCTTTCTGATCAATCTATCCTAGAGTTCGTACTAAAATAACACCAAGCTATTCTTTCGGATCGATCTAACCAAGAGTTTGTACTAAAATAACAACATATGATACACATCAACCAACTCCAATGTCACCGCGAGTATCCGTGAGTTGATTATGCGATATGCATCAAACAATTTCAGATTCATAATACTCAATCCAACACAAAGAACCTCAATGAGTGCCCCAAGATTTCTACCGAAGAAACAAGGACGAAAATGTGCATCAACCCCTATGCATAGATTACCCCAATGTCACCTCGGGAATCCGCTAGTTGAGTGCCAAGACATAGATTAAGTGCTCTCAAATCCATAAAAGTATTCAATCCGATAAAAAACGAAATCTCAAAGGGAAAACTCAATTCATCACAACAAGATAGAGAGGGGAAAACACCATATGATCCAACTATATTAACAAAGCCCGCGATACATCAAGATCGTGCCATCTCAAGAACACGAGAGAGAGAGATTAAACACGTAGCTACTCATACAAACTCTCAGCCCCGAGGGTGGACTACTCGCTCCTCGTCATGGTGGCCGCCGGGATGATGAAGATGGCCACCGGTGATGATTTCCGCCTCCGGCAGGGTGCCGAACCTGGTCTAGATTGGTTTTTCATGGCTACAGAGGCTTGCGGTGGTAGAACTTTTGATCTAGGGTTGTTTCTGATGGTTTCTCTATTTATAGGATTTTTCAGCATTGGAATCACGCGAAGATGGGCTTCGAGGTGGGCACAACCCACCTGGGCGCGCCTGGGCCTCCTGGCGCGCCCAGGTGTCTTGTGCTCACCTCCTTCACCTTCTGGTCCTCCCACGAAGCTTCTAGTGCCTCTTTTGTTAAAAAAAGCGTTAAAAAGTTTCGTTGCATTTGGAGAACTTTTATTTCTGCACAAAAAACAACACCACGGTAGTTGTTCTGAAATCAGCGTTAGTCCGGATTAGTTCCATCCAAATCATACCAAAACCATATAAAATTGTTGTAAACATGGCATGAATACTTCATAAATTATAGATACGTTGGAGACGTATCATACGACCTTTGAAGAAATTGACGTGAAGACTTTGTTTTCATAGTTTCTTTTCTTCTTCTTTGAGTCATAGGAAAAATCGTACTGTTAAAGGGGGTCTAGGTGAATCATATTTCACATTTCCAAAGTGATGCTCAAACCTATTCAAACCTATACACAAAAGCCGCTTCGAGTGAAGCCTTTGGAAATCTCCAATACAGCTGACGCATTTGCTAGCGATAGTGACGAAGTTCATCTGGTCGCTGACGAATTTGGTCACGCTGAGGAGTTAGGAGTTCGCCAGTGTGTTCTGCCTAAAAGTGAGGAAATTGAGTGTCCCCACGAATTTGAGTGCCTAAAAGTGCCAGCTATCGAGTGGATCCTTATCCTGACAACGGTCGAATCAGAGAAGGGCATTTATGACAATTCATGTCAGGTTGCCCCCTGGCTATAGATAGCCGCCCCCCTCCACAACCACTTGTTAGTTGGTTGCTCCGAGAGAACTTGACACTTGTCACAAGAGAGCAACCCATCCTCTGATTACTTTGAGAGAATCCTAAGTGAGGAAAAACCCAGAGCCAAAAGTGATTGAGCATCACTGAAGAGATTGATCTGTGTAATCCGACACCTATTACCTTTGAAGACTGTCATTCTTCCAGACGGTTAGGCGTCAAGTTTTGAGTACACCATTTGTCATTGTGGTGTGCCAGTGAACAAGTCTGTGAAGGTTTTGGAAGTCTACCTTGAAGACTTACCATGAGTGATTGGGCGAGGACTAAGTGACCTTAGCTCAAGAGGAATACGGTGAGGACTGTGTGTCCTCTGAGTTGTGACTCAGCCGCCTCAACCAGACGTACAGTTGATGCAGCAATTGGAACTGGTCAACCAAATTCCATTGTCTTCACCAAGCCATCCTGGTTTCAAATTCCTCAACCCTCTCTTACTTTATTTCCTAGCTGAAGAATTTGTGACATGTGCTCTGACTAATTTGAACTGAAGAATTTCATCACGTTATCTTTCATTTCCTCAGTTCATTTTCTTCATGCGTGTATGAATGTATGATTGCATGTTCTTCACTCTTACGTATCCTGATTGCATGTACTCTGATTCTATGATGACCTAGTTTCCCCTGTGTTTCTATTTCTTCACTCTGATCTTCGTCAAATTCTTCAGAGTTTGACGAATTTCTAAAAATCTCCCATTCACCCCCCCTGGGAGTAAACCTGCGCTTTCAATTGTCCCATGTGAGGAATAAAAAAGAGAGGCCAAATGAGCCCAAGAAAAAAAGAGGCCAAAGTGCCCAACAAAAAGAAAAAAAGAAAAAAAGGAGAAAAGAAAAAAGATAAATAAATGAGAGAAAAAGAGAGAAGGGACAATGTTACTATCCTTTTCCACACTTGTGCTTCAAAGTAGCACCATGTTCTTCATGATAGAGTCTCCTATTTTCTCATTTTCATATATTACTAGTGGGAATTTTTCATTATAGAACTTGGCTTGTATATTCCAATGAAGGGCTTCCTCAAATGCCCTAGGTCTTCATGAGCAAGCAAGTTGAATGCACACCCACTTAGTTTTCTTTTGAGCTTTCATACACTTATAGCTCTAGTGCATCCGTTGCATGGCAATCCCTACTCCTTGCATTGACATCAATTGATGGGCATCTCCATAGCCCTTGATTAGCCTCGTCAATGTGGGACTTTCTCTTTTTTTGTCTTCTCCACACAACCTCCAACATCATACTCTATTCCACCTATAGTGCTATATCCATGGCTTACGCTCATATATTGCATGAGAGTTGAAAAAGCTGAAGCGCTCTAAAAATTATGAACCAATTTCTTGGCTTGTCATCGGGGTTATGCATGATAAATACTTTGGGTTAAGAAGGTGGAGCATGAAAAGACTTTATGATTTTGTAGGGATAACTTTCTTTAACCATGATATTTTGAAAAGACATGATTGCTTTTTAGTATGCTTGAAATATTATTGTTTTTATGTCAATATTAAACTTTTGTTTTGAATCTTATGGATCTAAATATTCATGCCACATAAAGAAAGATTACATGATAAACATGTTTGGATTCCACATCAAAAATTCTGTTTTTATCATTTACCTACTCGATGACGAGCAGGAATTAAGCTTGGGGATGCTTGATACGTCTCCAACGTATCTATAATTTTTGATTGCTCCATGCTATTATATTATCAATCTTGGATATTTTATATGCATTATTATACTATTTTATATAATTGTTTGGGACTAACTTATTAACCTAGTGCCATGTGCCAGTTGCTGTTTTTTCCTTGTTTTTGTCTTTGTAGAAAATCAATACCAAACGGAGTCCAAATGCAACGAAACTTTTTGAGGATTTTTCTTGGACCACAAGGCACCCTGGAAGCTTCGGGTGGAGGTCAGAAGAGCAATGAGATGGCCGCAAGCTCAGGGGCGTGCCCCACAGGCTTGTGGGCCACCCGTGGCACTTCCAACCCTGATTTTTCTTCTATAAATATCCAAATATTCCATGTAGACCGGAGGGCACACCAAAAATACTTTTCTGCCGCCGCAAGTTTCTGTCTTCGTGAGATCCCATCTGGAGACCTTTTTCGGTACTCTGCCGTAGGGGGATTCGATCTCGGAGGGCTTCTACATCAACCTTGTTGCCCTTCCAATGATGTGTGAGTAGTTTACCACAGACCTACGGGTCCATAGCTAGTAGCTAGATGGCTTCTTCTCTCTCTTTGATCTTCAATACAATGTTCTCCTTGCTGTTCTTGTTGATCTATTTGATGTAATCTTCTTTTGCGGTGTGTTTGTTGAGATCCGATGAATTGTGGGTTTATGATCAGATTATCTATGAATAATATTTGAGTCTTCTCTGAACTCTTTTATGCATGATTTATATAGCTTTGTATTTCTCTCTGATCTATTGATTTGGTTTGGCCAACTAGATTAATTTTTCTTACAATGGGAGAGGTGCTTTGTAATGGGTTCAATCTTGTAGTGCTCAACCCAGTGGCAGAAAGGGACATGACACGTATTTGTATTGTTTCCATTAAGGATAAAAAGATGGGGTTTGTTCATAGTGATTGGATCTATCCCTCTACATCAAGTCATCTTGTTTAGGCGTTACTCCGTTTTTGTTAACTTAATACACTAGATGCATGCTGGATAGCGGTCGATGTGTGGAGTAATAGTAGTAGATGCAGGCAGGAGTCGGTCTACTTGTCTCGGACGTGATGCCTAGATACATGATCATTGCCTTTGATATTGTCATAACTATGCGCTTTTCTATCAATTGCTCAAGAGTAATTTGTTTACCCATCGTATGCTTTCTTTCAAGAGAGAAGCCTCTGGTGAAAACTATGGCCCCTGGGCCTACTTTTATCATATTATTTTCAGATCTATAAAATAAAAAACACACAAATACCTTGCTGCAATTTATTTACTTTTATTTTATATCTTTTACTATCATATCTCATCCGTGCAAGTAACCGTGAAGGGATTGACAACTCCTTTATCGCGTTCGGTGCAAGTATTTTTTTTGTTTGTGCAGGTGCAACCATTGGTGACTTGTGTGTTCCTCCTACTGGATTGATACCTTGGTTCTTAACTGAGGGAAATACTTATCTCTACTTTGCTACATCACCCTTTCCTCTTCAAGGGAAAAACCAACGCAAGCTCAAGAAGTAGCATGTATCCATATATACTCAAATCATCTGTGAAGGTATGAAAATAACAGTATCCACCGCGTGCTTCAACATTCATCGGACCGCATACATTGGTATGTATTATTTCCAATAAGTCATTAGCTCGCTCCATTGTTCCGGAGAACAGAGTTTTAGTCATCTTGCCCATGAGGCATGGTTCACATGTCTCAAATGATTCATAATCAAGAGATTCCAAAAGTCCATCAGCATGGAGTTTCTTCATGCGCTTTACACCAATATGACCTAAGCGGCAGTGCCACAAATATGTGGTACTATCATTATTAACTTTGCATCTTTTGGCATCAATGTTATGAATATGTGTATCACTACGATCGAGATTCAACAAGAATAAACCATTCACAAGGGGTGCTTGACCATAAAAGATATTACTCATATAAATAGAACAATCATTATTCTCTGACTTAAATGAATAACCATCTCGCAATAAACAAGATCCAGATATAATGTTCATGCTCAACGCAGGCACCAAATAACAATTATTTAGGTTTGAAACTAATCCCGAAGGTAGATGTAGAGGTAGCGTGCCGATGGTGATCACATCAACCTTGGAACCATTTCCGACGCGCATTGTCACCTCGTCCTTAGCCAGTCTTCATTTATTTCATAGCTCCTGTTTCGAGTTACAAATATTAGCAACCAAACCAGTATCAAATACCTAGGTGCTACTACGAGCACTAGTAAGGTACACATTAATAACATGTATATCAAATATACCTTTGTTGACGTTGCCATCCTTCTTATCCGCCAAATACTTGGGGCAGTTCCGCTTCCAGTGACCATCCCCCTTGCAGTAGAAGCACTCAATCTTAGGTTTGGGCCCAGCGTTGGGTTTCTTCATGGGAGCGGCAACTGTCTTGCCATTCTTCTTGAAGTTCCCTTTCCTGAAACTAGTGGTCTTTCTAACCATCAACACTTGATGCTCCTTCTTGATTTCTACCTCCGCGGCCTTAAGCATTGCGAAGAGCTCGGGGATCATTTTCTCCATCCCTTGCATATTGTAGTTCATCACCAAGCCCTTATAGCTTGGTGGCAGTGACTGTAGAACTCTGTCAATGACCGTGTCATCTGGAAGATTAACTCCCAACTGAGTCAAGCGGTTGTGAAAACCAGACATTTCGAGTATATGCTCACTAACAGAACTGTTCTCGTCCATCTTGCAGCTAAAGAACTTGTCGAAGGTGTCATACCTATCAACCCAGGCATGATCTTGAAATACCAATTTCAGCTCCTGGAACATCTCATATGTTCCATGGTGCTCAAAACGTCTCTAGAGCCCCGGTTCTAAGTCGTAAAGCATGGCGCACTGAACTATCGAGTAGTCATCAGAATGTGCCTGCCAGATGTTCATAACATCCACAGACAACGCTGGAGTGGGTGCGGCACCTAGCGGTGCATCAAGGACATAAGCCTTCTGTGCAGCAATGAGGATTATCCTCAAGTTACGGACCCAGTTGGCATAGTTGCTTCCATCATCTTTCAACTTAGCTTTCTCTAGGAACGCATTAAAATTCAGGGGAACTACAGCGTGGGCCATTGATCTAGAACACAAATTTTGCAAAGACAATTAAGACTAAGTTCATGATAATTAGTTCAATTAATCAATTACTAACGAACTCCCACTTAAATCAACATCCCTCAAGTTTTCTAAATGATACATGATCCAAATCAACTAACCCATGTCTGATCATCACGTGAGATGGGGTAGTCATCAGTGGTGAACATCTCCATGTTGATCATATCTACTATATGACTCATGTTCAACCTTTCGGTCTCATGTGTTCCGAGGCCATGTCTGTACATGCTAGGCTCTTCAAGTTTAAACAAAGTATTCTGCATGTGTAAAATTGGCTTACACCCTTTGTATGCGAACGTAGAGTCTATCACACCCGATCATCACGAGGTGCTTGAAAACGATGAACTTTTGCAACGATGCATATTTAGGGAGAACACCATTTCTTGAAATTAAGTGAAGGGATCATCTTATAATGCTACCGTCATCCTAAGCAAAATAAGATGCATAAAAAGATAAACATCACATGCAATCAATATGTGACATGATACGACCATTATCATCTCGTGCCTTTGATCTCCATCTCCAAAGCACCAACATGATCTCCATCGTCACCAGCATGACGCATGATCTCCATTATCATGATCTCCATCATCGTGTCGTCACGTGGTCGTCTCGCCAACTATTGCTTCTACAACTATTGCTAACGCATAGCGATAAAGTAAAGCAATTACATGGTGATTAATAAATTAAAGACATCCCTATGGCTCCTACCGGTTGCCATACTCATCGACATGCAAGTCGTGAACCTATTAAAAACATGATCATCTCATACATCAACATATATCACATCACATTTTGGCCATACCACATCACAACATGCCATGCAAAAACAAGTTAGACGTCCTCTACTTTGTTGTTGCAATTTTTACGTGGCTGCTAGGGCAAACTATAAGAACCGTTCTTATCTACGCAAAACCACAACGGTGATATACAAGTTGCATTTTAACTTTCTACAAGGACTGCCGTTGTCAAATTAGATTCAACTAAGGTGGGAGAGACAGACACCCGCAAAGCCACTTTTATGCAATACAAGTTGCATGTCAGTCAGTGGAACTGGTCTCTTGTGCATGGACAAGTAAGGTTGGTCTGAGCCACTTCATCCCACAATACCGTTGAATCCAAATAAGACAAAGAAAGTAAGCAATTTGAATATCAACGCCCACAACTTCCTTGTGTTCTACTCATGCATATACATCTACGCATAGACTTAGCTCATGATGCCACTGTTGGGGAACGAAGGATGAAAATCAAAAAAATTCCTACGAACACCCAAGATCTATCTAAGGAGAAGCATAACAACGAGAGGGGAGAGTGTGTCTACGTACCATCGTAGACCGTTAAGCGGAAGCGTATATCACGCGGTTGATGTAGTCGTACTCGTCACGATCCAATCGCGATCAAAACCGATGAAGTACCGAACGGATGGCACCTCCGCGTTCAGCACACGTATGGCTCGGTGACGTATCCTCCTCCTTGATCCAGCAAGTGAGGGAGGAGAAGTAGATGGGATCACGGGCAGCACGACAGCATAATGGTGATGGTGGTGGAGTGATTCCGACAGGGCTACGTCGAGCGCTACCGAAACAACGAAGACGGAGGAGTTACAAAGTAATGGGAGAGAGAAGGGGGCCAAGGGCTTGTGTGTCCTCTGGGGGTGCCTGTTCCCCTCTATATATAGGTGGAGGGGCATGGTGGCCAGCCCTCCAAGCCCTAGGGCAGGCGGGGGGAGGAGTTGGACTCCTAGTCCAATTCCCTCCTTTTCATACACAGGTGGACTTTCCACCCTTCCCAGCCACATGGGCCTTGAGGGACTTGTGTGCCTAGCCCAATATGGCTAGGGTGCCTCCCCTCAGCCCATGCTAACCCTTGGTGGATTTCCGGACTCCGCCGGAAATTTCCGGAACCTTCTGGAAGCTTCCCGGTACAATGCCGAAAAAGCTGAAACTTTTTCGAAAACCCTGAAAGCAACTTTCCATATATAAATCTTTACCTCTGGACCATTTTGGAACTCCTCGTGACATCCGGGATCTCATCCGGGACTCCGAACAACATTCAGTCACCAACATGCATATCCCAATATTACTCTAGCGTCACCAAACGTTAAGCGTGCGGACCCTACGGGTTCGAGAATCATGTAGACATGACCGAGACACCTCTCCGGTCAATAACCAATGGCGGAACCTGGATGTCTGTATTGGTTCCTACATATTCCACGAAGATCTTTTATCGGTTGAACCACGATGTCAAGGATTCGGTTAATCCTGTATGCAATTCCCTTTGTCCGGCGATATGTTACTTGCCCGAGATTCGATCGTCGGTATCTCCATACCTAGTTCAATCTCGTTACCGACAAGTCTCTTTACTCGTTCTGTAATACAAGATCTTTACTCATTAGCCACATTGCTTGCAAGCTCTTTACGACGTTGTATTACCGAGAGGGCCCAGAGATATCTCTCCGTCACACGGAGTGACAAATCCCAGTCTCGACCCATGCCAACCCAACAGAAACCTTCAGAGATACCTGTAGAGCACCTTTATGATCACCCAGTTATGAAGTGACGTTTGATAGCACACAAGGTATTCCTTCGGTATCCGGGAGTTGCATGATCTCATTGTCTTAGGAATAGATACTTGACATGAAAAAAACTATAGCAATAAACTCAAGTGATACGATCGAATGCTAAGCTTACGGTTGGGTCTTGTCCATCACATCATTCTCCTAATGATGTGATCCCGTTATCAAATGAAAACTCATGTCTATGGTTAAGAAACCTTAACCATCTTTGATCAACGAGCTAGTCTAGTAGAGGCTCACTAGGGACATAGTATTTGTTTATGTATTCACACATGTATTTAAGTTTCCGGTCAATACAATTCTAGCATGAATAATAAACCTTTATCATGAACAAGGAAATATGATAATAACCAATTTATTATTGCCTCTAGGGTATATTTCCAACAAGAACCGCCTCCTCCCGGTCGTACAGTGCCACAGTAACAGCCTCCTCCAGGAACTTGTTGTTGCCTCAGACTGCATGGAAGTGGTAACTAATATTAAGAAGGGAGCTATGCCATCATATGCTCCGGTGCTGAGGGGCATACAGTTTAGTAGATTATTATTTTCTAAGGTTGATTTTTGCTTTGAGCATAGAGATAATAATTTTGAAGCCCACACTTTAGCCAAAGGAGCTGCATCTCTTGGAGTGGGCCGCCATCTGTGGCTAGAGGTTTTACCGGATGTTGCTTGTATCCCTCTTGATTTGAACCTTGAATAAATCCCTAGTTACCCTAAAAAAACCTACTAACACAGCACAAGAGGAGACACGTCTATTTTGCTCTCGATGATCTTCTCTTTCTTTTTTCAAAACACCTTGACTGTTACACACTCCGACCACCCTGACATGTATGAGAAATTGTCTCCTCCGTGAATTTACATATACTCCCTCCTTCCCAAAATATAAATACATGTGCATACAAGGTTTATCTTGTCTTAAGTAAAAAAAAATGAACAAGTTAGAAAAAATAACATTTACAATACAGATTCACATGAAATATTCATAGGGTATATATTCAATATCTTAAATGTTCATATTTTTCTATAAATTTTATCAGAGTTTATAAGGTTTAACTTTGAAAAAAATCCCAATATACACTGTATTTAGACAGAGATGGAGTACGGTTTCGTATATTTTTATTTTAGTATGTTAACGTCAATATCATTGATTGTGTATCTCTGCAGACTCGTAAAGGTGGACTGTCACAATGATAATTCATAGTTGATCACGAGAAGATGCTCCCAAGTAAACAGTAAAATCAAAGAAAATAGCAACAAAAATAAAAAAAATCTGATTTTTTTTTGCATCAAAGATGTGTTTTCTAAGGGTGTGCAGAATTTCATGGTGATTTTTTGACATCGGAGGAGCTTGGGACAGGAAAAAAATCATTGCTTCAAAATAAAAAGTTTGAACCTTTCTCAAAATGACGTTTTTTGTCCATCGATTCAATGTCAAATTGCCACGAAATTTTGCACACGCCTAAAAGACTTGTCCGTCTTTGAAGCCATATAAAAAAAGATATTTGATTTATTGTGCAAGCAGACGCTCCCTAGCACCAAAACATCGTCCCCTCATCACAACATCATCTCCTAGGATGAGCTAATTCCCTGACTATCATTCTTCGTTCGCATTTTCCCTCCCTCACCATCGTTAAGGGTCACCTCCAGCAAAGACCAGATGAGAAATGGCAGCGCCGGGGCCGCTCACCTCCTCCTATGGGTATAGTTTTTTAGGGGTAGGGTATAGTTGTTTCTTTTAATTAAGGAGCTTTATTGCATAGTAGAAATTCGAATACAATCAGCCACAAGGCTGTTAACTATGAAGGAGGGATAAGACTCCATCCAACAATCAGAAACTAATAAAGCAGTAGCATGTTTTGCACAGAGGTCAGCCGCAACATTGGCTTCCCTAATAACATGCTGAACCGAGAATGAAGCAAAGGATGTGGCTCTTTCCTTGATTTCATCGAAGATAGGCATCACAATCGACCTGAGATTATGATGCGAATTCCAGAGGTTCACGACCTCCAGGCAATCGACCTCCATTACCACATGCGAGAAGCCCCTTAGATGGGCAAAAATGACACCTTCTCGCAAGGCAAGAACTTCAGCAATGAAGGGATCAGTAACACCGGGCATGGGCTTGCTCCAGGCACCCATGAATGAGTCACAATAGTTGAAGTTGGCAATGGCGTAGCATAGTGGGCTGGCACCTTTTGGTAGGGTCACGATGGGTGGCCAGCTTGGGGGAGACCCTCCCTCGTCTCCGTTCAGGCCTTGGACCGTGGCGGATTGTTTGTTGATTAGTTGTGACTAGGGAGCATCCGTTGGTGGGTGGTGAACATATCCAGTGCACCAAAGGCATCTATGCATGGGATGCAACAAGCTATTTCGGACTATTGGATGGATATTCGATGGATGCAGTCTAGCTGGTAGATGGATTGTTGGCACATTAGCAAAAAAAAGCCCTCACGCAATATCAAAATCAACCCACACTCCATAATTTTCCTCTGTCATCATTAAATGCATATTTGTAATTTCTTTTTCACACATAGAAATGACCATATATGTTGAACCATATATCCGAATGTAGATCTTATTGACCATCATCTTTGTTTTGATGAGATATTCGAAACAAGACTGATGTTGGATATGTTTTTCTATTTTTTTTTTGTTTTCGAACTTGACCGCAACATTTATAAGTTTCTAGTCAAATAGAAAAATGTAGTAAATATTGGTCTTGTTCCAAAGATCTCATCGAAAGAAATATTATAGCCAAAACGGAACCAAAATCGTACATTTGGTTAAAAAATATATAACCCTTTTGTATCTAGACCCAAAAAAATAAACATACATATTTATTGCTGAGAGAATAAGATGCAGATTGTAGGTTGAATTAAAAAAAAACAGAAGGACAATTTTGCGAATATGCCAACAATCCACCTTCTAGCCAAACCACACTCCTCATGTTTTCATCCAATGGCCCAAAGTCACGTGGTAAACTAGGTGCACAGATTAGCCCGTTTCACGGGATACGTTCTCGGCTGCAATGTGCAGTGCACCCCCGTGATTCTCCAACTATTCATGGAATGCTTATGTGGCATGGGTAACTGTCCATTCCCCTATGAATGGAGGGTTGCGTCATGTCATACATGTTGGTTTGTAAGATAGCCAAGGGTCCATTTGGTTGTCTGCATCATTTTTTGCCTCCTTGCATTTGTGACTTAGTTCCGCCTGGCTGACTAAAAACAAGCTCTAGGCCATGTTTTGCAACATGTTTGGTTGCCAACATTAAGGCAGCAAATTCCCCACAATATTTCATTGCCCGCATTTCGTGATTTTTAGCTGGGATCGTGCACTACACGGCGTTTGGTTGGACACGTTCGGCTCGATGTAGTAACCTTGTACCCCAATGTGGTGAGCTTACCATCTACTACCTCCCTAACCATTGTTCATTGCATGTTACATATGATCACAACGATCACGGGATAAAAGTAATACCACAATGACGACGAACTGAATGAAGATTACCAAGTTATTCATCCCACACAACCCTATATGACCTGCACCCTTGCCTACTCCAGGATAGCTCTTCTCTTTGAGCATGAACTTGGAGTAGTCACCCTCTGCGTTCTGCCTACTCTTAAATATTTTATAGCAGTTGTCTTTGTAATCGCTCACTTTTTCATGGCATGTACCTCATGAACCATAGACTCCTGAAACCATCCCTGAGTACACCACATATCACTTCATATACCACTACAAAAGATCAAAAGTTCTAATAGCAGGCAAAGCGACACAACATATGAAACAGGAGCAACATAGGCATACATGATCATATACCCAAAAAAGCAGCATAAGTTCATCCTAACTACTATAGTGTCATCCTGCCATCACATCCAAAAGCGGGTGTAATCCTACCACTGCAAGTTCACCATCAGCATGAGGGGTTAATATATACCACCTCATCAAAACATACAGACTAGCTAGTGTTTTAAAGCCCTAGCTACCACAAAATGTACATCATCATCATCATGCATGCCATCACCACCACCAGACCATAGAACTAGAAGTAGGACTTGCCCAGCCAGGTCCTAATCCAGAGGGCCATATGATGTGCTTCCATCCAACAAACCCAAGACCCTGCACCCTTTTGTCCGGCAGGTGGCTAAGAGTCACCATCCAAGCCTCCTGATGAAGCAACCCGGTTCATGAAAACGCTATAGAGGGAAGGGTGGGCATCGACATGATTGCTCTTCCTGATGGTGGATGTCACCTCCTTCACCGCATCGGTCATGTTGCTAAAGATGCTAAGCTCCTCCTCCATCAAATTTCTCCTCTTCCTCTTCCTCTCATGAGCAGGATAGTGATTTGCCATCAAGGATGATGTTCTCCAGCTCCTGGGTGTCTAGATACTTAGGCATAGGCGAACCAAGAGGCTGGAGCCCATGGCATGCTTGCCGGTAGCCAGACCCCAGGAGAAGTTAGTCTGCATCTGAGAGTAGTTTGGGATGGGAGTGTTGAGGAATTCAGCGTCCTTGGGGTGGTCCTAAGAAAGAAACACAACAATGTCAGCCGTGATTGGCATGTTAGAGCAGGAAAAGAAGTGAAACAAAGTGGTACCGGTAATGCTCTTCCTCCAACAAGATCGTGAATGTCCTGATCTCATTGTGCACCACTAAGGTCTCTGAGCTTGGACACGTCTCGTTGTCCACTTCCTGAGGTGATTGTAGACCTAGGTTGAGGTCACCTCTATCCCACGGAACTCAAAGACCTGCTTGGCAACAACATTGAGGTGCACCTCCTTGAAGCCCTTTTCAGTCCTAACCCCACCGGAGATGATCTCACACATCCTGTTAAGCAAAACATGGACAAGAAAGACTGCCATTTCATCGTGTACCCCTTCCCAAACCCCCCAATCGCTACCTTTTGTACCCTTAGTGGTCGCCTTAGTAGCTGTCGTAGTAGCTGGCACATGCATCACCACCACTAAAGATGGTTGCTAATTAAGGTCTTCGGTGTTTATGTCCTACAATGATGAGCATTAGGACTATAGAACAAAAACAATACATGCTACACATGGACAGATCTTCAAGCTCAACACACTAGCACATCTCGCAAACTAGCATTGATTGATCATGAAGTTTAGCGCACTACCACACCTACCTATCTACCATACTACTATACTACACGTACTATCATACAACCCTGCAACCAGGTGAGGTGAGTGCAGCTGTGGCTCATTGAGATTCGTGCCATCCTCGATGGCCCGACGAAGCTCTTGCAGCTCCAGGCTGTCATTGCCTGCTCACACTCTCAGGCACTGTTAGGTTCTCGTGCCTCTTCCTCCGAGCCCACGGCGGTTCTCGAAGTCCGAGGCACGGGCAGCTCACGACGCGAGGCAAGCGCTACAATTGCCTCCATGCCCTTCGACTCCAACGAGGACCGAATCATCCGTGACATCCTCCATTGCTCCTTGATCACTGTGGAAACGGATGCTCGTCGCTGCCGCTGCAAGAATGCGAAGGCATCACAGCAGGGCATCGAGGAGTCCGAGCGGGTCGCGGTTGAGCAAGCGGCCGCCGCTAGAGCCCATCATCTCGTTGCGGAGTAGGCCTGTGCCACCCGACGCCTCGTCGGGCTCCTCTCCTCCTCCTCCGACTCGTCGACCACCTTCTCCAACCTATATGCCATCTTCGCGATGTCCTACTGTCGGGCGAGGCGAAGCGGCGAACATCATCGTCCTATCTATCCTATTTAGTCCTAGTATCCAGTCTTCTCCATCGTTTGTCGTATGAACTTGCTACCCGCGGACCTCTTATCCTAGTTTATTTGTGTATGAACTCGCCATGGCTGTGTATGAATTTGCTATGTATCTATTATTGTTATTTCTATGCGTTTTAATCGAAGTTGCATGAATTTGTATGAATTCGAGGGTTCGGATACGCTGTCCGTGAACAAACAGGGAGTCATTTGAAGATGCAAGTACGTGGACAGTGCCACGGATCTGGCATTTCTTTTGGGAAATACTTTCTATCTATAGTCTGATTATCTATAGTCTGATAGGAGACCATCGTCAGACCACTCGGTGACCGTCGATTCAATTAGAATCTTATGGTTGTAGATACCTCTTATCCTGTGGGCCAAGAAGCTAATTACGTGCACCATCCCCACATAATTACTTCCCTCATTAATCACTCTTCCGTATCCCGTCTCCGGTCTCACCTCACCTCTCAAGGAACCTCCCCATCGTCGCCGCCAACTGCACCACCCCGGCCTCCCCGATCTCAGTGATCACCTGTTGCCTCCTTCTCACCTCGCCGTCAAGCCGGAGATCAACCTCATCGGGCTCTCTAGATCTGTTCCCCTGCTACCTGCTGACTCCCAGATCTGTTCCTCTGCTCCTCCCCACCCCATGGTGATCTCCACTTATGCAACCTCCAGAAATATTGCATGCAGATGTACCGTCCCGACCTCGATTCGGTGCTTCACAATGTTGCCCATCGGATGAATCTGCTGCCGGAGTCGGACCCAACGCCAGGAGAACCTGCAGCGGCTTCAACATTTTATTTGTAAATTTCTGTAAGTTGTTGACTGCCAATCGCCCCCAGTTGAAAATTGAAGGTATTGCACTGCGTCGATCTTCCCTGTTTTGTCAATTTGCAATTGCCACATAGTAATTTTGTTTGTAATTCATTGCCTGCCGAGTGTTCGGAGTAATCCTGAGTTTAGTTGAGTTGAGTTAGATTTTATTTGTGTTGGAGTCATGTGTCGCTGGTTGTATAGGACTCCATTCTGAATTTAGACTAACTAGTCGTCAACCCGTGCGCTTGCACGGGCTAGACATATATACAGTTGTAAAATAATTGTGTCAAAATATTGTTCGAAAAATATATGCCACACTTAACCATGAAGTATTAGAAAGGAACATGGTAACTGGAATGAATAAGTTAAAAAAGGTTTTGAGTGAAAAGTAATAATACCATGTGACTGATGGTTATTTGTAAAGCATATTGGTTGTAGTAGATCTTCTACGCATATATTACACCCTCATAATATTAATATATATCATATAGTTGTAAGATTATATTGATATAACCCTTTGTATGTTATTTAATTACAAACATACTTTTAATTAATCATCAAGGTTAATCCATTAAAATTGTATTGTTGTTTAACCACGTAAGCACATTTTCGGACAAAAAGAATAGTAGATGAGAAATCACTAACAATCTAGGCTGCTGCAATAGTTGAATGCTTCGTGTAACTACCACCTTTGCTGCTGGGAAAAATACTTTATCGAGGAAAAATAACTTCTTTTAGGTTGTATGTCAATTTTCTGTACATTAACATGCCATCGTTTATAAATTATTGTGCAATGCACAAAACTATAATATTTTTAACAAAATTGTTTCGGAAATTTGGTTGGTTAGTGTATATTACTCTTGTTTAACATCAATGTATAATAAAATTATAAAATAGGGATATCTCACATTGCTTTCTCTATATACAAATGCCTAGTATATTTCTTTGATATTTTTTTCTCTAATGGACATGGAATATAGAACACCAACTCTTTCTTGTATCAGATATAGCACCAATGATACCTCAAGGTTCTTATTTTTTTTGAAATAGTGGGATATCCAAGGCAGGGAAAGAAATTCAGTCTTACCGGATAGAAGGCAAGAGTTTTTCCCTTTTTTTGTCTCTATTGGACATAAGAATTTCTACTGTGTGTATGAGTCTTACTGTACTTAGAAACTTATATATATTCACCACAAAAACATCTGTATTCAACATGGGCAGAAAAACAAAGCGGTCTTGAACTATGCACTGCCGATATAAATATTATGCGCAGTTGCTTCAGTTATATTGGTCTTTACATGTGAAATGGAGAACTTAAAACCAACTGGGAAAAAGTCGGATGAAAAATTTGCGGAAAGATGGCTAGACTACCACCGTTGGGGTATTTGAGCATTTAGCCTGGACTACTTTCTTCCTGTAAGCATTGAGAACATGAAGCAATGCATCTGTGGAGAAAGGTGTGTCAAACAGTGATGGGATGTGTGTGTGTGTGTGTCAACTGGTAATGCTTTGACAATCAACGACGCTAGATAAATTGTGCTACTAACCTATAATGATACAGCACCTGATCAGGCCACCAGGGTTATTCAGAGAAAGAAAGGTAATATCATCAATGAAGCCCTTCAACTATACGATGATGAATCAAGCCAGAAATCTAGGAAGACATGCGGAAGCGCTCATCAGCAAATGATTTCAATATTCAATCCTGCTTAAAAACTGTTACTTGTAAGTGTATCAACTAAGTATATAAAAATACTCACAGATTCGTGCACCTCCAAATTTAATTGTTTTCCACTGGCATTTTTCTCTTCCATCTTTCTTAGCTGTTGTACCTGCAAGGTGACAACCACATTAGCTTGATACTTGGCCGACTTCACAATGGTGCTCCACTGATTGTTCAAGAGGCGAGATCACATATAGAGAGTGACTGTAAGGGACTTCGGTGTGAAATTAGAACAACCATTTAGAGTTTCTTCCATACACAGCTTGGTGATGATTGAATTAAGGAATCAATCTGCATGTCTGCATAGCTCGATCCTTTGGTTCAAAGAATAAAAGGAAATAAGATGCAGTAGAGGAAAAATTAGAGGATAATCATGTTCAAGGAAGTGCATGTGCATCGGTGCATCAATCCCACTTTTGGCAGTGCCCTTGGCTGGCCTTTGAAGACGAATTTGATGCTGCTGTACAATAGGTTGGAAACTTCCGAAATGGACCACGCGCCCTGCGACGGTCATGTTGCCAATCATTCATAATTACAAACTTTGGTAGGGATCCCAAACTCTGGTATAGTCAATCTTTATGCATGTGCGAGCGCACCAATGTAGAAACTTATGAACTGGTGGATTTATCAACAATTGGCATATGTTACTTGTGCACATGCATTGAATAAAATTGCGCTGAAGTTAGGTAGGATAAATACCGAACAATCTATAGTAGCTCCTTACCTTGCTGGTATGAATGATAGATTGATGGCGAGTATATTAAAATATGTATTCCTTAAGTAAAACTGTAGAAAATATCACTGCACCATAGATCTACAATTAAAGTTTAGCAATTAAATGGATCAGACTTCCACATTGACACAATTCATCAATATTAAATTAGGACAAAAAAACTGCATATACATTTCAGTAAATGTGGGAGATGTTTGGGTAGAAGGGTCCAGTTGTTAACATGTAACTTTATTAGATGATACATGAACCGAGTATAGATATATGACGCTGAAGATTAGGCTCCATAGAATGCAAGCAAAAGACTAAGTAAACATGGAAGATGAACAATACAGAAAGCCATGTCATGATATTTCAAAAATAAATTAAGCATGGGCAGCACACAGCAAGATTAAGGGGCTGTTTGGTTCCTGCCCAGGACCACCCTGCCAAATCATGGGCATCACGGGCGAGCCAAAAAATTGGCGGCTGATTCGGCCGCCTGCTTTTTGCCAGCGAATTGGCGCAAAAAGTAGAGAGAAGAAGCTGCGACGAGTTGGCGTGCCAACATTTTGGTTCCCATCCAAACAAGGTGCAGCCTTCCAGTCAACGCCAATATATTGGCAGGGCATGCGATGGCAACTATCCAAACAGCCCCTAAATCAGAAATCTTGCTCAAGCTGTCAGCAATGCTGTAGCGTCAACTCAAGAGATTGCACGATCTCCTTCGTAGACCCTCCTACCCTCCTGCGGCGAGGGGCAACATCTTCTAGCCAATCCTCTCTGCAATCTCATTCTCCTCCATCCTCTGCACCATATCTTCTCTGTAGACCCTCCTCAAGCGGGGGAGAAGAAGGATCGCATGCACTGTTCTCCGATCTTTCATTGAGTCTAGCCACGCTAGGAGCAGCAAGCCAGCGGCCGCCTCTTCCATCCACAATGCCATGGTCCTTGTCAAGTAGTCATGCCACTGTCGTCCTTTACCTCTAGATTTTCAATTGAGTTTCCTGTTCTCAGCCGCATCAAAGTTCTCTGGATGGATGAGTATTACCGATAGAGATGTTGAACCAAACACGTTTATCTTTTTGTCAATACCACTAACAGTACCTGCTTAATCGGATTACAAATACCTTTGAAGTAGTAGCTATTAGGGTCAGGCGTGTAGCCGCTGATAATGCCTGCGGGTGTGAATACCTCAAACACCGTGGGATAATCTCCTATCGGGTGGTGCAGCCCTGATAGTTCCACTGCAGCAGGTCGTGAGGGAGAATGACATCGAGAGGGCTGAGGGAGGGCTCTGGTGCGGGCTTCTACCTAGATTAAATGGCAAGATCGATCGAAGGCGGACTTCCTGGATGAGATAGAGAATACATCAGAGGATGAAAGGGGGGAGAAGGCATAGGGAGAAAAATATAGCGTCAGGATTCTTTGGGGATGGATCGACCTGATGTTTAAAGAGAATACAGCATGAGGATTCTTTGGGGATGGATCCATCCAGAAGTTTAAAAAGTAGTATACGACATATTGGTTTTTCTTACACCTAGCCTACATTGGTTTTTTTACGAGTACCCTAGATTAGTTTTTTTATAGCTACTTTATGTTTATTTTTTTCTTAGATTGCGAGGACTATATGGGTGGATCTACACCGTTATAACTCGGTCTCACCAGATGAATGGCCGGTAATTTCTAATTAACGTGGTAATTTCTTGAGAGTCTAGAATTAGTATAGGTAGGTATAGATAGATAGATAGATATAGATAGATAGATAGATAGATAGCAATCATGGTAGCCGGGAATTAGGAGTACTGCAGCTGTACGTGTAGTGCTAGGAGTACTGGTCCGAGTATAAGTTTTTCCCTAGCTTATGTAGGCAGGCAATTATGCTTATTCCCTACCTTGAGACATCAGTGCTTCGGATTAAGATAAGAATTGTCGACAGAACAATCTTTCATTGCTTCCTGTATATAGAGCTTTCCACAAATATGCTCGCCAGTTGGCGGCAGGTTTTTCTTTCAAAATTTCATGCTTCCAACTGACATTACTATTGCACCCATTGTACTATTTTTCGGCTTCTTACCTGGGTGCTTCTATATTGTAGTTATTTTGTTTTGGAGGACTGGAACAATGCTTCCATGTATCAATAATTATTCAGTTCTGTGAAAGTTGGTGACACATAAAACACACCCTAATCTTGCTACCAGGCTTAGGTTTTTATCCATTCTTAGTTTTCCATGCTTCATACCAAGATTAGTTTTTTTAATTTCCCAGGTTTTCATGCTTCCTCTAAATTTAGCAGAAATGTGCCTCCCCATTTGGCAAGTTTTTTTTTGCATTTTATTTTCAGATTTCCATGGTTCCAAGTAATGCTACCTATGAACCCTGTGCAATTTTTCATGCTTCTCACCAGGGCGCTTCTACTTAGTAAACATTTAGTTTCTTTTGTCTATGCAATTGCTTCTATCCATCAAGTGATAATTGGTTCAGTTTGTACATTAGTGACACAATAGATGCATCCTCGGGATGTTACCAATCTTACTTTCTTACATGCTTCAGTATATGCTTCATACCAAGTTCCCTAATGTTGACTTCCCATGCTTCCTACATTCTTGTTATACTGTGTTCAACAAACAGGCTTTGTTTTTCTAATGTCTTCCCTCCAAATGAAGCAATACGAAACAAGGTGTATGCCCAAGAGTCGATATGACACTCGACAATGCAATTTTATTTGCTTCATTTTCAAATTTTCATGCTTCAATCTAACACTATAATGCACCTTTGCATTAATCTCCAGCTTCATACAAAGATTACTTATGCTGCATTCCCATGTTTTCATGCTCCCATTAATTTTACCATACTGAGTTTAACTTGCTTAATGTATATAGAGCTTCCATAAATGTGCCTCTCCATTTGGAGGTATTAGTTGTTTTCATTGTATTTCTCAAATATCACTGCTACCAAGTATCGCTACCTATGAACGCTGTAAAAAAAATCATGTTTCTAACCAGGGCGCTTCTACTTAATAAACATTAGGTTTCGTTACACTAGAAAATTGCTTCCATTCATAAACTTGTAATCGGTTCAGTTTGTATGTTTGGTGACAACAGATGCATCCTCATAATGGTACCAAGCTTACTTTCTTATCTAATATCAATGATATGTGCTTCATACGAAGATCCATAATATAGAATTGCCACATTTTCAGGCTTCCTACATTCGTGCTGTTCCGAGTCAACACATAAGCTTTGCTATTTGGACGCCGATAACTGCCACACGTGTGGTGAATCGGTTGGTTGTGCCGCACGCCCTGTGTGGCACGGAGACGACCCCGCCCGCACGACCACGTCCGGGCGCGCGCAGCCACAGCCCGCACGTCCGGTGTGTGGCAAAATCGCCCACACGTCCGGGCAAACGACCGCGCTGCCCGCACGACCCAGCACGCCAGTCGTCCCGGCCTCCTTTCGATCCCCAGTCCGACCTGCCGCTATCGTCTCCTACCTCTCGATCCCCTACCTCCATCGCCTTCCTTCTTTGGTTGCCATGGCAACCAGAGCAGATCCATAGCGCCTTCCCACCGCTAACCACCCCCCCCCAACCCCGCCCTCCCAAGACGACGAGCAAAAAGCAGGTCGATCTCCGATCTCCTTCTGTTTCTCGTCCTTCTTCTGTCCAGAAATTTGAAATTGCAAATTTGCCCACGAAGATGGCGACTGGATCCACGATGTCAGGGCAAACACACCATGGATTTGTGTGTATTCACATTTGCCCACCTACATACGCCAGATCTGCCATATACTATACTAGAGTTGAGCTAAACTTCTGGGTTGCCTTGGTGCGAGTAGTTGGTACTGAAGGATGCGTAGGAATCACTCAAAATAGGGAGAGAAAGGAGGAATTTGGCATAGGGAGGGGAGGAAAAATAATTGCCACTTGTATCTAATGTCAGTTGCCACCTATCGTTGTCGTTAGCTGCCACCATGTTATGTTGTTGCTTGCCATCCTATTATATTGGTTGTTGCCATCGCTTCGAAATGATAGATGGCATCCAGATTTTAGAAAAGAGAATGAATGTGCATGTCCTACTTGCCATGATGTGTCTGTTGCCTACGCAGGAAATATGATAAGATTGCCATGTTATCTTGTATGTGCAAACAGCCAGAATGCATTTTGCGGATTATTGATGCGTTCTTGTTCATGCAGTGACTGAAAACACATTGGCAGAAAAAAAAAGCGGAAGAATGAATCACGAAGACGGCAATGATCCTTGGTTTTCTCAAAGGCCGGAAACGCCCCCCTGGGATGCAGCAGAGTACAATCAACTCATTTCTGCAGGGCCTTTGCTGTCACTACTGGAGCAGTACGCGGGCATCGGTACGATGCATGATAAACAAAAAAGAAACAGTTGCCATGTTTGTGACGATGAAGATGTCATTCTACTTATGTCCTACAATCTCTTTTTTCGCAGGTTCTTATGACCAAACCACAGTCAGGGGGGCACCATGGCAAGTTCAGTCACAGGGCGTTAACGCTGACAAATGTACAGGCAACCAACTTCAAGTAGCTAATGTGGCAAATCATGGTAACGCAAACGAAAAAGAAACTTACTGTTGTGGACATGAAATTAAACTTGCAAGGATGGCAAACGACTCACGAGTTACTTCGGAAAAATGTAGGACCTTCATGCAGCACGTGGCATCAGGCGGCAACCATGTACCTGCCATCAACGTCGTACACAGGTGAGTACATGAAGTGAAGTTGTGGACAGTGAATTAGGAGAAAGGAACATAGCTGACAGCTGCAGTTGCCATGCCTGGACAGCTGCAGTTGCCATGCACGGACAGCTGCAGTTGCCATGGCTGGACAGCTAGAGTTGCCATGTGTCATAAAATGTGATTGCAAATGTCTAAAACAAATGTGGATGACACGTGTGAACAAACATGTGTGCCATGGATGCACCGCTACATGTGCCATGTTGAACAAACTACAGTTGCCATGCAATGACCAACTGCTACCATGATCACAGGTTGTTACGGTGGAACCACATCGGCAAACGTCTCATGGCAAGCTTCAGAGTTGCAGGACAGCGCTATTGCAGATAGAGCACATCAAATTGGAATGACAGACCATATAAGATCGGCACATGCGGCACAACAAGGTAAAAAAAATGTGAACCAGAAAACAGTACTGCATTTGCTTTTGTGGGAATAGCATGTGAGGAAAAGTAGATTTGTAACGGTGGTGGTGGAAAAAACAAACAAAAAATGCTACCAAGTGGTCGTGTGCAAAGAGTCATCTATTGTCTTCGGGATTTGCCAGTTGCTATAAGAGTGTATGCAACATTCATGATTGATCACATTTGCCTAGTGAGCTCAAGCCTAGAATACAAGTTTCGATGCTGGAATATACTGGTTGCCATGTAGTGGCAGCAGTAGTTGCCATGTATGTTGGACTGTAGCTGCCATGGCTATAGAATCCATGTTTTGATGCTAAAAGAAGCTGGTTGCCATGCATTGGCAACAGTAGTTGCCATGTTTGTTGGACTGTAGCTGCCATGACTGGAGAACTACAGTTGCCATGCATGGCCATATGCAGATTCATGGCTTAATGTGTGAATGATGTCATGCCAAATCACATGTAGTTGCTGTACTCCGTTACGATAAACATGCCACTCAAGCAAAAGCTTACGCTCGTACCTTTTTTTTATTGCAGGACCTTCAACTACAATCAACAGCGGCGTGGGGACATCTACTGCGGGGAGCTCTGAGCGCACGGAGGACGCGTTCCACCAGCCAGCCAACAATCATGACACAAACAATGCCGAGTCAGTGTCGGAAATGGCAATCGTTCCAGCAATGTCGACAAGCACACCTTTGCACACCAGCACAAGCAACACTCAAGCACATGAAACAGCCGCCGATACTGAAGTGAATGATGAAACTGATGACGAAGCACAAGAGGATGAAGATGGTGGGCAATCAGAAATCATGGTACCTCAGCCACCGTATGTTGGGCAGAGATTTGATTCGTTTGAAGATGCAAAGGAATTCTACCAGACATATGCAAAGTTCCATGGGTTTGCGGTCAACACCGAATACCATAGGAAAATTAAAAAAACTAACGAGTACAACACAGGTGAGATGACGTGCTACAAGGCACGAAGGAACAAGAAGGGGAAAGGTGTTGCGCCTGTCGTTCCAGAACGAAAGAGAGGTATCATTGTCAAGACGGAATGCCCTGTCCGGTGTAAGCTGAACGTAGATGGAGCACGGTGGGTGGTCACTGAATATTTTGACGAGCACAACCACGAACTCATAAAGAAGTTTGACCTGGTAAAATTTCTGACCGCCTACAGAGGATTCACCCCCCTCGAGAAGAAATTCATAAAGCTGCTACATGATTGTAATGTCGGTCCATCAAGAATGGTCCAGATACTATCCCTCATCCACAGCAAAAATGGGACTCTGAGTAGCATGCCCTACATACCGGCAGACGTCACAAACCTAAAGGCAAAGTACCATAGAGAGAGCAGGTTGGCTGACATAGAAGCCACGATAGCCTACTTCGATGAGAAAGCGAAGGAAGATCCAGATTTCTTCTACAGGATAAGATTGGACGATGAGGACCGTGTCAGGAACATGTATTGGGTGGATGGTGCTGCAAGAAGAGCCTACAAACATTTTCGAGATTGCATTTCGTTCGACGCGACATATGTCACTAATATGTACAAGATGCCATGCGCTCCATTCATAGGAATAAATAACCACAATCAGTCATTGCAGTTCAGATGCGGGCTCGTTCGGAACGAAGACACGGATGGGTACACTTGGCTGTTCAAGACCTTCTTGGAGTGCATGGGTGGAGTTGCTCCGATGAACATAATAACAGACCAGGATTTTAGCATGCGTGCAGGCATAGAGGAGGTCTTTCCGTTGGCAGTGCATAGGCACTGCAGGTGGCACATTATAAAGAAGGCTGATGAGATGCTAGGACCGTTCTTTGCTGACCGTCCAGAGCTGCACAAGGCATTCGAGCTGTGCGTGGACCACAGCTTGACGGTGGAGGAGTTTGAAAGGAGCTTGATGGCTATGATTGAAACATATCAAGTACAAGACAACGAGACGCTTGCTAGCCTGTGGGAGAAGCGAATGTACTGGGTGCCGGCCTACTTCATGCAGTGCTTCTTCCCGTTTCTGCAGACTACGCAGCCCAGCGAGGGGTTCAATGCTGTTTTGAAGCGGTACATGAGCCCTGGCAACTCATTGCTGCAGTTTGCAAAACAATACTCCGCTTTGCAACAAAAAATACTGGGATCTGAGCTACAGCACGAAGCAAACACCGCGCTCAAGTAGCCAAAATTGCTAACGTATTTACCGATGGAGAGGCAGATGAGCAAGATATACACCAACAAGATTTTTAACAAGTAAGTCAGTTGTGTTACAATCTTATTTGCACAAGCATGAAGGTAGTAGGTGCCATGTAGAATGCAATGCAGTTGAAAAGCTTATTTGAAAATGATGATTTTTTGAAAGTAGCCATTGAGTACAGAGTAACCATGATATGTAGTTGCCATGTTTAATGAACTACAGTTTGCCATGTTTAATGAACTACATTTGCCATGTTTACTCAACTGCAGTTGCCATGTTTACTCAACTGCAGTTGCCATATTTGATGAACTGCAGTTGCCATGTTTAATGAACTGTACTTCCATTGGCCATGATGGTATGGAATGCAAATGCCAATTAAAGATGTTATACAGTTGCCATGTTTACTCAACTACAGTTGCCATGTTTAATGAACTGCAGTTGCCATGTTTAATGAAATGCAGTTGCCATGTTTACTCAACTTCAGTTGCCATGTTTAATGAACTGTAGTTGCCATGTTTAAACGAACTGTACTTCCATTGGCCATGATGGTATGGAATGCACATGCCAATTAAAAATATTATGCATTTGCCATGTGAAAAAAATATCATGCAGATGCCATAGCCATCATTCATTTTAGATGCCTTTCCTACGTTACAGCCTACAACAACATAAGGTGCTACAAAAAACATCACATAAGAGTTTAACAAAACCACACAAAACTTGCAGATTCCAGGAAGAAATAAAGCGTGCCAGCATGTATACAGCTTTCCAGGTGGACGAACATATGTTCAAGGTGTGTTCTATCATGGGCATGTCGGATTCAGAACCTGAAGACCCAGACAAGGGAAGGAACTACTTTGTAAAGGCCTTGATAAGCGAAGGCGAATACTACTGCCAATGCTGCAAATTCGAACGGGACGGGATTGTGTGCTGTCACATACTGAAAGTAATGGACATGAACGCGGTGACACGAATGCCCCGCCATTTCATACGGCGGCGATGGACTTGGGACCCTGACGACGCATTGGGGCCGCAAACATCAAATGCAGTTTTGGCTGTGCATGATGAGAGACCAGAGTCAACAATGGATGCCGTGAGGCATGTTGTGTTGACAAAGAACTATGCTGAGCTAATAGATGAAGCGTGCAAGAGCGATGAGACAGCGAGGGTCGCAGAAAAACACAGGAAGGCCCTGAAAAGAGAGCTTGATGAGATCAAGAAGAGGAAAGCTGAGGAAGCCTTACACAGGTTCCCCCGTACCACAAGTGTGCCTTCGTCCATGGGGCCATCATCTGAAAACTCGGAGGTAGGATCTGGAACAGTAAGCACACAAACCCAGGTCAGGAACCCGCCCCGTTCCATCACAAAGGGGCGTCCAAAAGAGATAAGATACAAATCGGGATTGGAGATTCAAGCAAAGCACAAGAAAACAAAGAAAGGGACGGGCAATCCGTAAGCAACATTGGAGCACTGTGACTTGGTTGTTGGTGACATTTTTTGCAAGCTAGATGTTATAAATTTGTAAAAATGGGAGAATGACTCTTGAGGTGCAACAGAAGCTGAAAGGAAATGCCATGAATCAATGACTGCAGTTGCCACGTGTGTGGTACTGAAGTTGCCATGTCTTTTCATCTGAATCTGTCGTGTATTTTCTACTAAATCTGCCATGTTGTTTCAACTGAATATGCCATGCCTGTTCTACTGAATATGCCATGCCTTTCCTACTGAATCTGCCATGTTAGTTCTACTGAATATGCCATGTTATTTATACTGAGTCTGCCATCGCGTATATTTCCATGTTCAGTCAACACATTATAGTTCACACATATTGTATTGTGTGCAAACTATGGAAAACAAGTTGAAACGATCACGTGCAAAAACCGTAAGGTTACGGCTGCGTACAAACTACCATGCTAGCCGATACAGTTAGCAATGCAAAAAAGCAAAAAAGCCAAACAAGAAAGAACGATAACTTTCACTAACCATGACTGATCAACTACTTTTGCATGTTTTTCAGACATCATAGACGCATTCAAAACACCAAACTGGTACTACAAAACCACAAACGCATAGTAATACTGAAAACACATAAACGTATCTGCTGTCACACCTAAGTAGGTTCACATCCACACATATATTACAAACTTTTCAACTGTCGCTCACACGCCACCACTATATACTAGGCTACAGGAAGATGCAGTCATAGCATATTACACAGACATAGTTTTGAAAGAAACAAGGTAATACCTTACATTCCTCGGCAACAGAATGTAAGGTAGGCGTTCGGTGTGGAGCACCACGTGATCACTTGTACTTCTTGGTGGCTTTCTTAACAGCTTACTCTATAAACTCTCGTGCGTTGGACCGCGTGTTGAAATCTTCGTTTATCAACCAGTTCCATGTGTAAATTTTGTGGAGCTCGACGACCATTGCAGCTGTGACGACAGGGACCCGTCGACCTTCCCACTTAGCAAGGTATTCCAACGTGTGAAAGCCACAGTCGTGCCTATAAAACAAAAGAACCAGGTGAACTCAAGAAAACAGAGAAGAAATCATAAACTTCAATGAAGATGTGGCACGAGGGTTAGCATTGGTGTAGAGGACACATGAAAAAAAGATAGTAATTACCCGTTTCCTTGCTTCGTAGTCGCAACGTACTCGATTGGAAAATGTCTGATCTGGACCTTTGAGTTTTCGTAGTGACGGTTCCATGTCTCTTTGAGGTTGTTGATGAAGTATTCAGCATGCGTAGTAAGGTCTACGTCAGCTTCTGAACGCACTGAATCAAGCACCTCAAATCGTTGGTTCTTGAGGTCAAGGCCAATCGCGTAGTGGTGACCACACTTGTCATGTGGGTCCTGTGGTGCAAGCTCCTGGAACATGGGGAACATGACCTGCAAGTAAAAAAAAGGAAAGAAAAAGAAGAGTTCACATCATAAACAGACATGATGTAGTTGGAAAAATGATGTGTAAGGATATCGCCGGTTGCACTAAGAGGCACATGAATGACATAAAAGCAACAGGTGTCCAAAAAAGTACACCATCGTAGAAAATGGGTAGTTGCACTGTGTAATTGAAAGAAGTTGCCATCCAACTCATCACTCCTGGATGTACGGATGCCTGTTGTTGTAGCCTGCACATCTGCAACCGGCGGAGAAGGTCGGCCGCTTGCATCAGAGCTAGTTGGAACAATGGACGGTGCAGCAGCAGCTTTGTCGACCCGCGCCTCATGAGTATCTGAGTTGCCACCTATCGACAGCTTTGAGTGTATGCGTTCGAGTGGGTCTCTGGGGTTGTGCTTGGTCACGCGTATGGTAGTCTTCTTCAACCTGCAAAAAAAGCACATGAACAGTGTTATAAAAAATAAACAAAAATAGTTGCCATGGTAGCCATCTTGAAGAATGAAAAAATGTGTGATGTGCCAGAGCTGCCATTTCAGGACTAGGTATGGGATGAGTTGCCATATAGGTGGAATAAGAGTTGCCATATAGGTGGAATAAGAATTGCCATGTGACCTAGTTAGCAGGTGCCATGCAGGACAAGCAGTAGTTGCCATGTAGTAAAAAAAAGAGATCATGGGAAAATAGCAGTTGCCATGTGAGACTGATGGCAGTAGCCCATGTGGCAAGCTGGACAGCTGCATTGAAAAGCAAAAAATATAGCACTATGACATTGAAAGAACAGGGATAACCTACTTCTTGATTGTCTTCCTCAAGTCTACCAACACGACAGGATCCCCGGTGTTGGACGTCGTCGTACGAGGAGATGACCTAGTGGAAGGGGTGTCACCAGCAATGGGGGCACCCTTGTTCAAACGCGCAGAAACACGGGTTGGCGTTGGTGCTTGTTTCTTCATAACTACTCGTCCACCAGCTGTCGCCTCACTGCACGTGTAAGAAAATGATAAAAAAAAAGGTACCAAGTGTAGGCCACGAAAATAATTGCCACGCTTAGCTAACAAATGGAAAAAAGGGGTCAGTCTGTTCAAAAGGAGAGACAAAACAAGACACTAAAATAGATGTCGAACCTCCTCCTAGCAGCTAAGGGATCGGTCCTAGACCTCTTGCCAGGAGAGCCCTGCCCAACGTCCTCTGGATCCCTCCCCCTCTTTGAGGGCGACACCCCCTTGTCTCTCACAGCGGTATGTTCTTTGACTTTCTCCGGTGGGGGGAAATCTGGTGCAGCCTTGCCCTTCTTACCACCTGCACGAACTTCAACGTGCTCATCATCGTCGGTGTCATGTTGCACGTTCTCCATGTCATCATCATCATCCTTGTCGAGAGCAGCATCTCCATCTAGTTCATCTTGCGTGTCAGGGAGCTCCTGGGAGCTGTTGTAGTCATACCGGCCACGGCAACCAGTTGGCCGATGTGTCCGTTCTGCAACAAATGGAGTGAACTGCCTCGCAACTGCATCGCTGTCAGAGCCATTAAGGGACGTCCAACCCTCAATCAACTTCCCCAGCAAGCCGGTCATTCCGGAAGCAAACTGCCCAATTAGATGCTCAACAGGTGCCCTTGCCTATGCACGAAGCAAGAAGCAAACAGTAACCAACCATACTGGAGTCACGTGCACAAGATCAAAATAAACCAAAACAACCATAGAGATATATCAAAAAAAAGAAGGAGATAAAAACAATTTGAGAAAACAAAATAAAAATCCTTGATTACCTCAGGAGGACAAGATGGAGCTGAGTGCACGTCCATTCACTTGCCAAAGTTTTGAGACCCACCAAACACGCTGTAGTCTATAGCATGCTTGGCCATCAGCTGGAAAACATAAAAAACAGCTAGGGATGTAAGAGAGAAAATAAAGGAACACTAACTAACAGCTCATGTATTGCAAAAAAAGAGAGGGGGAGAATGGAAATTTCAACACGGATGGCGGTGTTGCCGTGTGGCGTCAGACATGGGTGCCATGCGCAGACAGCCATGGCTAACAAGGGCATTCATATCTTGTTAGCCACAGACAGTTGCCATATGGGGATTTTTTTCATATGTTATGTAGCATCGAAATTGAAAGAATGCCGTGCAAAAGAAAGGAGGCAGAACTAACATGCAGTTTCCCGTATTTCTTATCAGTTATCTTGTCTGCGGCAAGCACAGCCTTGACAGCATCGTACGTCCACGCAGAGACAGCAAACTTATGTGGAGGTGGCGGACCTCCTATCCCAGTAAAGTCAACGATGGACAGATCAAGACGATCGACGTACATCAGCTGGTGTACACAAATAAAAATGAAAAAAATGTCAGTTCCATCATGCTATGTTGAGAAGAAGCTACTGCATATTCCTTGAGTCATCAAGTTGATGGGGACGAAGAAAAAAAGAGTTGCCATCTAGCTGTGGTAGTTGCCATCATGATGTACAATGTGTTAGTTGCCATCAAGTTAATTGTGTAAGAGAAAGGGTGTAGAAGGTGAAATGTAGGTGCAAAATTAGGGAGTTGCCGTGTGGAGGCAACTGCAGTTGCCAGGTGTAATGCATTGTAATTGCCATGTGACAACAACTGAAGTTGCCATGTGGGTTGAACTGCAGTTGCCATGTTGTATCCACTCCAGTTGCCATGTGCTTGCCGAAAGAAAAATGCAACATGGCAACCAATAAATGTGATGGCAGTTGCCATCTAGTTGTGATGATAGTTGCAACAAAGTCAACATCATGGTTGCCATGCATATTGTATGAACAGAGAGTGGATGTATGAAATGAATTTTTTTTGTATGTTGTTGACAAACAATATTGCCTTGTAGGCAGCAACCACGGATGCCATGGATTAAACAGAAAGTCGCCTTCACACGTAAACAAAAATCATATAGAAAACAAATGAAAACAAAATGGGTTGCCATGCATGATCTTGTACGGTTCACAGTTATCAACGGCTGACATGTTGATTTGGGAAAGCAATCAATGTGGTAAGAGTGTTTGCAAAGGAATAGGGAAAAAATACCATTAAATGGAGTCGACAACCCTTCTGGTACATCTTGTTTGAGAATGCATCATGCAGGAAGTCCGCGATGAACTTACACCAATTCATGTTCTTCACATCTTTCAGCTTCGCCTGCGCGACACAAATTTCAGGACAAGAAGTTGCCGCATCAGAAATCAAAGAAAAAAAAAATCAAAAAACTGGCAGTTAATAGCTTACAAATGACATCGGAGTCAAAAGATTGAGGGAATAAAGGAGTAGAGATAGATCATTCACCAGGATGGGAAAGCATTTGTTGCTTGGGCGAAGAGATGTGGTAGGCGCAAATACAGCTGAGATCAGGTACATGAGTAGCTTCATCTTAAAAACCTCGCCATGGGTTTTCATGCCCTCCAGCGAATTTGCCAGCACAGTCGTGTTCGGCATGGATGTCATCCCAGGAAACAAACGGGCAAACAATGTTTCCTCAATCTTATTATTGACCTCATACGGGACTTTCATTTCTCCACGGGGCACACCCAAAGTCAGAACACTGATTCCTCATCCAACGGGAGTCTTCCACGTCCCGGAATAACAAATTCCCTGGAGGAGGTATCGTAAGTCTCACCGAGCCAGTCGCATACAGGGTTCACTAGGTTCTTGCACCGAACATCCATCAGAGCCTGCATCCCCATTTCAGCAGCAGCTCCCTTCTGATCGTCGGTAAATCCCTCGGTCAATATAGTCAGGCGTTCCTGTGAAGCCCTATTGCGATAACGTTTCTTCTTCTGCAAAACAGACAAATGATAATTTGTTGCCATGTTTCAGTATCATGAAATTTTAGTTCGTAACAGACGATTGCGAACTAAAATGTGGCATTCAAAACATATGTCATACGAAAAGTTACCTCATCGCCATCTTTTGTCCGTCCAGTTGCGCGATTCTGTTGCGGTAACTCCATGAAATCATCATCATCGTCTTGATGGTCGCCGCGAGTCATTGTGCTGAGATAAGAACAAAATCAAAATGTCAGGGTGAAATGAACTTATGAATGAAGCAGTTGCCACCTAACAGAATGTACTTGTCACATGCCTCAAATTGAAAAAGTGACAAAAAAGACTAGGCAATATCATAGGAACACCCACACCCCCTATGATTATCCAACAAGAAAAGTGGCAACTAAACACATTGGCTCTACTTGAAAAAATGTACAGATCGTAAGGCACTTACACAAAAAATGTTCAAGTTGCCATGTTAGCACAAGACAGTACAAAGAAATGAGCACACCTTCCACTACGCAGAGATGTAATGTGGCAACTCACACGCTGTCCTCATATAAAAAATGAGTTGTCATATGTTCAAAGGCAAATGTACTAGGTTGAAATTGCCATGTTAAGATGGAAGACAATTCAAAAAGTTCTGGAAACATCCACTAGACAACCTGTACTGTGGCAAATCACACACTGGCCTCATATTAAAAATGAGTTGCCGTGTAATACAGCCAAATACGTTCAGATATCACTAATCAGCATTGCTAAAAACACAAAATTGAATCTACAGTACAGTGAAGTTGCCACATTATGCTGCCTACAGCATGGCAGCAGCCATAGTGTGCTCACAAAAAAAGTTGCCACATGTAAAGCATATTTGTGGCAACTGACACAGTTGATCAGGAAATTAGTTGCCATCCATTGCAGATAGTTGCTGAAACTGCCATGGCTGCCTTCATACTACACTTGCAGCATGGCAACGGCCATAGTGTGTTCACAAAAATAGTTGCCACATGGAAATCATATTTGTGGCAAATGACACAGTTTGATCAGGAAATTAGTTGCCATCCAGTGCAGATAATTGCTGAAACTGCCATGGCTGCCTTTATACTGCACTTTGAAAATACAACTACCTAGATCTAGGGTTCATTGGCTACTATTATAACCTCAAATTCAACAATGAAAAACTTCCCCCACTGATCGCAAATAGCATTTCGATGCAATACATAACTAGCAACTGTAAAACGCTGGCTCAATCGCAACGCAGAACCAGGATGTGGCTGTGAACAGGCCGAGCCATACCGGCCTGACTGCCACCGCGGCGGTGACAAAACTACGCAATGCCACCCAAAACGGCAAGCACGTGACTCCGCCGCTGACGGGAACGCTGGAGCACCGCGAATCCGCCGAAATCTCGATGAATCTCGAGCGGAACATTGTCCACGGACGAGAGGGGGGAATGCAGGCAAAGGAATGTGAGCGTGTGAAGGAGCGTTACCTTCAATCTGCAGGCACTCCGGCGAAGACGCTCCGGTCCGGCGAGTCCCACTGACGGCCGCGAATGCCGTCGACTCTTCCGCCTCCGCCGTCGCCTTCTCCTCTCGGCTTCTCTTCCAATCGAATGAACTACGCGGTGGGTTGGGTGAGTAATGAAGTGGAGCGAGTAAATGGAACCGCGAGGGGAGGGGGGGGGGGGGGCGAAGTGCGAGATGTGGTTGACGGCAACCGCTGTCGGGCGAGTCGTGCGGGCGCTAAGCAGTTCCACCACACACCCCCGAGTGGCAACCGTTGACCGCGGAGAGGAAACCGGCGTGTGGGCGAGCTCTCTCACACACCACACACGCGAGTTGTCATACGTGGCACACAAAATCAGCCAAAACGTGCCAAGATTTGTGCAGAAACTGTTGAACGGAGATGGAGGCGTGTGGTTGAGTTGGCTAGCGCCCACACGTGTGGGCATTAATGTTTTCGTATTTCTAATGTCTTGCTTGCATACAACTATTCAATTACCCTGTATATGGAGCTTCTAGAAATATGCGTCCATAGTTGGTGGCTGATTCATTTTGTAAAACTTCATGCTTCTAACCAGCACTAGTAATGTATTATTTTCGGGCGTCTTCCTGGGTGCTTCTGTATTGTAATTACTTTGTATCGGGTGACTAGTAAAATTCTTTTATTTATCAACAGAGTTTTGATTCTGTTTTGAAAGTCGGCGACACCACAAATGCATCCTCATCTTGCTACGATGTTTAGGTTTTTTATACATTATTCTCAATTCTCTATGCTTCATACCAAGATTCGTTATGTTGAGTAGACATGTTTCCATGCTTCCTGTAAATATTTTGTTTTGTTAATCTATGAAATTGCTTCTAACCAGGAAGTGGTAATCGGTTCAATTTGTAGGCGACGCAATAGATGCATTCTCAGGATGGTACCAATCTTACTTTATTATCTACTATTAATGATATATGCTTCATACCAAGTTCTCTAATGTTGAGTTCCCATATTTTCATGCTTCCTACATTCTTGTTGTACTGTGTTCAACAAATAAGCTTCTTTATTCCAATGTCTTGCTTCCATACAACTATTTTCATCGGGGGCGTGGCTAACGCGCACGTGCGTCGTAGCTGGCGCGCTTGATTTCCGACCAGAGTAATCCGACAGCAAAACGACAACCTAGCGATCAGGCGCGCGCGTACTATTCCCTTTTGCGATCGATCCCGGCCGTGAGTTTGGCCCAGCGCCGGCCCAATACCTCCCCTAGCTCTATTCCCTTTCCACGTTTTTTCTTTTGGGCCTGTATTTTATTCCGCCTATTCATTTTCTGGGCCAGCGGTTTTTAAGGGACACTAATGGGCAGGAAATTCCACTTTTAATTGAAATAAACTAGCACTTCCAATCAAAATTAATTGCCGCTTTTGCACAGAAAAATAAAATTAGCCTATCCTTCTACTCCCTTTGATTTAATTTATCCATGAAAAATATTTTACTAAGAAAAAAATAGCACGCTCAATTTAATTGATCTAGAGCTTTTTGGTTGAATTGGGAATGTTCAGTGAATTGATCTACGATGAATAACTTTTCAAATTAATGACAAATTTTCCAAAGCAAGAACATATTTTAAAAATTATGAACAACTTTTAAATTTTTTAAATTTTATGGAATCATGAATATTTTTTGAAATTCCTGACAATTTTTGAAAAACAAAAACGAAAAACAAAAACATTTGCTGTGGCAATTTTGTGTCACATGCTTGTCTCGGCGTCCATCGTCACTACTGCGACGACGTCCGCTTCGACTCGCGTCACCTTAAGTTAGACAGCGCGGCAGTGGTGTCACGTGCTCGTCTCGGCATCCGTCGTCGCTATCGCGACGATGTTCGCCTCGACTCGCGTAACCTTAAGATAGATAGGGTGGCAGCGGGGTCACGTGCTCGCCTCGGCGTCCGTCGTCGCTACCGCGACGACGTCCGCCTTGACTCGCGTAACCCTAAGATAGGATGGCAGTGATGTCATGTGCTCATCTCGGCGTCTGTTGTCACTACCGCGACGACGTCTGCCTCGACTCGCGTTACCCTAAGAAAGGGTGGCAGTGGTGTCACATGCTCGTCTCGGCGTCCGTCGTCGCTACCGCGACAACGTCCACCTTGACTCGCGTAACCCAAATATAGACACGGTGACAGTGGTGTCACGTGCTCGTCTCGGCGTCTGTCGTCGCTACCGCGATGACGTCCGCCTCGTCTCGCGTTACCCTAAAATAGACAGGGTGGCAGTGGTGTCACGTGCTTGTCTTAGCGTACATCGTCGCTACCGCGACGACGTCCGCCTCGACTCACGTAACCCTAAGATAGACAGGGTGGCAGTGGTGTCACGTGCTCGTCTCGTCGTCCGTCGTCCCTACCGCGACGACGTCTGCCTCTACTCGCGTTACGACAAGACAGGGTGGTAGTGGTTTCACGTTCTCGTCTCGGCATCCGTCGTCGCTACCGCGACGACGTCCGGCTCGACTCGCGTAACCCTAAGATAGACATGGTGACAATGGTGTCACGTGCTCGTCTCGGCGTCGGTCGTCGCTACCGCGATGACGACTGCCTTGCCTCGCGTTACGCTAAGACAGGGTGACAGTGGTGTCACGTGCTCGTCTCGGCGTCCGTCGTCGCAACCACGACGACGTCCACCTCGACTCGCGTTACCCTAAGATAGACAGGGTGGCAGTGGTGTCACGTGTTTGTCTCGGCGTACATCGTCACTACTGCGACGACGTCCGCCTCGACTCACGTAACCCTAATATAGAGAGGGTGGCAGTGGTGTCACGTGCTCGTCTCGGCGTCCGTCGTCGCTACCGCGACGACGTTTGCCTCGACTCGCATAACACTAAGATAGACAGGGTGACATTGGTGTCACGTGCTCGTCTCGGCGTCTGTCGTCGCTACCGCGACGACGTACACCACGACTTGCGTTACGATAAGATAGGGTGGCAGTGGTGTCACGTGCTCGTCTAGGTGTCCGTCATCGCTACCGCGACGATGTCCGCCTTGATTCGCGTTGCGCTAATACAGGGTTGCAGTGGTGTCACGTGCTCGTCTCGGCGTCCGTCGTCGCTACCGCGATGACGTCCGCCTTGACTCGCGTTACGCTAAGATAGACGGGGTGGCAGTGGTGTCACGTGCTCGTCTCAGCATCCGACGTCGCTACCGCGACGACGTCCGCCTCGACTCGCGTAACCCTATGATAGACGGGGTGACAGTGGTGTCATGTGCTCGTCTCGGCGTTCGTCGTCGCTACCGCGACGACGTCCGTCTCGACTCGCGTTACGATAAGACAGGGTGGCAGTGGTGTCACGTGCTCGTCTTGGCGTCCGTCGTCGCAACCGCGACGACGTCCGCCTCGACTCGCGTTACACTAAGATAGACAGGGTGGCTGTGGTGTCACGTGCTTGTCTCGGCGTACATCGTCGCTACTGTGACGACGTCCACCTCGACTCACGTAACCCTAAGATAGAGAGGGTGGCAGTGGTGTCACGTGCCCGTCTCGGCGTCTATCGTCGCTACCGCGACAACGTCCGTCTCGACTCGCATAACACTAAGATAGACAGGGTGACATTGGTGTCAAGTGCTCGTCTCGGCGTCCGTCGTCGCTACCGCGACAACGTCCGCCTCGACTTGCGTTACGATAAGATAGGGTGGCAGTGGTGTCACGTTCTCGTCTAGGCGTCCGTCGTCGCTACCGCGACGATGTCCGCCTTGATTCGTGTTGCGCTAATACAGGGTGGCAGTGGTGTCACGTGCTCGTCTCGGCGTCCGTCGTCGCTACCGCGACGACGTCCGCCTTGACTCGTGTTACGCTAAGATAGACGGGGTGGCAGTGGTGTCACGTGCTCGTCTCAGCGTCCGACGTCGCTACCGCGAAGACGTCTGCCTGGACTCGCGTAACCCTAAGATAGACGGGGTGACAGTGGTGTCACGTGCTCGTCTCGGCGTTCGTCGTCGCTACCGCGACGACGTCCGTCTCGACTCGCGTTACGATAAGACAGGGTGGCAGTGGTGTCACGTGCTCATCTTGGAGTCTGTCGTCGCTACCGCGACGACGTCCGCCTCGACTTGCGTCGCGTTAAGACAGGGTGGCAGTGGTGTCACGTGCTTGTCTTGACGTCGTCACGCATGTCCGCCTCGACTCGCGTTGCGCTAAGACAGGGTGGCAGTGGTGTCATGTGCTCGTCTTGACGTCCGTCGTCGGTACCGCGACGACGTCCGCCTTGACTCGCATTACGCTAAGACAGAGTGGCAGTGGTGTCACGTGCTCGTCTCGGCGTTCGTCATCGCTACCGCGACGACGTCCGCCTCGACTCGCGTAACCCTAAGAAAGATAGGGTGGCAGTGGTGTCACGTCATCGTCTCAGCGTCCTTCGTCGCTACCGCGATGACGTCCACCTCGACTCGTGTAACCCTAAGATAGACAGGGTGACAGTGGTGTCACATGCTCATCTCGGCGTCCGTCGTCGCTACCGCGAAGACGTCCGCCTCGACTCGCGTAACCCTAAGATAGACAGGGTGGCAGTGGTGTCACGTGCTCGTCTCGGCGTTAGTCGTATCTACCACAACGACGTCCGCCTCGACTCGCGTAACCCTAAGATAGACATGGTGACAATGGTGTCACGTGCTCGTCTCGGCGTCCGTCGTCGCTACAACGATGACGTTCGCCTCGACTCGCGTTTTGCTAAGACAGGGTGACAGTGGTGTCACGTGCTCGTCTCGGTGTCCGTCGTCGCAACCGCGACGACGTCCGCCTCGACTCGCGTTACCCTAAGATAGACAGGGTGGCAGTGGTGTGACGTGCTTGTCTCGGCGTACATCATCGCTACTGCGATGACATCCGCCTCGACTCACGTAACCCTAAGATAGAGAGGGTAGCAGTGGTGTCATGTGCTCGTCTCGGCGTCCGTCATCGCTACCGCGACGACGTCCGCCTCGACTCGCATAACACTAAGATAGACAAGGTGACATTGGTGTCACGTGCTCGTCTTGGCGTCCGTCATCGCTACCGCGACAATGTCCGCCTCGACTTGCGTTATGATAAGACAGGGTGGCGGTGGTGTCACGTGCTCGTCTAGGCGTCCGTCGTCGCTACAGCGACGACGTCCGCCTTGATTCGCGTTGCACTAAAACAGGTTGGCAGTGGTGTCACGTGCTCGTCTCGGCGTCCGTCGTCGCTACCGCGATGACGTCCGCCTTGACTCGCGTTACGCTAAGATAGACGGGGTGGCAGTGGTGTCACGTGCTTGTCTCAGTGTCCGACGTCGCTACCGCGATGACGTCGGCCTCGACTCGCGTAACCCTAAGATAGACGGGGTGACAGTGGTGTCACGTGCTCATCTCGGCGTTCGTCGTCGCTACCGCGATGACGTCCGTCTCGACTCGCGTTACGATAAGACAGGGTGGCAGTGGTGTCACGTGCTTGTCTTGACGTCGTCACGCACGTCCACCTCGACTCGCGTTGCGCTAAGACAGGGTGGCAGTGGTGTCATGTGCTCGTCTTGATGTCCGTCGTCGCTACCGCGACGAGGTCCGCCTTGACTTGCATTACGCTAAGACAGGGTGGCAGTGGTGTCATCTGCTCGTCTCGGCATCCGTCATCGCTACCGCGACGACGTCCGCCTCGACTCGCGTAACCCTATGAAAGACAGGGTGGCAGTGGTGTCACGTGCTCGTCTCAGCGTCCTTCGTCGCTACCGCGATGACGTCCACCTCGACTCGTGTAACCCTAAGATAGACAGGGTGACAGTGGTGTCACATGCTCATCTCGGCGTCCGTCGTCGCTACCGCGAAGACGTCCGCCTCGACTCGCGTAACCCTAAGATAGACAGGGTGGCAGTGGTGTCACGTGCTCGTCTCGGCGTTAGTCGTATCTACCACAACGACGTCCGCCTCGACTCGCGTAACCCTAAGATAGACATGGTGACAATGGTGTCACGTGCTCGTCTCGGCGTCCGTCGTCGCTACAACGATGACGTTCGCCTCGACTCGCGTTTTGCTAAGACAGGGTGACAGTGGTGTCACGTGCTCGTCTCGGTGTCCGTCGTCGCAACCGCGACGACGTCCGCCTCGACTCGCGTTACCCTAAGATAGACAGGGTGGCAGTGGTGTGACGTGCTTGTCTCGGCGTACATCATCGCTACTGCGATGACATCCGCCTCGACTCACGTAACCCTAAGATAGAGAGGGTAGCAGTGGTGTCATGTGCTCGTCTCGGCGTCCGTCATCGCTACCGCGACGACGTCCGCCTCGACTCGCATAACACTAAGATAGACAAGGTGACATTGGTGTCACGTGCTCGTCTTGGCGTCCGTCATCGCTACCGCGACAATGTCCGCCTCGACTTGCGTTATGATAAGACAGGGTGGCGGTGGTGTCACGTGCTCGTCTAGGCGTCCGTCGTCGCTACAGCGACGACGTCCGCCTTGATTCGCGTTGCACTAAAACAGGTTGGCAGTGGTGTCACGTGCTCGTCTCGGCGTCCGTCGTCGCTACCGCGACGACGTCCGCCTTGACTCGTGTTACGCTAAGATAGACGGGGTGGCAGTGGTGTCACGTGCTCGTCTCAGCATCCGACGTCGCTACCGCGACGACGTCCGCCTCGACTCGCGTAACCCTATGATAGACGGGGTGACAGTGGTGTCATGTGCTCGTCTCGGCGTTCGTCGTCGCTACCGCGACGACGTCCGTCTCGACTCGCGTTACGATAAGACAGGGTGGCAGTGGTGTCACGTGCTCGTCTAGGCGTTCGTCGTCGCTACCGCGATGACGTCCGCCTCGACTCGCATAACCCTAAGATAGACAGGGTGGCAGTGGTGTCACGTGCTCGTGTCGGAGTCCGTCGTCGCTACCGCGACGACGTCCACCTCAACTCGCGTAACCCTAAGAAACACAGGGTAAAAATGGTGTTACGTGCTCGTCTCGGCGTCCGTCGTCGCTACCGCGACGACGTCACCTCGACTGCGTAACCCTACGATAGATAGGATGGTAGTGGTGTCACGTGCTCATCTCGGCGTCCATCGTCGCAACCGCAACGAAGCCCGCCTCGACTCGCCAACCCTAAGATAGACAGGTGGCACTGGTGTCACGTGCTGTCTCGTCCTCCGTCGTCGCGACCCGTGACGACGTCCGCCTCGACTCGCGTAACACTAAGATAGAAAGGGTGACAGTGGTGTCATTGTTGTCTCGGCGTCGTCATCGCTACCATGATGACGTTCGCCTCGACTCGCGTACGATAAGACAGGGTGGAGGTGGGTGGCAGTTCGGTGTCGGCTCATGTCGTCACGGTGTCCGCTCGTCGACTACCGCACGACGTCGCTTGACTCGCGTTACGCTAAGACAGGGCGACAGTGGTGTACGTGCTTGTCTTGGCGTTCGTGTCGCACTACCCCACGATGACGCCCGCCTTGACTGCGTTCGCTAAGACAGGGTGGCACTGGTGTACGTGCTGTCTCAGCGTTCATCGTGCTACCGCGACGAAGTTCGCCTCCACTCGCGTGACCCTAAGATAGATAGGGTGGAAGGTGTCACGTGCTCGTTTCGGCATCCGTCGTCCGCCTCGACTCACGTGACCCTAAGATAGACAGGGTGGCAGTGGTGTCATGTGGTCGTCTTGACGTTCGTTGACGCTACCGACGACGAGGTCCGCCTTGACTCGCATTACGGTAAGACAGGTGGCAGGATGGTTGGTGTCAAATGCTCGTCTCGGAGTCCGTCACCGTACCACGCCGACGTCTGCCTCGACTCGCGTTAACACTAAGATAGAAAGGGTGACAGTGGTGTCACGTGTCATTCCGGCGTCCGTCGTCGCTACCCGCGAAGACGTCCGCCTCGACTGGCGTTAACCTAAGATAGACAGGGGGTGGGCAGTGGTTTCACGTGCTCGTCCCCGATGTCAGTCGTTGTACCACGACGACGTCCGCCTCGACTCGCGTTATGATAAGAACAGGGGTGGCAGTGGTGTCACGTGCTCGTCTTGGCGTCCGTCGTCGCTACCACGACGACGTCCGCCTCGACTCACGTTACGCTAAGACAGGGTGGCAATGGTGCTGTGATCGTCTCGGTGTCCGTCGTCGCTAACGCGACGATGTCTGCTTCGGACTCACGTAAACCATATGATAGGGGTGGCAGTGGTAGTGGTGGTCAGTGCTCATCTCGGTGTCCATCGTCGCTACCGTAAGATGATGTCCGCACTCGATCGCGTGCCACATAAGATAGACAAGGTGACAGTGGTGTCACGTGCTCGTCTCGGCGTCCATCGTCACTACGCAGCATAGTCCGCCTCGACTGTTAACCCAAAGATAGACATGGTGGCACTGGTGTCACGTGCTCGTCTCGGCATCCATCGTCGCTACGCGGACGACGTCCGCCACGGACTCGAGTTACGATAAGACAGGGTGGCAGTGGTGTCACGTGCTGTCTCAGGTCTTCGTCGCTACCGATGACGTCACACCTCGACTCGCGTAACCTAAGATAGACAGAAGTGACAGTTGGTGTCACGTGCTCATCTCGGCTGTCCGTCGTACGCTACCGCGAGACTCCCAATTGACTCGCGTAACCCTAAGATAGAAAGGGTGGCCCAGTGGGGTCACGTGTCGTTCTCGCGGAGTCGTCGCTACCATGATGAAGTACGCCCTCGACCGTGTTCAAGAAAGACAGGGATGCGTGTGTCACGGGCCTCGGTCCGGCGTCGTCGCGTCCGTACCGCCGATGACGTCCGCCTTGACTCGACGTTACGCTAAGACAGGGTGGCAATGGTGTCATGTGCTCGTCTCGGCGTCCGTCGTCGCTACCGGCGCACGATGTCCGCCTCGACTCGCGTAACCATAGATAGGACAGGCGTGCAGTGATGTCACGTGCTCGTCTCAGCGTCATCATCGCTACCGCGGCGATGTCCACCTCGACTCGCGTGACCCTAAGATAGACAGGTTGACAGTGTGTTGTCCACGTGCTCGTCTCGGCGTCCGTCGCGCTACCCGCACGACGACGTCCGCCTCGAGTCGCGAACCGTAAGAAGACATGGTGCACTCGGTGTCACGTGCTCGTCTCGGAATCCATCGTCGCTACCGCGACGACGTCCGCCACGACTCGCGTTACGATAAGACAGCTGGTGGCCCAGTGGTGTCACGTGCCGTTAGGCGTTCGTTGTCGCGCGCTACGTCGAGACTGAGTCCGCCTCAACTCGCGTAACCCTAAGATAGACAGGGTGGCAGTGGTGTCACGTGGTCGTCTCGGCGTCCGTCTTCGCTACCGTGATGACGTCCGTGTTGACTCGCATAACCCTAAGATAGACAGGGTGGCAGTGGTGTCACGTGCTTGTGTCGGCGTCCGTCGTCGCTACCGCGACGACGTCCACCTCAACTCGCGTAACCCTAAGAAACACAGGGTAAAAATGGTGTTACGTGCTCGTCTCGGCGTCCGTCGTCGCTACCGCGACGACGTCCACCTCGACTCGCGTAACCCTACAATAGATAGGATGGTAGTGGTGTCACGTGCTCATCTCGGCGTCCATCGTCGCAACCGCAACGACGCCCGCCTCGACTTGCCTAACCCTAAGATAGACAGGGTGGCACTGGTGTCACGTGCTCGTCTCAGCCTCCGTCGTCGCGACCGTGACGACGTCCGCCTCGACTCGCGTAACACTAAGATAGAAAGGGTGACAGTGGTGTCACGTGCTTGTCTCAGCGTCCGTCATCGCTACCATGATGACGTTCGCCTCGACTCGCGTTACGATAAGACAGGGTGGCAGTGGTGTCACGTGCTCGTCTCGGTGTCCGTCGTCGCTACCGCGACGACGTCCGCCTTGACTCGCGTTACGCTAAGACAGGGCGACAGTGGTGTTACGTGCTTGTCTTGGCGTTCGTCGTCGCTACCACGATGACGCCCGCCTTGACTCGCGTTACGCTAAGACAGGGTGGCACTGGTGTCACGTGCTCGTCTCAGCGTTCATCGTCGCTACCGCGACGAAGTTCGCCTCCACTCGCGTGACCCTAAGATAGATAGGGTGGCAGAGGTGTCACGTGCTCGTTTCGGCATCCGTCGTCCGCCTCGACTCACGTGACCCTAAGATAGACAGGGTGGCAGTGGTGTCATGTGCTCGTCTTGACGTTCGTTGACGCTACCGCGACGAGGTCCGCCTTGACTCGCATTACGGTAAGACAGGGTGGCAGTGGTGTCACATGCTCGTCTCGGAGTCCGTCACCGCTACCACGCCGACGTCTGCCTCGACTCGCGTTAACACTAAGATAGAAAGGGTGACAGTGGTGTCACGTGCTCATCTCGGCGTCCGTCGTCGCTACCGCGAAGACGTCCGCCTCGACTGGCGTAACCCTAAGATAGACAGGGTGGCAGTGGTTTCACGTGCTCGTCCCGATGTCAGTCGTCGCTACCACGACGACGTCCGCCTCGACTCGCGTTATGATAAGACAGGGTGGCAGTGGTGTCACGTGCTCGTCTTGGCGTCCGTCGTCGCTACCACGACGACGTCCGCCTCGACTCACGTTACGCTAAGACAGGGTGGCAATGGTGTCATGTGCTCGTCTCGGTGTCCGTCGTCGCTACCGCGACGATGTCTGCTTCGACTCACGTAACCATATGATAGGCAGGGTGGCAGTGGTGTCACGTGCTCATCTCGGTGTCCATCGTCGCTACCGCGATGATGTCCGCCTCGACTCGCGTGACCCTAAGATAGACAAGGTGACAGTGGTGTCACGTGCTCGTCTCGGCGTCCGTCGTCACTACCGCGATGACGTCCGCCTCGACTCGCTTAACCCAAAGATAGACATGGTGGCACTGGTGTCACGTGCTCGTCTCGGCATCCATCGTCGCTACCGCGACGACGTCCGCCACGACTCGCGTTACGATAAGACAGGGTGGCAGTGGTGTCACGTGCTCGTCTCAGCGTCCTTCGTCGCTACCGCGATGACGTCCACCTCGACTCGCGTAACCCTAAGATAGACAGAGTGACAGTGGTGTCACGTGCTCATCTCGGCGTCCGTCGTCGCTACCGCGAAGACGTCCGAATTGACTCGCGTAACCCTAAGATAGAAAGGGTGGCAGTGGTGTCACGTGCTCGTCTCGGCGTGAGTCCTCGCTACCATGATGACGTCCGCCTCGACTCGTGTTACGATAAGACAGGGTGGCAGTGGTGTCACGGGCTCGTCTCGGCGTCCGTCGTTGCTACCGCGATGACGTCCGCCTTGACTCGAGTTACGCTAAGACAGGGTGGCAATGGTGTCATGTGCTCGTCTCGGCGTCCGTCGTCGCTACCGCGACGATGTCCGCCTCGACTCGCGTAACCATATGATAGGCAGGGTGGCAGTGATGTCACGTGCTCGTCTCAGCGTCCATCGTCGCTACCGCGACGATGTCCACCTCGACTCGCGTGACCCTAAGATAGACAGGTTGACAGTGGTGTCACGTGCTCGTCTCGGCGTCCGTCGTCGCTACCGTGACGACGTCCGCCTCGAGTCGCGTAACCGTAAGATAGACATGGTTGCACTGGTGTCACGTGCTCGTCTCGGCATCCATCGTCGCTACCGCGACGACGTCCGCCACGACTCGCGTTACGATAAGACAGGGTGGCAGTGGTGTCACGTGCTCGTCTAGGCGTTCGTTGTCGCTACCGCGATGACGTCCGCCTCCTCAACTCGTAACCCAAGAAACACAGGGTAAAAATGGTGTTACGGTGCTCGTCTCGGCGCCGTCGTCGCTACCGCGACGACGTCCACCCGACTCGCGTAACCCTACGATAGATAGGATGGTAGTGGTGTCACGTGCTCATCTCGGCGTCCATCGTGCAAACCGCAACGACGCCCGCCTCGACTCTTGCCTAAACCCTAAGATAGACAGGGTGGCACTGGTGTCACGTGCTCGTCTCGCCTCCGTCGTCGCGACCGTGACGACGTCCGCCTCGACTGCGAAACACTAAGATAGAAAGGGTGACAGTGGTGTCACGTGCTTGTCTCAGCGTCGTCATCGCTACCATGATGACGTTCGCCTCGACTCGCGTTACGATAAGACCGGGTGGAGTGGGTGTCACGTGCTCGTCTCGGTTGTCGTCGTCGCTACCGCGACGACGTCCGCCTTGACTCGCGTTACGCTAAGACAGGGCGACATGGTGTTACGTGCTTGTCTTGGCTTCGTCGTCGCTACCACGATGACGCCGCCTTGACTCGCGTTACGCTAAGACAGGGTGGCACTGGTGTCAAGTGCTCGTCTCAGCGTTCATCGTCGCTACCGCGACGAGAGTTCGCCTCCACTCGCGTGACCTAAGATAGATAGGGTGGCAGGGTGCACGTGCTCGTTCGGCATCCGTCGTCGCTCGACTCAGTACCTAAGATAGACAGGGGGGTGGGCAGTGGTGTCATGTGCTCGTCTGACGTTCGTTGACGATACCGCGACGAGGTCCGCCTGACTCGCATACGTGTAAGACAGGGTGGCAAGTGTGTACATCTCGTCTCGGAGTCCTCACCCGCTACCACGCCGACGTCAGCCCGATGAGTTACACTAAGATAGAAAGGGTGACGTGGTGGTTCACGTGCTCATCTCGGCGTCCGTGTCGCTACCGCGAAGACGTCCGCCTCGAACTGGGTAACCTAAGATAGAAATGGCAGGGCGTTACTCGACGATGGTCTATTCACGCTGCTCCGAAACTCCCACCCTGGCTCCTTCCATTACTGTGAGACACGATGTCGTCGTCGCTACCACGACGACGTCCGCCTCGACTCGCGTTATGATAAGACAGGGTGGCGTGGTGTCAGTTGTGAGCTTTTCGTCTTGGCCGTCCGGTCGCCTACCACGACGACGTCCGCCTCGACTCAGTTACGCCTAAGACAGGTGGCAATGGTGTCATGTGCTCGTCTCGGTGTCCGTCGTCGCTACCCGCGATGTTCGCTTCGACTCACGTAACCATATGATGGCAGGCCGGGTGGACAGTGGTGTACGTGCTCATCTCGGTGTCCATCGTCGCTACCGCGACTGATGTCCGCCTCGACTCGCGTGACCCTAAGATAGACAAGGTGACAGTGGTGTGCGCGTGCTCGTCTCGACGTCGTCGTCGCTACCGCGATGACGTCCGCCTCGACTCGCTTAACCAAAGATAGAATGGTGGCACTGGTGTCACGTGCTCGTCTCGGCACCATCGTCGCTACCGCGACGACGTCCGCCACGACTGCGTTACGATAAGACAGGGGTGGCAGTGGTGTCACGTGCTCGTCTCGGTGTCCGTAGTCGCTACCGCTATGACATCCGCTCAACTCGCGTAACCCTAAGATAGACAGGGTGGCAGTGGTGTCACGTGGTCGCTCGGCGTCCGTCTTCGCTACCGTGGATGACGTCCGTGTTGACTCGCAAACCCTAAGAGTAGACAGGGGTGGCAGAGTGGGTCAGTGCTTGTGTCGGCGTTCCGTCGTCGCTCACCGCGAGAGTCCACCTCAACTCGCGTAACCCTAAGAAACACAGGGTGAAAAATGGTGTGTACGTGCTCGTCTCGGCGTCCGTCGTCGCGCTTACGCGCGACGACGTCCACCGTCGACTCCCGCGTACCTACAATAGATAGGATGGTAGTGGTGTCACGTGATATCTCGGCGTCCATCGGTGCAAACCGCAACGACGCCCAGCCTCGACTTGCCTAAACCCTAAGATAGACAGGGCTTGCACGGTGTCACGTGCTCGTCTCAGCCTCCGTCGTCGCGACCGTGACGACGTCCGCCCGACTCGCCCCGTAACACTAAGATAGAAAGGGTGACAGTGTGTCACGTGATTGTTTCTCAGCGTCCGTCATCGCTACCATGATGACGTAGCCTGGACTCGCGTTACGATAAGACAGGGTGGCAGAGTGGTCGTAAGTGCTTCGTACTCGGTGTCCGTCGTCGCTACCGCGACGACGTCCGCCTTGACTCGCAGGGACGCTAAGACAGGGCGACAGTGGATGGTGTTACGGCTTGTCTTGGGTCGTCGTCGTACACGATGGACGCCCGCCTTGACTCGCGTTACGCTAAGACAGGGTGGACACTGGTGTCACGTGCTCGCTAGCATTCATCGTCGCTTACCGACCGACGTAGTTCGCTCCACTCGCGTGACCTAAGATAGATAGGGTGGCAGAGGTGGTCACGTGCTCGTTCGGCCATCCGATCGTCCGCCTCGACTCACGTGACCCTAAGATAGACAGGGTCGCGGTGGGTCATGGTCGTTGTCATGTGTGCTTTGAGTTCGTTGACGATACCGACGAGGAGCAGCCGTCGCCTGAATGATACGTAAGAACTTACGCGGTGGGCAAGTGGTGTCACATGCTCGTCTCGGAGTCCGTCACGCTACCACGCCGAGTACTGCCTCGACTGCGTTAACACTAAGATAGAAAGGGTGCAGTGGGTCACTGTCTCATCTCGGCGTCCTGTCGCGCGATATCCAGAAAGCATCGTCCGCCTCGACATGGCTAAACCCAAGATAGACCAGGGTGGGAGTGGTTTCACGTGCTCGTCCCGATGTCAGTCGTCGCTACCACGACGGACTCGCTCGACTCGCGGTTATGATAAACAGGGTGGGCAGTGGTGTAACGTGCTCGTCGTGGCGTCCGTCGTCGCTACCACGACGACGTCCGCCTCGACTCACGTTACGCTTAAGGACAGGGTGGCAATGGTGTCATGTGATAGTCTCGGTGTCCTCTCTGTACCGCACGCGAGATGTCTGCCTTCGACTCACGTAAACATATGATAGGCAGGGTGGCAGTGGTGTCACGTGCTCATCTTTCGGTGTCCATCGTCGCTACCGCGATGGTCCGCTCGACTCGCGTGACCCTAAGATAGACAACGGTGACAGTGGTTCAGTGCTCGTCTCAGGCGTCCGCTCGTCACTACCGCCGATGACGTCGCCTCGACTCGCTTAACCAAAGATAGACATGGCAGTGGCATGTGTCACGTGCTCGTCCGGCATCCATCGTCGCTACCGCGACGACGTCCGCCACGACCTCGCGTTACGATATAAGACAGGTGGCAGTGGTGTCACGTGCTGCTCCTCGCGTCCTTCGTCGCACGCGATGACGTCCACCTCGACTGCGTAACCCTATAGATAGACAGAGTGACAGTGGTGTCACGTGCTCATCTCGGCGTCCGTCGTCGCTACCGCGAAGGTACGGCCCGAATTGACTCGCGTAACCCTAAGATAGAAAGGGTGGCAGTGGTGTACACGTGCTCGTCTCGGCGTGAGTCTCGCTACCATGATGACGTCCGCCTCGACTCGTGTTACGATAAGAAAGGCGGGGTGGGCAGGGTGTAACGGGTCGTCTCGGGCCGTCGTTGCTACCGCGGATGACGTCCGCCTTGACTCGAGTTACGATAGACAGGAGCGGTGGCAATGGTGTCATGTTCCGTCTCGGCGTCCGTCGTCGCTACCGCGACGACTGTCCGCCTCGACTCGCGTAACATATTGATAGCAGGGTGGCAGTGGATGTCACGTGCTCGTCTAGCGTCCATCGTCGCTACCGCGACGATGTCCCCTCGACTCGGTGACACTAATGATAGACAGGTTGACAGTTGTGTCACGTGCTCGTCTCGGCGTCCGTCGTCGCCTACCAGTGACGACGTCCGCACATCGAGTCGCGTAACCGTAAGATAGACATGGTGCACGGTTGTACGTGCTCGTCTCGGGATCCTCGGCGCTACCGCGACGACGTCCCAGCACGACTCGCGTTACGATAAGACAGGGGGGGCAGTGGTGTCAGTTGCTCGTCTTAGGCGTTCGTTGTCGCCCTACCGACGATGACGTACGCCTCGACTAGCATAACCCTAAGTAGACAGGGTGGCAAGTGGTGGCACGTGCTTGTGTCGGCGTTCGTCGTCGCTACCGACCCGAGTACGTCCGCCTCGAATCGCATAACCCTTAGATAGAAACTATGGGGGGATGGCAGAGATCGTGTCACTGTGCTGTGTCGGAGTCACGTCGTACGCTTCGACGACGTCCACCGAACTCGACGTAAGCCATAAGAAAACAGCGGGAAAAAGTGGTTGTATATGTGCTCGTCTCGACGTCGTCGTCGCTACCGCGACGAGTCCACCTCGACTCGCGTAACCCTACGATAGATAGGTGGTCAGTGGTTGTCACGTGTCATCTCGGCCGTCCATGTCGCCACCGCACGACGCCCGCCTCGACTCGCCTACCCTAAGATAGACAGGGTGGCACTGGTGTCAGCTGATCCGTCTCTGGTCCTACGCCTCGCGCGACCGCTGCAGAAGTCACGCCGTCGACGAGTAACACTAAGATAGAAAGGGTGAAGTGGTGTCACGTGCTTGTCTCGGGTCCGTATCGCTACCACTGATGACGTGTGAGCCTCGACGCGTTACGATAAGACAGGGGGTGGTATATTTCGTGTACGTTCGTCCGGTGTCCGTCGTCGCTACCGCGACGACGTCCGCTGACTCGCGTTACGCTTAGACAGGGGACAGTGGTGTTACGTGCTGTCTTGGCATTCGTCGTCGCTACCACGATGACGCCCTGCCTGACTGCGTTACGCCTAAGACGTGGAAGAGTGGGGAATGGTGTACGTGCTCGTCTCAGCGTTCATCGTCGCTACCGCGACGAAGTTCGCCTCCACTCGCGTGACCCTAAGATAGATAGGGTGGAAGGGGTGCACGTGCTCGTTTCGGCACCCGTCGGTCAGCCCGACTCACGTGACCCTAGATAGACAGGGGTGGCAGGGTGTATGTGTAGTCTTGACGTTCGTGTGACGTTACCGCGACGAGGTTCCGCCTTGACTCCGCTTACGTAAGACAGGGTGGCCAGTGGTGTCACAGCTCGTCTCGGAGTCCGTCACCGCTACCACGAGACGTCGCTCGACCTCGCGTAACACTAAGATAGAAAGGGGACAGTGGTGTACGGCTCATTGGCGTCCGTACGTACCGGAAGACTCCGTCGATGGACCTAGATAGACAGGGTGGCAGTGGTTTCACGTGCTCGTCCCCGGTGGCGTCGTCGCTACCGGACGACGATCTCCGCTCGACTCAATAGATAAGATCAGGGGGGCAGTGTGTAACGTTCGTCTTGGCGTCCGTGTCGTCGACCACGACGAGCGCCCGCTCGCTCATGTTACGCAAGACAGGGTGGCATGGGGTCATGCTGTCTCGGTGTCCGTCGTCTCGTACGCGAGATGTCGCTCGACTCACGTAACCATATGATAGGGCAGAGTGGCGGGCAGTTGTGTCCGTGTCATCTACGGTGTCACTCGTCGCTACCGCGACGATGTCTCCCTCGAATCGCGTGACCTAAGATAGACAAAGTGCGTGACAGCTGGTGCACGTGTGCTCGTCTGACGTGTCACGTCGTCGCTAACGCGATGACGGCTCCGAGCCTCGATCTCGGTCACCTCAAAGATAGACATGGTGGCACTGGTTGTCACGCATGCTCTCTCGGCATCCATCGTCGGCTACCAGCACGACGACGTCCGCCACGACTCGCGTACGATAAGACGAGGGTGGCAGTGGTGTCACGTGCTCGTCTCGGTTCCGTAGTCGCTTACCGCTATGACATCCGCCTCACTCGGTAAACCTAAGATAGACAGGGGTCATAGGTGGGCAGTGGTGTGTAACGTGGTGATCGGCGTCCGTCTTAGATGACCCGTGATGACGTCCGTGTTGACTCGCCATAACATAGATAGACAGCTTCTCTCTTTCGGTGGCAGGTGGTGTCACGTGTCTCAGTGTCGGCGTCCGTCGTCGCTACCGCGACGACGTCCACCTAACTCGCGTAACCCTAAGAAACACAGGGTAAAAATGGTGTTACGTTGCTCGGTCTCGGGGCCGTCGTCGCTACTCGCGACGACGTCCACCTGACTCGCGGAACCCTACAATAGATAGTGATGGTCATGTGGTGTCACGTGCTTCACTCGGCGTCCATCGTCGTCAACGCAACGACGCCCCTCGACTCTGCCTAACCTAAGATGACAGGGTGGGCACTGGTGTCACGTGTCGTTCTCGCCTCCGTCGTCGCGACCGTGACGCACGTCCAGCCTCGACTAGCCTAAACTAAGATAGAAAGGGTGACAGTGGTGTCACGTGCTTGTCTCGCGTCCGTCATCGATACCATGATGAGTTCGCCTCGACTCGCGTTACGATAAGACAGCGGTGTGGGTCAGTGTGGTGTCACGTGCTCGTCTCCGGGTCCGTCGTCGCTACCGCGACACGCCCGCCTGACTCGCGTTTAAGCTAAGACAGGGGCAGTGGTGTACGTGCTTGTCTTGGCGTTCGTCGTCTGCTACCACGATGACGCCGCCTTGACTCGCGTTACGCTAAGACAGGGTGGCACTGGTTGTCACGTGCTCGTCTCAGCGTTCATCGTCGCTACCGCGACGAAGTTCGCCCCTCCACTGCGTGAACCCCTAAGATAGATAGGGTGGCAGGTGTCACGTGCTCGTTCGGCAATCGTCGCAGCGACTCGAGTACCTAAGATAGAACAGGGGTGGCAGTGTGGTGTCATGTGCTCGTCTGACGTCGTGACGTACCGCGACGAGGTCCGCCTTGACTCGCATTACGTTAAGACGGGGGTGGCAGTGGTGTCACTTGCTCGTCTCGGAGTCCGTCAACGCTACCACGAGACGTCTTCCTGCGACTCGCGTTAACACTAAGATAGAAAGGGTGACAGTGGTGTCACGTGCTCATCTCGGCGTCGTCGTCGCTACCGACGAAGACGTCCGCCTCGACTGGCGTAAACCCTAAGATAGACAGGGTGGCAGTGGTTTTAAGTGCTCGTCTTTCGAGTCGTCGCGCTAACCACGACGACGTCCGCCTCGACTCGGTTATGATAAGACAGGTGGTGGCATGGTTGGGTCACGTTGCTCGTCTGGAGTCCGTCGTCGCTACCACGACGACGTCCGCCTCGACTCACGTTACGCTAAGACAGGTGGGCAATGGTGTCATGTGCTCGTCTCGGTATGTCCGTGTCGCTACACGCGACGATGTCGGCTTCGACTCACGTAACCCATATGATAGGCAGCCGGTGGAAGTGGGTAACGTGCTCATCTCGGGTCCATCGTCGCTACCGCGAGATATGTCCGCCTCGACGCGTGACCCTAAGATAGGACAAGGTGACGTGGGTGTCACAGTGCTCGTCTCGGCGTCCGTCGTCCCCACCGCGAGGACGTCCGCCTCGACTCAGCGTCCTTCGTCGCTACCGCGATGACGTCCACCTCGACTCGCGTAACCCTAAGATAGACAGAGTGACAGTGGTGTCACGTGCTCATCTCGGCGTCCGTCGTCGCTACCGCGAAGACGTCCGAATTGACTCGCGTAACCCTAAGATAGAAAGGGTGGCAGTGGTGTCACGTGCTCGTCTCGGCGTGAGTCGTCGCTACCATGATGACGTCCGCCTCGACTCGTGTTACGATAAGACAGGGTGGCAGTGGTGTCACGGGCTCGTCTCGGCGTCCGTCGTTGCTACCGCGATGACGTCCGCCTTGACTCGCGTTACGCTAAGACAGGGTGGCAATGGTGTCATGTGCTCGTCTCGGCGTCCGTCGTCGCTACCGCGACGATGTCCGCCTCGACTCGCGTAACCATATGATAGGCAGGGTGGCAGTGATGTCACGTGCTCGTCTCAGCGTCCATCATCGCTACCGCGACGATGTCCACCTCGACTCGCGTGACCCTAAGATAGACAGGTTGACAGTGGTGTCACGTGCTCGTCTCGGCGTCCGTCGTCGCTACCGCGACGACGTCCGCCTCGAGTCGCGTAACCGTAAGATAGACATGGTTGCACTGGTGTCACGTGCTCGTCTCGGCATCCATCGTCGCTACCGCGACGACGTCCGCCACGACTCGCGTTACGATAAGACAGGGTGGCAGTGGTGTCACGTGCTCGTCTAGGCGTTCGTTGTCGCTACCGCGATGACGTCCGCCTCGACTCGCATAACCCTAAGATAGACAGGGTGGCAGTGGTGGCACGTGCTTGTGTCGGCGTTCGTCGTCGCTACCGCGATGACGTCCGCCTCGACTCGCATAACCCTAAGATAGACAGGGTGGCAGTGGTGTCACGTGCTCGTGTCGGCGTCCGTCGTCGCTACCGCGACGACGTCCACCTCAACTCGCGTAACCCTAAGAAACACAGGGTAAAAATGGTGTTACGTGCTCGTCTCGGCGTCCGTCGTCGCTACCGCGACGACGTCCACCTCGACTCGCGTAACCCTACGATAGATAGGATGGTAGTGGTGTCACGTGCTCATCTCGGCGTCCATCGTCGCAACCGCAACGACGCCCGCCTCGACTCGCCTAACCCTAAGATAGACAGGGTGGCACTGGTGTCACGTGCTCGTCTCGGCCTCCGTCGTCGCGACCGTGACGACGTCCGCCTCGACTCGCGTAACACTAAGATAGAAAGGGTGACAGTGGTGTCACGTGCTTGTCTCGGCGTCCGTCATCGCTACCATGATGACGTTCGCCTCGACTCGCGTTACGATAAGACAGGGTGGTAGTGGTGTCACGTGCTCGTCTCGGTGTCCGTCGTCGCTACCGCGACGACGTCCGCCTTGACTCGCGTTACGCTAAGACAGGGCGACAGTGGTGTTACGTGCTTGTCTTGGCATTCGTCGTCGCTACCACGATGACGCCCGCCTTGACTCGCGTTACGCTAAGACAGGGTGGCACTGGTGTCACGTGCTCGTCTCAGCGTTCATCGTCGCTACCGCGACGAAGTTCGCCTCCACTCGCGTGACCCTAAGATAGATAGGGTGGCAGGGGTGTCACGTGCTCGTTTCGGCATCCCATCGTCTCCGCACTCGACTCACGTGACCCTAAGATAGACAGGGTGGCAGTGGTGTCATGTGCTCGTCTTGACGTTCGTTGACGCTACCGCGACGAGGTCCGCCTTGACTCGCATTACGGTAAGACAGGGTGGCAGTGGTGTCACATGCTCGTCTCGGAGTCCGTCACCGCTACCACGCCGACGTCTGCCTCGACTCGCGTTAACACTAAGATAGAAAGGGTGACAGTGGTGTCACGTGCTCATCTCGGCGTCCGTCGTCGCTACCGCGAAGACGTCCGCCTCGACTGGCATAACCCTAAGATAGACAGGGTGGCAGTGGTTTCACGTGCTCGTCCCGGTGTCAGTCGTCGCTACCACGACGACGTCCGCCTCGACTCGCGTTATGATAAGACAGGGTGGCAGTGGTGTCACGTTCTCGTCTTGGCGTCCGTCGTCGCTACCACGACGACGTCCGCCTCGACTCATGTTACGCTAAGACAGGGTGGCAATGGTGTCATGTGCTCGTCTCGGTGTCCGTCGTCGCTACCGCGATGATGTCTGCTTCGACTCACGTAACCATATGATAGGCAGGGTGGCAGTGGTGTCACGTGCTCATCTCGGTGTCCATCGTCGCTACCGCGACGATGTCCGCCTCGACTCGCGTGACCCTAAGATAGACAAGGTGACAGTGGTGTCACGTGCTCGTCTCGACGTCCGTCGTCGCTACCGCGATGACGTCCGCCTCGACTCGCTTAACCCAAAGATAGACATGGTGGCACTGGTGTCACGTGCTCGTCTCGGCATCCATCGTCGCTACCGCGACGACGTCCGCCACGACTCGCGTTACGATAAGACAGGGTGGCAGTGGTGTCACGTGCTCGTCTCGGTGTCCGTAGTCGCTACCGCTATGACATCCGCCTCAACTCGCGTAACCCTAAGATAGACAGGGTGGCAGTGGTGTCACGTGGTCGTCTCGGCGTCCGTCTTCGCTACCGTGATGACGTCCGTGTTGACTCGCATAACCCTAAGATAGACAGGGTGGCAGTGGTGTCACGTGCTTGTGTCGGCGTCCGTCGTCGCTACCGCGACGACGTCCACCTCGACTCACGTAACCCTAAGAAACACAGGGTGACAATGGTGTCACGTGCTCGTCTCGGCGTCCATCGTCGCTACCGCGACGATGTCCGCCTCGACTCGCGTAACCCTACGATAGACAGGATGGTAGTGGTGTCACGTGCTCGTCTCGGCGTCCGTCGTCGCTACTGTGATGACGTCCCCCTTGATTCGCATAACCCTAAGATAGACAGGCTGGCAGCGGTGTCACGTGCTTGTGTCGGCGTCCGTCGTCGCTACCGCGACGACGTCCACCTCGACTCGCGTAACCCTAAGAAACACAGGGTGACAATGGTGTCACGTGCTCGTCTCGGCGTCCGTCGTCGCTACCGCAACGACGTCCGCCTCGACTCGCCTAACCCTAAGATAGACAGGGTGGCAGTGGTGTCACATGCTCGTCTCGGCCTCCGTCGTCGCGACCGCAACGACGTCCGCCTCGACTCGCGTAACACTAAGATAGAAAGGGTGATAGTGGTGTCATGTGCTCGTCTCGGCATCCGTCGTCGCTACCACGACGACGTCCGCCTCGACTCACGTTACGATAAGACAGGGTGGCAGTGGTGTTACGTGCTCGTCTTGGCGTTCGTCGTCGCTACCGTGACGATGTCCGCCTTGACTCGTGTTACGCTAAGACAGGGTGGCACTGGTGTCACGTGCTCGTCTCTGCGTTCGTCGTCGCTACCGCGACGACGTCCGCCTCGACTCGCGTGACCCTAAGATATACAGGGTGGCAGTGGTGTCACGTGCTTGTTTCGGCATCCGTTGTCGCTATTGCGATGATGTACGCCCAGACTCGCATTACGCTAAGATCGAGATGGTGGCAGTGGTGTCACGTGCTCGTCTCGGCGTCGGTCGTCGCTACCGCGACGACGTCCGCCTCGACTCGCGTAACCCTAAGATAGATAGGGTGGCAGTGGTGTCACGTGCTCATCTCGGCGTCAGTTGTCGCTACCACGATGACGTCCGCCTCGACTCGCGTAAAACTAAGATAGAAAGGGTGACAGTGGAGTCACGTGCTCGTCTCTGCATCCGTCGTCGCTACCGCGACGACGTTCGCCTCGACTCGCGTACCCCTAAGATAGACAGGGTGGCACTGGTGTCATGGGCTTGTCTCGGCGTCCGTCGTCGCTACAGCGACGATTTCCGCCTCGACTCGCATTACGGTAAGACAGGGTGGCAGTGGTGTCACGTGCTCGTCTCGGTGTCCGTAGTCGCTACCGCGACGACGTCCGCCTCGACTCGCGTTACGCTAAGACAGGGTGGCAGTGGTGTCACGGGCTCGTCTCGACATCCATTGTCGCTACCGCGATGACGTCTGCCTCGACTCGTGTGACCCTAAGATAGACAGGGTGACAGTGGTGTCACGTGCTCGTCTCGGCGTCCGTCGTCGCTACCGCGATGACGTCCGCCTCGATTCGCGTAATCCTAAGATAGATACGGTGTCACTGGTGTCGTGTGCTCATCTCGGCATCCGTCGTCGCTACCGCGACGACGTCCGCCTCGACTCGCATTACGATAAGATAGGCTGGCAGTGGTGTCACGTGCTCGTCTCGGCGTCCATCGTCGCTACCGCGACGACGTCCACCTGGACTCACGTAACCCTAAGAAACACAGGGTGACAGTGGTGTCACGTGCTTGTCTCGGCGTCCATCGTCGCTACCGCGACGACGTCCGCCTCGACTCGCGTAACCCTAAGATAGACAGGATGGTAGTGGTGTCACGTGCTCGTCTCGGCGTCCGTCGTCGCAACCGCAACGACGTCCGCTTCGACTCGCCTAATCCTAAGATAGACAGGGTGGCAGTGGCGTCACATGCTCGTCTCGGCCTCCGTCGTCGCTACCGCGACGACGTCCGCCTCGATTCGCATAACACTAATATAGAAAGGGTGACAGTGGTGTCACGTGCTCGTCTCGGCGTCCGTCGTCGCTATCACGACGACGTCCGCCTCGACTCACATTACGATAAGACAGGGTGGCAGTGGTGTCACGTGCGCGTCTCAGCGTCCGCCTTGACTCGCGTTACGCTAAGATAGGGTGGCAGTGGTGTCACATGCTCGTCTTGGCGTTCGTCGTCGCTACCGCGACGATGTCTGCCTTGACTCGTGTTACGCTAAGACAGGGTGGCAGTGGTGTCACGTGCTCATCTCGGCGTTCGTCGTCGCTACCGCGACGACGTCCGCCTCGACTTGCGTTACCCTAAGTTAGACAGGGTGGCAGTGGTGTCACGTGCTTGTCTCGGCGTTCGTCATCGCTACTGCGACGACGTCCGCCTCGACTCGCGTGACCCTAAGATAGAGAGGGTGGCAGTGGTGTCACGTGCTCGTCTCGGCGTCCGTCGTCGCTACCGCGACGAAGTCCCCTCGGACTCGCATAAACACTAAGATAGACAGAGTGACATGGTATCACGTGCTCGTATCGGGTCCGTCGTCGCTACCCGACGACGTTCGCCTTGATTGCGTGCGCTAATACAGGGTGGCAGAGTGTGTCACGTGCTGTCTCGGTTCCGTGTCGCTACAGTAACGACGTCGCCTCTGACTCGCGTTACGCTAAGATAGATGGGTGGCAAGTGGTGCCAGGTGCTCGTTCTCAGCGTTCGAGTCGCTACCGCGACGACGTCCGACTCGAATCGCGTAACCCTAAGAAGCGGGGGGTGACGTGGTTCACGTGCTCGTCTCGGCATTCGTAGTCGCTACCGCGACGACGTCCGTCTCGACACGCGTTACGATAAGACAAGGTGGCAGTGGTGTCACGTGCTCGTCTTGGCGTCCGTCGTCGCTACCGCGACGATGTCCGCCTCGACTTGCGTTGCGCTAAGACACGGTGGCAGTGGTGTCACGTGCTTGTCTTGACGTTGCCACGCACGTCCACCTCGACTCGCGTTGCGCTAAGACAGGGTGGCAGTGGGTGTCATGTGCTCGTCTTGAGTCCGTCGTCGCTACGCGACGACGTCCGCCTTGACTCGCATCACGCTAAGAAAGGGTTGGCAGTGGGGTCACGTGCTCGTCTTGGCGTCCGTCATCGCTACCGCGCGACGTCCACCTCGACTCGCGTAACGCTAAGATAGACCGGGTGGCAGGGGTCACGTGCTCGTCTCACCGTCCTTCGTCGCTACCGCGAGACGTCCACCTCACCTGGTTACCCTAAGAGACAGGGGTGGCAGTGGTGTCATGTGCTTGTCTCGGCGTTCGTCGTCGCTACTGCGACGACGTTCGCCTCGACTCGCGTGACCCAAGATAGAGAGGGTGGCGGCAGTGGTGTCATGTGCTCGTCCGACTCGCAAAACACTAAGATAGACAGAGTGAAATTGGTGTCACGTGCTCGTCCGGCGTCCATCGTCGCTACCGCGGACGACGTCGCCTTGATTCGCATTGCGCATAAACAGGTGGCAGTAGTGTCACCTGCTCGTCTCGGCGTCCGTCGTCGCTACCGCGACGACGTCTGCCTTGACTCGCGTTACGCTAAGATAGATGGCTGGTGGCAGTGGTGTGCCAAGTGCTCGTCTCAGCGTTCGACGTCGCTACCGCGACGGGACGTCCGCCTCGACTCGCGTAACCTAAGTTAGACGGGGTGACAGTGGTGTCACGTGCTCGTCTCGGCGTTCGTCGTCGCTACCGCGACGACGTCTGTCTCGACAGCGTTACGATAAGACAGGGGTGGCAGTGGTGTCACGTGCTCGTCTTGGCGGTCCGTCGTCGCTACCGCGAAGAGTCCCTCGAATAGCGTTGCGCTAAGACAGGGTGGCAGAGTGGTGTCACGTGCTTGTCTTGACGTCGTCACGCAGTCCGCCTGACTCGCGTTGCGCTAAGACAGGGGTGGCAGTGGTGTCATGTGCTCGTCTGACGTCCGTCGCCGCTACCGCGACGACGTCCGCCTTGACTCGCATTACGCTAAGGACAGGGTGGCAGTGGTGTCAAGTGCTTGTCTTGGCGTCCGTCATCGCTAACGAATACCTAAGATAGACAGGGTGGCAGAGTGGTGTCACGTGCTCGTCTCAGCGTTCTTCATCGCTACCGCGATGACGTCCACCTCGACTCGCGTAACTAAGTAGGACAGGGTGATAGTGGTGTCAGGTGCTCATCTCGGCGTCCGTCGTCGACCGCGAAGGAAGTCCGCGTCGACTCACGTAACCCTAAGATAGACAGCGGTGGCAGTGGTGTCACGTGCTGTCTCAGCGTCAGACGTCGCTACATTACGATGTCCGCTCGATCGCGTTACGATAAGACAGGGTGGCAGTGTGGTGTACGTGCTCGTCTCGGCGTCAGTCGTCGCTACCGCGATGACGTCGCCTCGACTCGTGGTTATGCTAAGACAATGTGGCAATGATGTATGTGCTCGTCTCGGCGTCCGTCATCGCTTCCTCGACGATTCCGCCTCGACTCACGTAACCATATGATAGGCAGGGTGGCAGTGGTGTCACGTGCTCGTCTCGCGTCCATCGTCGCTACCGCGACGACGTTCGCCTCAACTCGCGTGACACCTAAGATAGACAGGGTGACAGTGGTTGTCACGTGCTCGTCTCGGCATCCATCGTCGCTAACCACGACGACGTCCGCCACGACCGCGTTGGACGATAAGACAAGGGTGGCAGTTGTCACGTGCATTGTATCGGCGTCCGTCGTCGCTACCGCGATGACGTCCGCTCGACTCGCGTAACCCTAAGATAGAGAAGGTGGCAGTGGGTGTTATGTGCTCGTCTGGCGTCAGTCGTAGCTACCACAATGATGTCCGCCTCGACTCGTGTTACGATACGACAGGGTGGCAGTGTGGTTCACGTGCTTGTATCGGCATCCGTCGTCGCTACCGCGATGACGTCCGCCTCGACTAGCGTTACGCTAAGACAGGGTGGCATGGTGTCTTGTGCTGTCTCGGCGTCCGTCGTCGCTACCGCGACGACGTCCGCCTCAAATCACGTAACATATGATAGGCAGGGTGGCAGTGGGGTCACGTGTCGTCTCAGCGTCCATCGTCGCTACCGAACGACGTCCGCCTCGACTCGCGTGACCCTAAGATAGACAGGGTGACAGTGGTGTCAGTGCTCCGTCTCGGTGTCGTCATCGCTACGCTGACGTCGTCCGCCTCGACTCGCGTAACCTAAGAAGACAGGTGGCCCTGGTGTCACGTGCTCGTCTCGTCATCCGTCGTCGCTACGCGACGACGTCCGCCCGACTCGCATTATGATAAGACAGGGTGGCAGTGGTGGTGTCTCGTGCTCGTCTCGGTGTCCGTCGTCGCTACCGCGACGACGTCCACCCGACTGCGTAACCCTAAGAAAGATAGGGTGACAATGGTGTCACGTGCTCGTCTCGCGCGTCCGTCGTCGCTACCGCGACGCCGTGCCTTGACTGCGTAACACTAAGATAGACAGGATGGTAGTGGGTGCACGTGCTCGTCTCGGCGTCCATCGTCGCAACCGCAATGACGCCGCCTCGACTTGCCTAACCCTAAGATAGACAGGGTGGCAGTGTGTCACATGCTCGTCGGCCTCCGTGTCGCGACCGCGACGACGTCCACCTCGACTCGTGAACACAAGATAGAAAGGGGACAAGGTCACGTGCTCGTCTCGGGTCCGTCGTCGCTACCACAACGACGTCCGCCTCGAATCGCGTTACGCTAAGACAGGGTGGCAGTGGTGTTACGTGCTCGTCTGGCGTTCAGTGTCGCAACCGCGACAAGTCCGCCTTGACTCGCGTTAAGCTAAGACAGGTGGCACTGGTGTCACGTGTCGTCTCAGCGTTCGTCGTCGCTACCGTGACGACGTCCGCCTCGACATCGCGTGACCTATGATAGACAGGGTGGCCGTGGTGTCACGTGTCGTTTCGGATCCGTCGTCGCTATTGCGACGACGTTCGCCTACTCGCATTACCCTAAGATGACAGGGTGGCAGTGGTTGTCACATGCTCGTCTCGAGGTCGGTCGTCGCTACCGCGACGACGTCGCCTCAACTCGCGTAACCTAAGATAGACAGGGTGGCAGTGGTGTCACGTGCTGTCTCGGCGTCTGTGTCGCACGCACTGCGATGATGTCAGCCTCGACTCGCATAACCCTAAGATAGACAGGGGTGAGTGGTGTCACGTGCTTGTCTCGGCGTCGTCGTGCTACCGCGACGACGTCCACCTGGACTGCGTAACCCTAAGAAACAAAGGGTGGACAGTGGTGTCACGTGCTCGTCTCGGCATCCATCGTCGCTACCGCGATGACGTCCACCTGACTCGCCTAATCCTAAGATAGACAGGTTGGAGAGGTGTCACGTGCTTGTCTCGGCGTTCGTCGCTACCGCGTAGACGTCCGCCTCGACTAGCATTACCCTAAGATAGACGGGTGCAGTAGTGGTGTCACGTGCCTGTTCTCGGTGTTTCGTCGTCGCTACCGCGACGACGTCCGCCTTGATTCGCATTGCGCTAATACAGGGTGGCAGTAGTGTCACCTGCTCGTCTCGGCGTCCGTCGTCGCTACCGCGACGACGTCTGCCTTGACTCGCGTTACGCTAAGATAGATGGGGTGGCAGTGGTGCCAAGTGCTCGTCTCAGCGTTCGACGTCGCTACCGCGACGACGTCCGCCTCGACTCGCGTAACCCTAAGTTAGACGGGGTGACAGTGGTGTCACGTGCTCGTCTCGGCGTTCGTCGTCGCTACCGCGACGACGTCTGTCTCGACACGCGTTACGATAAGACAGGGTGGCAGTGGTGTCACGTGCTCGTCTTGGCGTCCGTCGTCGCTACCGCGACGATGTCCGCCTCGACTTGCGTTGCGCTAAGACACGGTGGCAGTGGTGTCACGTGCTTGTCTTGACGTTGCCACGCACGTCCACCTCGACTCGCGTTGCGCTAAGACAGGGTGGCAGTGGTGTCATGTGCTCGTCTTGACGTCCGTCGTCGCTACCGCGACGACGTCCGCCTTGACTCGCATCACGCTAAGAAAGGGTGGCAGTGGTGTCACGTGCTCGTCTTGGCGTCCGTCATCGCTACCGCGACGACGTCCACCTCGACTCGCGTAACGCTAAGATAGACAGGGTGGCAGTGGTGTCACGTGCTCGTCTCACCGTCCTTCGTCGCTACCGCGATGACGTCCACCTCACCTCGCGTTACCCTAAGATAGACAGGGTGGCAGTGGTGTCATGTGCTTGTCTCGGCGTTCGTCGTCGCTACTGCGACGACGTTCGCCTCGACTCGCGTGACCCGAAGATAGAGAGGGTGGCAGTGGTGTCATGTGCTCGTCTCGACTCGCAAAACACTAAGATAGACAGAGTGACATTGGTGTCACGTGCTCGTCTCGGCGTCCATCGTCGCTACCGCGACGACGTCCGCCTTGATTCGCATTGCGCTAATACAGGGTGGCAGTAGTGTCACCTGCTCGTCTCGGCGTCCGTCGTCGCTACCGCGACGACGTCTGCCTTGACTCGCGTTACGCTAAGATAGATGGGGTGGCAGTGGTGCCAAGTGCTCGTCTCAGCGTTCGACGTCGCTACCGCGACGACGTCCGCCTCGACTCGCGTAACCCTAAGTTAGACGGGGTGACAGTGGTGTCACGTGCTCGTCTCGGCGTTCGTCGTCGCTACCGCGACGACGTCTGTCTCGACACGCGTTACGATAAGACAGGGTGGCAGTGGTGTCACGTGCTCGTCTTGGCGTCCGTCGTCGCTACCGCGACGATGTCCCCCTCGACTAGCGTTGCGCTAAGACAGGGTGGCAGTGGTGTCACGTGCTTGTCTTGACGTCGTCACGCACGTCCGCCTCGACTCGCGTTGCGCTAAGACAGGGTGGCAGTGGTGTCATGTGCTCGTCCTGACGTCCGTCGCCGCTACCGCGACGACGTCCGCCTTGACTCGCATTACGCTAAGACAGGGTGGCAGTGGTGTCACGTGCTTGTCTTGGCGTCCGTCATCGCTACCGCATAACCCTAAGATAGACAGGGTGGCAGTGGTGTCACGTGCTCGTCTCAGCGTTCTTCATCGCTACCGCGATGACGTCCACCTCGACTCGCGTAACCCTAAGATAGACAGGGTGATAGTGGTGTCAGGTGCTCATCTCGGCGTCCGTCGTCGTTACCGCGAAGACGTCCGCGTCGACTCACGTAACCCTAAGATAGACAGGGTGGCAGTGGTGTCACGTGCTCGTCTCAGCGTCAGACGTCGCTACTATTACGATGTCCGCCTCGACTCGCGTTACGATAAGACAGGGTGGCAGTGGTGTCACGTGCTCGTCTCGGCGTCAGTCGTCGCTACCGCGATGACGTCTGCCTCGACTCGTGTTATGCTAAGACAATGTGGCAATGATGTCATGTGCTCGTCTCGGCGTCCGTCATCGCTTCCTCGACGATGTCCGCCTCGACTCACGTAACCATATGATAGGCAGGGTGGCAGTGGTGTCACGTGCTCGTCTCGGCGTCCATCGTCGCTACCGCGACGACGTTCGCCTCAACTCGCGTGACCCTAAGATAGACAGGGTGACAGTGGTGTCACGTGCTCGTCTCGGCATCCATCGTCGCTACCACGACGACGTCCGCCACGACTCGCGTTACGATAAGACAGGGTGGCAGTGTTGTCACGTGCATGTCTCGGCGTCCGTCGTCGCTACCGCGATGACGTCCGCCTCGACTCGCGTAACCCTAAGATAGAGAAGGTGGCAGTGGTGTTATGTGCTCGTCTAGGCGTCAGTCGTAGCTACCACAATGATGTCCGCCTCGACTCGTGTTACGATACGACAGGGTGGCAGTGGTGTCACGTGCTTGTATCGGCATCCGTCGTCGCTACCGCGATGACGTCCGCCTCGACTCGCGTTACGCTAAGACAGGGTGGCAATGGTGTCTTGTGCTCGTCTCGGCGTCCGTCGTCGCTACCGCGACGACGTCCGCCTCAACTCACGTAACCATATGATAGGCAGGGTGGCAGTGGTGTCACGTGCTCGTCTCAGCGTCCATCGTCGCTACCGCAACGACGTCCGCCTCGACTCGCGTGACCCTAAGATAGACAGGGTGACAGTGGTGTCACGTGCTCGTCTCGGTGTCCGTCATCGCTACCGTGACGTCGTCCGCCTCGACTCGCGTAACCCTAAGATAGACATGGTGGCCCTGGTGTCACGTGCTCGTCTCGTCATCCGTCGTCGCTACCGCGACGACGTCCGCCACGACTCGCATTATGATAAGACAGGGTGGCAGTGGTGTCTCGTGCTCGTCTCGGTGTCCGTCGTCGCTACCGCGACGACGTCCACCTCGACTCGCGTAACCCTAAGAAAGATAGGGTGACAATGGTGTCACGTGCTCGTCTCGGCGTCCGTCGTCGCTACCGCGACGACGTCCGCCTTGACTCGCGTAACCCTAAGATAGACAGGATGGTAGTGGTGTCACGTGCTCGTCTCGGCGTCCATCGTCGCAACCGCAATGACGTCCGCCTCGACTTGCCTAACCCTAAGATAGACAGGGTGGCAGTGGTGTCACATGCTCGTCTCGGCCTCCGTCGTCGCGACCGCGACGACGTCCACCTCGACTCGTGTAACACTAAGATAGAAAGGGTGACAATGGTGTCACGTGCTCGTCTCGGCGTCCGTCGTCGCTACCACAACGACGTCCGCCTCGAATCGCGTTACGCTAAGACAGGGTGGCAGTGGTGTTACGTGCTCGTCTTGGCGTTCAGTGTCGCAACCGCGACGAAGTCCGCCTTGACTCGCGTTACGCTAAGACAGGTGGCACTGGTGTCACGTGCTCGTCTCAGCGTTCGTCGTCGCTACCGTGACGACGTCCGCCTCGACTCGCGTGACCCTATGATAGACAGGGTGGCCGTGGTGTCACGTGCTCGTTTCGGCATCCGTCGTCGCTATTGCGACGACGTTCGCCTCGACTCGCATTACCCTAAGATCGACAGGGTGGCAGTGGTGTCACATGCTCGTCTCGGAGTCGGTCGTCGCTACCGCGACGACGTCCGCCTCAACTCGCGTAACCATAAGATAGACAGGGTGGCAGTGGTGTCACGTGCTCGTCTCGGCGTCTGTCGTCGCAACTGCGATGATGTCAGCCTCGACTCGCATAACCCTAAGATAGACAGGGTGGCAGTGGTGTCACGTGCTTGTCTCGGCGTCCGTCGTCGCTACCGCGACGACGTCCACCTGGACTCGCGTAACCCTAAGAAACAAAGGGTGACAGTGGTGTCACGTGCTCGTCTCGGCATCCATCGTCGCTACCGCGATGACGTCCACCTCGACTCGCCTAATCCTAAGATAGACAGGTTGGCAGAGGTGTCACGTGCTTGTCTCGGCGTTCGTCGCTACCGCGTAGACGTCCGCCTCGACTAGCATTACCCTAAGATAGACAGGGTGGCAGTGGTGTCACGTGCCTGTCTCGGTGTTCGTCGTCGCTACTACGACGATGTCCGCCTCGACTCGTGTGACCCTAAGATAGAGAGGGTGGCAGTGGTGTCACGTGCTCGTCTAGGCGTCCGTCGTCGCTACCGCGATGATGTCTGCCTTGATTCGCGTTGCGCTAATACTGGGTGGCAGTGGTATCACGTGCTCGTCTCTACGTTCGTTGTCGCTACCGCGACGACGTCCGCCTTGACTCGCGTTACGCTAAGATAGATGGGGTGGCAGTGGTGTCAAGTGCTCGTCTCAGCATCCGACGTCGCTACCGCGACGACGTCCGCCTCGACTCGTGTAACCCTAAGATAGACGGGGTGACAGTGGTGTCACGTGCTCGTCTCGGCGTTCGTCGTCGCTACCGCGACGATGTCCGCCTCGACTTGCGTTGCGCCAAGACAGGGTGGCTGTGGTGTCACGTGCTTGTCTTGACGTCATCACGCACGTCCGCCTCGACTCGCATTGCGCTAAGACAGGGTGGCAGTGGTGTCATGTGCTCATCTTGACGTCCGTCATCGCTACCGCGACGACGTCCGCTTTGACTCGCATTACGATAAGACACGGTGGGAGTGGTGTCACGTGCTCGTCTTGCGTCCGTCGTCGCTACCGCTACGCGTCCGCCTCGACTTGCGTTGCGCCAAGACAGGGTGGCAGTGGTGTCACGTGCTTGTCCTTGACGCATCACACACGTCCCGCCTCGACTCGCGTTGCGCTAAGAAGGTTGGCATTTGGTGTCCATGTGCTCGTCTTACGTCCGTCAATCGGCTAACCGCGACGATGTCCGCTTTTGACTCTCATTACTCTAAGACAGGGTGGCATGTGTTGTTTCACTGCTCTTCTTGCGTCCTTCATCGCTACCAGCGACGACGTCCACCTCGACTCGCGTAGCCCTAAGATAGAAAAGGTGGCAGTGGTGTCACGTGCTCGTCTCAGCGTCCTTCGTCGCTACCGCTATGACGTCCACCTCGACTCGCGTAACCCTAAGATAGACAGGGTGACAGTGGTGTCACGTGCTCATCTCGGCGTCCGTCGTCGTTACCGCGAAGTCGTTCGCCTCGACTCACGTAACCCTAAGATAGACAGGGTGGTAGTGGTGTCACGTGCTCGTCTCGGTGTCAGTCGTCGCTACCGCGACGACGTCCGCCATGACTCGCGTTACGTTAAGACAGGGTGGCAGTGGTGTCACGTGCACGTCTCGGCGTCCGTCGTCGCTACCGCCACGACGTCCACCTCGACTCGCGTAACCCTAAGATAGACAGGGTGGCAGTGGTGACACGTGCTCATCTCGGCGTAAGTCATCGCTACCACGACGACGTCCGCCTCGACTCGCGTTATGATAAGACAGGGTGGCAGTGGTGTCACGTGCTCGTCTCGGCGTCCGTCGTCGCTACCGCGATGACGTCCGCCTCGACTCGCGTTACGCTAAGACAGTGTGGCAATGGTGTCATGTGCTTGTCTCGGTGTCCGTCGTCGCTACCGCGACGACGTCCTTCTCAACTAGCGTAACCATTTGATAGGCAGGGTGGCAGTGGTGTCACGTGCTCGTCTTGGCGTCCGTCATCGCTACCGCATAACCCTAAGATAGACAGGGTGGCAGTGGTGTCACGTGCTCGTCTCAGCGTTCTTCATCGCTACTGCGATGACGTCCACCTCGACTCGCGTAACCCTAAGATAGACAGGGTGATAGTGGTGTCAGGTGCTCATCTCGGCGTCCGTCGTCGTTACCGCGAAGACGTCCGCGTCGACTCACGTAACCCTAAGATAGACAGGGTGGCAGTGGTGTCACGTGCTCGTCTCAGCGTCAGTCGTCGCTACTATTACGATGTCCGCCTCGACTCGCGTTACGATAAGACAGGGTGGCAGTGGTGTCACGTGCTCGTCTCGGCGTCAGTCGTCGCTACCGCGATGACGTCCGCCTCGACTCGTGTTATGCTAAGACAATGTGGCAATGGTGTCATGTGCTCGTCTCGGCGTCCGTCATCGCTTCCTCGACGATGTCCGCCTCGACTCGCGTAACCATATGATAGGCAGGGTGGCAGTGGTGTCACGTGCTCGTCTCGGCGTCCATCGTCGCTACCGCGACGACGTTCGCCTCAACTCGCGTGACCCTAAGATAGACAGGGTGACAGTGGTGTCACGTGCTCGTCTCGGCATCCATCGTCGCTACCACGACGACGTCCGCCACGACTCGCGTTACGATAAGACAGGGTGGCAGTGTTGTCACGTGCATGTCTCGGCGTCCGTCGTCGCTACCGCGATGACGTCCGCCTCGACTCGCGTAACCCTAAGATAAAGAAGGTGGCAGTGGTGTTATGTGCTCGTCTCGGCGTCAGTCGTAGCTACCACAATGATGTCCGCCTCGACTCGTGTTACGATACGACAGGGTGGCAGTGGTGTCACGTGCTTGTCTCGGCATCCGTCGTCGCTACCGCGATGACGTCCGCCTCGACTCGCGTTACGCTAAGACAGGGTGGCAATGGTGTCTTGTGCTCGTCTCGGCGTCCGTCGTCGCTACCGCGACGTCGTCCGCCTCAACTCACGTAACCATATGATAGGCAGGGTGGCAGTGGTGTCAGGTGTTCGTCTCAGCGTTTATCGTCCCTACCGCAACGACGTCCGCCTCGACTCGCGTGACCCTAAGATAGACAGGGTGACAGTGGTGTCACGTGCTCGTCTCGGCGTCCGTCATCGCTACCGCGATGTCGTCCGCCTCGACTCGCGTAACCCTAAGATAGACATGGTGGCCCTGGTGTCACGTGCTCGTCTCGTCATCCGTCGTTGCTACCGCGACGACGTCCGCCATGACTCGCATTACGATAAGACAGGGTGGCAGTGGTGTCTCGTGCTCGTCTCGGCGTCCGTCGTCGCTACCGCGACGACGTCCACCTCGACTCGCGTAACCCTAAGAAAGATAGGGTGACAATGGTGTCACGTGCTCGTCTCGGCGTCCGTCGTCGCTACCGCGACGACGTCCGCCTTGACTCGCGTAACCCTAAGATAGACAGGATGGTAGTGGTGTCACGTGCTCGTCTCGGCGTCCATCATCGCAACCGCAATGACGTCCGCCTCGACTTGCCTAACCCTAAGATAGACAGGGTGGCAGTGGTGTCACGTGCTCGTCTCGGCCTCCGTCGTCGCGACCGCGACGACGTCCAGCTCGACTCGTGTAACACTAAGATAGAAAGGGTGACAATGGTGTCACGTGCTCGTCTCGGCGTCCGTCGTCGCTACCACGACGACGTGCGCCTCAACTCGCGTTACGATAAGACAGGGTGGCAGTGGTGTCACATGCTCGTCTCGGCGACCGTCGTCGCTACCGCGACAACGTCCGCCTTGAATCGCGTTACGCTAAGACAGGGTGGCAGTGGTGTTACGTGCTCGTCTTGGCGTTCGGTGTCGCAACCGCGACGACGTCCGCCTCGACTCGCGTGACCCTATGATAGACAGGGTGGCAGTGGTGTCACGTGCTCGTTTCGGCATCCGTCGTCGCTATTGCGACGACGTTCGCCTCGACTCGCATTACCCTAAGATCGACAGGGTGGCAGTGGTGTCACATGCTCGTCTCGGAGTCGGTCGTCGCTACCGCGACGACGTCCGCCTCAACTCGCGTAACCCTAAGATAGACAGGGTGGCAGTGGTGTCACGTGCTCGTCTCGGCGTCTGTCGTCGCTACTGCGTGGCAGAGGTGTCACGTGCTTGTCTCGGCGTTCGTCGCTACCGCGTAGACGTCCGCCTCGACTAGCATTACCCTAAGATAGACAGGGTGGCAGTGGTGTCACGTGCCTGTCTCGGTGTTCGTCGTCGCTACTACGACGATGTCCGCCTCGACTCGTGTGACCCTAAGATAGAGAGGGTGGCAGTGGTGTCACGTGCTCGTCTAGGCGTCCGTCGTCGCTACCGCGATGATGTCCGCCTTGATTCGCGTTGCGCTAATACTGGGTGGCAGTGGTATCACGTGCTCGTCTCTACGTTCGTCGTCGCTACCGCGACGACGTCCGCCTTGACTCGCGTTACGCTAAGATAGATGGGGTGGCAGTGGTGTTAAGTGCTCGTCTCAGCATCCGACGTCGCTACCGCGACGACGTCCGCCTCGACTCGTGTAACCCTAAGATAGACGGGGTGACAGTGGTGTCACGTGCTCGTCTCGGCGTTCGTCGTCGCTACCGCGACGATGTCCGCCTCGACTTGCGTTGCGCCAAGACAGGTTGGCAGTGGTGTCACGTGCTTGTCTTGACGTCATCATGCACGTCCGCCTCGACTCACATTGCGCTAAGACAGGGTGGCAGTGGTGTCATGTGCTCATCTTGACGTCCGTCATCGCTACCGCGACGACGTCCGCTTTGACTCGCATTACGATAAGACACGGTGGGAGTGGTGTCACGTGCTCGTCATGGCGTCCGTCGTCGCTACCGCGACGACGTCCGCCTCGACTTGCGTTGCGCCAAGACAGGGTGGCAGTGGTGTCACGTGCTTGTCTTGACGTCATCACGCACGTCCGCCTCGACTCGCGTTGCGCTAAGACAGGTTGGCAGTGGTGTCATGTGCTCGTCTTGACGTCCGTCATCGCTACCGCGACGATGTCCGCTTTGACTCGCATTACGCTAAGACAGGGTGGCAGTGGTTTCACGTGCTTTTCTTGGCGTCCGTCATCGCTACCGCGACGACGTCCACCTCGACTCGCGTAGCCCTAAGATAGAAAAGGTTGCAGTGGTGTCACGTGCTCGTCTCAGCGTCCTTCGTCGCTACCGCGATGACGTCCACCTCGACTCGCGTAACCCTAAGATAGACAGGGTGACAGTGCTGTCACGTGCTCATCTCGGCGTCCGTCGTCGTTACCGCGAAGTCGTCCGCCTCGACTCACGTAACCCTAAGATAGACAGGGTGGTAGTGGTGTCACGTGCTCGTCTCGGTGTCAGTTGTCGCTACCGCGACGACGTCCGCCATGACTCGCGTTACGTTAAGACAGGGTGGTAGTGGTGTCACGTGCACGTCTCGGCGTCCGTCGTCGCTACTGCCACGACGTCCACCTCGACTCGCGTAACCCTAAGATAGACAGGGTGGCAGTGGTGACACGTGCTCATCTCGGCGTAAGTCGTCGCTACCACGACGACGTCCGCCTCGACTCGCGTTATGATAAGACAGGGTGGCAGTGGTGTCACGTGCTCGTCTCGGCGTCCGTCGTCGCTACCGCGATGACGTCCGCCTCGACTCGCGTTACGCTAAGACAGTGTGGCAATGGTGTCACGTGCTTGTCTCGGTGTCCGTCGTCGCTACCGCGACGACGTCCTTCTCAACTAGCGTAACCATTTGATAGGCAGGGTGGCAGTGGTGTCACGTGCTCGTCTTGGCGTCCGTCATCGCTACCGCATAACCCTAAGATAGACAGGGTGGCAGTGGTGTCACGTGCTCGTCTCAGCGTTCTTCATCGCTACCGCGATGACGTCCCCTCGACTCGCGTAACCCTAAGATAGACAGGGTGATAGTGGTGTCAGGTTGCTCTCTCGGCGTCCGTCGTCGTTACCGCGAAGACGTCCGCGTCGACTCACGTAACCCTAAGATAGACAGGGTGGCAGTGGTGTCACGTGCTCGTCTCAGCGTCAGTCGTCGCTACTAATTACGATGTTTCGCCTCGACTCGCGTTACGATAAGACAGGGTGGCAGTGGTGTCACGTGCTCGTCTCGGCGTCAGTCGTCGCTACCGCGATGACGTCCGCCTCGACTCGTGTTATGCTAAGACAATGTGGCAATGGTGTCATGTGCTCGTCTCGGCGTCCGTCATCGCTTCCTCGACGATGTCCGCCTCGACTCGCGTAACCATATGATAGGCAGGGTGGCAGTGGTGTCACGTGCTCGTCTCGGCGTCCATCGTCGCTACCGCGACGACGTTCGCCTCAACTCGCGTGACCCTAAGATAGACAGGGTGACAGTGGTGTCACGTGCTCGTCTCGGCATCCATCGTCGCTACCACGACGACGTCCGCCACGACTCGCGTTACGATAAGACAGGGTGGCAGTGCCGCCTTTACTCGCTTTTACTCTAATACAGGTTTCAGCTGGTGTCACGTTCCGTCTCAGCGTTCATTGGTCGCTAACCGCGAAACCGACGTTTCGCCTCCACTCGCGTGACCTAAATAGATTGGTTGCAGAGGGTGTCACTGCCTCGTTTGCATCCGTCGTCCCCACTCTGACTCCACGTACCCTAAGATAACATGGGCCATGGTGTCATGTCTCGTCTTGACGTTCGTTGACCTACCGCCCCCCACCAAACACCATGACGAGGTCCCGCTTGACTTACTCGCTTACGTAAGACTGGTTGATGGTGTCCATGCTCGTCTCGGAGTCCGCACGCTACCCGCCGACGTCTGCACTCGACCGCGTTAACACTAAGATAAGGGTGTACAGTGGGTTGTCACGTGCCATCTCGCGCGTCCGTCGTCGCTACCCGCTAAGACGCCGCCTCGACTGGCTAACCCTAAGATAGACAGGGTGGCAGTGGTTTACACGTGCTCGTCCGTATGTCAGGTCTACATACCGACGAGCCTCCGCCTGACTCGCGTATGATATAAGACGGGTGGCAGTGGTGTCACGTGCATCTCTTGGCGTCCGTCGTCGCCTACCAGACGACTCCGCCGTCGACTCACGTTACGCTAAGACAGGGTGGCAATTGGTGCATGCTCGTCTCGGGGTGCTCCCGTCGTCGCTACCGCGCACGATGTTCTTGCTTCGACTCAAGTAATCCATATGAATGCAGGGTTGGGCGTGGTGTCACCGCTCATCTCGGTGTCCTCGTCGCTAAACCAGGCGAATGATCCGCCTCGATCGCGGGCCCTAAGAGAGACAACGGTGAACAAGGGTGGAAGTGTGTCACGTGCTCGTCTGGCGTCCGTCGTCAACTACCCGCGATGACGTCCGCCCTCGACTAGCTGCTCTAACCCAAGAGAGTGAGATGTTTCACTGGGTGTCCACGGCTCGTCTCGGCCATCCAATCGTCGCTACCGCGAACGCCGCCACGACTAGCGTTACGATAAGAACTTGGGTGGCAGTGGTGTCAACGTGCTCGTCTCAGCGTCCTTCGTCGCTCTCCACGCGCGATGACGTCCACCTCGACTCGCGTAACCCTAAGATAGACAGAAGGACGTGGTGTCACGTGCTCATCTCGGCGTCCGTCGTCGCTACCACGACTGGCCTAAGACCTGTCGAACAAGTGTGGATTGATCCGATAACCATCTAAGATAGAAAGGGGTGCAGTGGTGTCAGTGCTCGTCTCGGTCGTGGAGTCCTCGCTTACCCATGATGACGTCCCGCCTCGACTCGTGTTACGATAAGACAGTGGTGGCGACGTGGTGTCACGGGCTCGTCTCGGCGTCCGTCGTTGCTACCGCTACGGATGCGTCCGCCTTGACTCGAGTTCGCAGAACAGGGTTGGCCAATGGTTCATGTGCATCTCGCTTCCGTTTATTTTTCTACACCAACGTGCGATTCCCGCTCGCTCGCTAACGGTCGAGGCAGGATGTCCAGTCTCGCTCTCGACATCGTCGCTAACCATACCTCAAAAAAACCAATAAGACCAGGCTCCTGACCAGTAAGGTAGTACCGGTAACGTCTACGCGACGTGTCCCACTCGACTCGCGCGGACCCTAAGATGACAGGGTTACGTTGTGTTGTCACGTGGCTCGCTACGCGCCGTCGTCGCGACCGTGACGACGTCCGCCTGCAGTCGCGGAAACCGTAAGAATAGAACATGGTTGCACTGGTGTCCACGTGCTCGTCTCGGCAACCATCGTCCGCACCGCCGAAACGTACGTCCCCACACTCGCTTTACGATAAGGACCGAGGTGGCAAGGTGGGTCACGTGCTCGTCTAGGCGTTCTTTGCTTCCGCTACCCGCGCGATGACGTCCGCCTCGACGCGCAAACCCTAAGATAGGTACAGGTGGCAAGGTTGGTGGCACGTGCTGTTCGGCGTTTCGTCGTCGCTAACCACCACGCCACCGACCCTTCGAGCAGTCCGCCCGACTGGCATAAACCCTACAGATAACAGGGTGGCAGGTGTTTGTCACGTGCCTCGTTCGGCTCGTCGCGCTACCCCCACCGCGACGACGTCCACCTCAACTCGCGTAACCCTAAGAAACACAGGGTAAAAATGGTGTTACGTGCTCGTCTCGGCGTCCGTCGTCGCTACCAGCGACGACGTCCACCTCGACTCGCGTAACCCTACGATAGATAGGATGGTAGTGGTGTCACGTGGCTCATCTCGCGTCCATCGTCGCAACCGCAACGACGCCCCCCGCCTCGATCGACTCGCCTAACCCTAAGATAGACAGGGTGGCACTGGGTCACTGCTCGTCTCGGCCTCCGTCGTCGCGACCGTGACGACGTCCGCTCGACTCGCGTAACACTAAGATGAAAGGGGTGACAGTGGTTGTCACGTGCTTGTCTCGGCGTCCGTCATCGCTACCATGATGACGTTCGCCTCGACTCGCGTTACGATAAGACAGGGTGGTAGTGGTGGTCACGTGCTCGTCTCGGGTCCGTCGTCGCTACGCTGGACCGCGAGACGTCCGCCTTGACTCGCGTTACGCTAAGACAGGGCGACAGTGGTGTTTACGTGCTTGTCTTGGCATTCGTCTCGCTACCAACGATGACGCCCGCCTGACTCGCGTTACGCTAAGACAGGGTGGCACTGGTGTCACGTGCTCGTCTCAGCGTTCATCGTCGCTACACCGCGACGATTCGCCTCCACTCTCGCGTGACCCTAAGATATAGGGTGGCAGGGGTGTCACGTGCTCGTTCGGCATCCATCGTCCTCCTGACTCACGTGACCCTAAGATAGACAGGGTGGCAGTGGTGTCATGTGCTCGTCTTGACGTTCGTTGACGCTACCGCACGACGAGGCTCCGCCTTGACTCGCATTACGGTAAGACAGGGTGGCAGTTGGGTGTCACAGCTCGTCTCGGAGTCCGTCACCGCTAACACCCGCCGACGTCTGCCTCGACTCCGCGTTACACTAAGATAGAAAGGGTGACAGTGGTGTCACGTGCTCATCTCGGCGTCCGCGTCGCTACCGCGAAGACGTCGCCTCGACTGGCGTAACCTAAGATAGACAGGATGTGGCAGTGGTTTCACGTGCTCGTCCCGGTGTCAGTCGTCGCTACCACGACGACGTCCGCCTCGACTCGCGTTATGATAAGACAGGGTGGCGGCATGGTGTCCGTTCTCGTCTGGCGTCCGTGCGTCGCTACCACGACGAACGTCGCCTCGACTCATGTTACGCTAAGACAGGGTGGCAATGTTGTCATGTGCTCGTCTCGGTGTCCGTCCGCTACCCGCGATGATGTTGCTTCGACTCACGTAACCATATGATAGGCAGGGTGGCAGTGGTGTCAGTGCTCATCTCGGTGTCCATCGTCCTACGCGATCGAGCCGCGACGATGCCGCCTCGACTCGCGTGACCCTAAGAAGACAAGGTGACGTGGTGTCACGTGCTCGTCTCGACGTCCGTCGTCGCTACCGCGATGACGTCCGCCTCGACTCGCTTAACCCAAAGATAGACATGGTGGCACTGGTGTCACGTGCGTCTCGGGCATCCATCGTCGCTTAAAACCCGCGACGACGTCCGCCACACTCCCCGTTTAACGATAAGACAGTGTGGCAGTTGGTGTCACTGCTCTCTCGGTAGAGTCGCTAACCGCTATGACATCCGCCTCAACTCGCTGTAACCCTAAGATAGACAGGGTGGCAGTGGTTCACGTGGTCGTCTCGGGGTCCGTCTTCGCTAACCGTGATGACGTCCGTGTTGACTCGCATAACCCTAAGATAGACAGGGTGGGCAGTGGTGTCACGGTGCTTGTGTCGGCGTCCGTCGTCGCTACCGCGACGACGTCCACTCGACTCACGTAACCCTAAGAAACACAGGGTGACAATGGTGTCCACGTGCTCGTCCTCGGCGTCCATTCGCTACCGACCGCGACGATGTCCGCCCGACTCGCGTAAACCCACGATAGACAGGATGGTAGTGGTCTCACGTCTCGTCTCGGCGTCCGTCGTCGCTAACTGTGATACGTTCCCCCTTGATTCGCATAACCATAGATAGACAGGCGGGCAGCGGTGTCACGTGCTTGTGTCGGCGTCCGTCGTCGCTACCGCGACGACGTCCACCTCAGACTCGCGTAACCCTAAGAAACCACAGGGTGACAATGGTGTCACTGCTCGTCGCGGCGTCCGTCGTCGCTACCGCAACGACGTCCGCCTCGACTCGCTAACCTAAGATAGACAGGGTGTGGCAGTGGTGTCACATCTCTCTCGGCCTCCGTCGTCGCACCGCAACGACGTCCGCCTCGACTCGCGTAACATAAGATAGAAAGGGTGATAGTGTGTCATGTGCTCGGCTCGGCATCCGTCGTCGCTACCACTACAACGACGTCCGCCTCGACTCACGTTACGATAAGGACAGGGTGGCAGTGGTTGTTACGTGCTCGTCTTGGCGTTCGTCGTCGCTACCGTGACGATGTCCGCCTTGACTCGTGTTACGCTAAGACAGGGGTGGCACTGGTGTCACGTGCTCGTCTCTGCGTTCTCGTCGCTACCGCGACGACGTCCGCCCGCTCGCGTGACCTAAGATATACAGGGTGGCCAGTGGTGCACGTGCTTGTTTCGCATCCGTTGTCGCTATTGCGGAGATGTACGCCCAGACTCGCATTACGCTAAGATCGAGATGGTGGCAGTGGTGTCACGTGCTCGTCTCGGCGTCGGTCGTCGCTATACCCACCGAACTCGGACTACGCCGCCTCGACTCGCTAACCCTAAGATAGATAGGGTGGCAGTGGTGTACCACGTGCTCATCTCGGCGTAGTTGTCGCTACCCACTATGACGTCCGCCTCGACTCGCGTAAAAATAAGATAGAAAGGGTGACAGTGGAGTCACGTGCTGTCTCTGCATCCGTCGTCGCTACCGCGACGACGTTCGCCTCGGCTCGCGTACCCCTAAGATAGACAGGGTGGCAACTTGGGTCATGGCTTGTCTCGGCGTCCGTCGTCGCTACACGCGACGATTTCCGCCTCGACTCGCATTACGGTAAGACAGGTGGTCAGTGGTGTCACGTGCTCGTCTCGGTGTCCTGGTAGCGCTACCGCGACGACGTCCGCCTCGACTCGCGTACGCTAAGACAGGGTTGGCAGTGGTTGTCACGGCTCGTCTCGACATCCATTGTCGCTACCGCGATGACGTCTGCCTCGACTCGTGTGACCCTAAGATAGACAGGGTGACAGTGGTGTCACGTGCTCGTCTCGGCGCCGTCGTCGCTACCCTAGATGACGGTCCGCCTCGATTCGCGTAATCCTAGATAGATACGTGTGTCACTGGTGTCGTGTGCTCATCGTGCGGCATCCGTCGTCGCTACCGCGACGACGTCCGCCTCGACTCGCATTACGATAAGATAGGCTGGCAGTGTGTGTCACGTGCTGTTCGGCGTCCATCGTCGCTACACGCGACGACGTCCACCTGGACTCACGTAACCCTAAGAAACACAGGGTGACAGTGGTGTCACGTGCGTGTCTCGGCGTCCATCGTCGCTACCGCGACGACGTCCGCCTCGACTCGCGTAACCCTAAGATAGACAGGATGGTAGTGGTGTCACGTTGCTCGTCTCGGCGTCCGTCGTCGCAACCGAACGCACAGTCGACTTCGCTCGCCTAATCCTAAGATAGACAGGGTGGCAGTGGCGTCACATGCTCGTCTCGGCCTCCGTCGTCGCTACCGCGACGACGTCCGCCTCGATTCGCATAACACTATATAGAAGGGTGACAGTGGGTGTCACGTTCCGTCTCGTCCCGCGTCCGTCGTCGCTATCACGACGACGTCCGCCTCGACTCACATTACGATAAGACAGGGTGGCAGTGGTGTCACGTGCGCGTCTCAGCGTCCGCCTTGACTCGCGTTACGCTAAGATAGGGTGGCAGTGGTGTCACATGCTCGTCTTGGCGTTCGTCGTCGCTACCGCGACGATGTCTGCCTTGACTCGTGTTACGCTAAGACAGGGTGGCAGTGGTGTCACGTGCTCATCTCGGCGTTCGTCGTCGCTACCGCGACGACGTCCGCCTCGACTTGCGTACCCTAAGTTAGACAGGGTGGCAGTGGTGTCACGTGCTGTTCCGGCGTTCGTCATCGCTACTGCGACGACGTCCGCCTCGACTCGCGTGACCCTAAGATAGAGAGGGTGGCAGTGGTGTCACGTGCTCGTCTCGGCGTCCGTCGTCGCTACCGCGACGACGTCCGCCTCGACTCGCATAACACTAAGATAGACAGAGTGACATTGGTATCACGTGCTCGTCTCGGCGTCCGTCGTCGCTACCCCGACGACGTTCGCCTTGATTCGCGTTGCGCTAATACAGGGTGGCAGTGGTGTCACGTGCTCGTCTCGGCTTCCGTCGTCGCTACAGTAACGACGTCCGCCTTGACTCGCGTTACGCTAAGATAGATGGGGTGGCAGTGGTGCCAGGTGCTCGTCTCAGCGTTCGACGTCGCTACCGCGACGACGTCCGCCTCGACTCGCGTAACCCTAAGATAGGCGGGGTGACTGTGGTGTCACGTGCTCGTCTCGGCATTCGTAGTCGCTACCGCGACGACGTCCGTCTCGACACGCGTTACGATAAGACAAGGTGGCAGTGGTGTCACGTGCTCGTCTGGCGTCCTCTCGCTACCGCGACGCGACATGTCCGCCTCGACTGCGTTGCGCTAAGACACGGTGGCAGTGGTGTCACGTGCTTGTTTGACGTTGCCACGCACGTCCACCTCGACTCGCGTGCGCTATGTGGGAGCAGTGGTGGCAGTGGTGTCTGGCTCGTCTGACGTCCGTCTTCGCTACCCGACGCACGGTCCGCCTTGACTCGCATCACGCTAAGAAAGGGTGGCAGTGGGGTCACGTGCTCGTCTTGGCGTCCGTCATCGCTACCACGCGCACGACGTCCACCTCGACTCGCTAACGCTAAGATAGACAGGGTGGCAGTGGTGTCACGTGCTCGTCTCACCGTCCTTCGTCGCTACCGCGATGACGTCCACTCACTCGCGTTACCCTAAGGATAGACAGGGGTGGCAGTGGTGTCATGTGCTTGTCTCGGCGTTCGTCGTCGCTACTGCGACGACGTTCGCCTCGACTCGCGTGACCCGAAGATAGAGAGGGTGGCAGTGGTGTCATGTGCTCGTCTCGACTCGCAAAACACTAAGATAGACAGAGTGACATTGGTGTCACGTGCTCGTCTCGGCGTCCATCGTCGCTACCGCGACGACGTCCGCCTTGATTCGGCATGTGCGCAATACAGGTGGCAGTGTCACCTGCTGTCTCGCGTCCGTCGTCGCTACCGCGACGACGTCTCCTTGACTCGCTTACGCTAAGATAATGCGGTGGCAGTGGGCAAGTGCTCGTCTCAGCGTTCGACGTCGCTACCAGCGACGACGTCCGCCTCGACTCGCGTACCTAAGTTAGACGGGTGACATGGTGTCACGTGCTCGCTCGGCGTTCGTCGCGCTACCGCGACGACGTCTGTCTCGACACGCGTTTCACGATGAAAGGTGTTGCAGTGGTGTCACGTGCTCGTCTTGGACGTCCGTCGTCCTACCGCGACGAGTCCCCTCGACTACGTTGCGCTAAACAAGGTGGCAATGGTGTCACGTGCTTGTCTTGACGTCGTCACGCACTCGTCGCCTCGACTCGCGTTGCGCTAAGACAGGGTGGCAGTGGTGTCATGTGCCGTCTGGACGTCCGTCGCCGCTACCCGACACGTCCCCTGACTCGCATACGCTAAGCCGGGTGGCAGTGGTGTCAGTGCTTGTCTTGCGTCGCACCGCTACGCTCCTTGAAGACAGGTGCAGTGGTGTAGTGCGTCCTAGCGTCTCATCGCTAACTCCATACCATAAGATAGGAGTGGGCAGTGGCTGGATATGAGATAGTACGTAACATGGGAGAGATAGGGAAGGGAGTGGAAGTCTTTGAGCGTGATCTCCTCCCACCTCGACTCGCGTAACCCTAAGATAGACAGGGTTGATAGTGGTGTCAGGTTGCTCATTCTCGGCGTCCGTCGTCGTTCACGCGAAGACGTCCGCGTCGACTCACGTAACCCTAAGATAGACAGGGGTGGCAGTGGTTCACGTGCTCGTCTCAGCGTCAGACGCGCTACTATTACGATGTCCGCCTCGATCGCGTTACGATAAGACAGGGTGGCAGTGGTGTACGTGCCGTCTCGGCGTCAGTCGTCGCTACGCGATGACGTCTGCCTCGACTCGTGTTATGCAAGACAATGTGGCAATGATGTCATGTGCTCGTCTCGGCGTCCGTCATCGCTTCCTCGACGATGTCCGCCTCGACTCACGTAACCATATGATAGCCAGGGTGGCAGTGGTTGCACGTGCTCGTCTCGGCGTCCATCGTCGCTCCTACGCGGGACGACGTCGCTGACTTCGCCTCAACTCGCGTGACCCTAAGATAGACAGGGTGACAGTGGTGTCACTGCTCGTCTCGGCACCTCGTCGCTACACACAGACGACGTCCGCCACGACTCGCGTTACGATAAGACAGGGTGGCAGTGTTGTCAGTGCATGTCCCGGCGTCCGTCGTCGCTACCGCGATGACGTCCGCCTCGACTCGCGTAACCCTAAGATAGAGAGGTGGCAGTGGTGTTATGTGCTCGTCTAGGGTCAGTCGTAGCTACCACAATGATGTCCGCCTCGACTCGTGTTTACGATACGACAGGGTGGCAGGGTGTCACGTGCTTGTATCGGCATCCGTCGTCGCTACTACGCGATGACGTCCGCCTCGACTCGCGTTACGCTAAGACAGGGTGGCATGGTGTCTTGGCTAGTCTCGGCGTCCGTCGTCGCTACCACGACGACGTCGCCTCAACTCACGTAACATATGATAGGCAGGGTGGCAGTGGGTGTCACGTGCTCGTCTCCGTCCATCGTCGCTACCGCAACGACGTCCGCCTCGACTCGCGTGACCCTAAGATAGACAGGGTGACAGTGGTGTCACGTGCTATCCTCGGTGTCCGTCATCGCTACGTGACGTCGTCCGCCTCGACTCGCGTAACCCTAAGATAGACATGGTGGCCCTGGTGTCACGTGCTCGTCTCGTCTCCGTCGTCGCTACCGCGACGACGTCCGCCACGACTCGCATTATGATAAGACAGTGGTGCAGTGGTGTCTCGTGCTCGTCCGGTGTCCGTCGTCGCTACCGCGACGACGTCCACCTCGACTCGCGTAACCCAAGAAAGATAGGGTGACAATGGTGTCACGTGCTCGTCTCGACGTCCGTCGTCGCTAAACTACTCGCGACGCGTCCGCTTGACTCCGTAACACCTAAGATAGACAGGATGGTAGTGGTGTCACGTGCTCGTCTCGGCGTCCATCGTCGCAACCGCAATGACGTCCGCCTCGACTTGCCTAACCCTAAGATAGACAGTGTGGCAGTGGTGTCCATGCTCGCTCGGTCCCCGTCGTTCGCGACCCGCGACGACGTCCACCTCGACTCGTGTAACACTAGATAGAAAGGGGACAATGGTGTCACGTGCTAGCTCGGCGTCCGTCGTCGCTACCACAACGACGTCCGCCTCGAATCGCGTTACGCTAAGACAGGGTGGCAGTGGTGTACGTGCTCGTCTTGGCGTTCAGTGTCGCAACCGCGACGAAGTCCGCCTTGACTCGCGTTACGCTAAACAGGTGGCATGGTGTCACGTGCTCGTTCAGCGTTCGTCGTCGCTAACCGTGACGACGTCCCCTCGACTCTGCGTGACCTATGATAGACAGGGTGGCCGTGGTGTCACGTGCTCGTTTCGGCATCCGTCGTCGCTATTGCGACGACGTTCGCCTCGCTCGCATTACCCTAAGATAGACAGGGTGGCAGTGGTGTCACATGCTCGTCTCGGGTCGGTCGTCGCTACGCGACGACGTGCGCCTCAACTCGCGTAACCATAAGATAGACAGGGTGGCAGTGGTGTCACTGCTCGTCTCGGCGTCTGTCGTCGCAACTCGATGATGTCAGCCTCGACTCGCATAACCCTAAGATAGACAGGGTGGCGTGGTGTCACGTGCTTGTCTCGGCGTCCGTCGTCGCTAACCGCGACGACGTCCACCTGGACTCGGTACCCTAAGAAACAAAGGGTGACAGTGGTGTCAACGTGCTCGTCTCGGCATCCATCGTCGCTACCGCGATGACGTCCCCTCGACTCGCCTAATCCTAAGATAGACAGGTTGGCAGAGGTGTCACGGCTTGTCTCGGCGTTCGTCGTCTACCGTAGACGTCCGCCTCGACTAGCATTACCCTAAGATAGACGGTGGCAGTGGTGTCACGGCCTGTCTCGGTGTTCGTCGTCGCTACTACGACGATGTCCGCCTCGGACTCGTGTGACCCTAAGATAGAGAGGGGTGGCAGTGGTTGTCACGTGCTCTCTAGGCGTCCGTCGTCGCTGCACACCGCGAGTGAGGTGTCTAGCCTTGATTCGCGTTTGCGCTATACTGGGTGGCAGTGGTATCACGTGCTCGTCCTACGTTCGTTGTCGCTACCGCGACGACGTCCGCCTGACTCGCGTTACGCTAATATAGATGGGGTGGTGGCAGTGGTGTCAGTGCTCGTCTCAGCATCCGACGTCGACTACCGCGACGACGTCCCTCCTCGACTCGTGGTAACCGAAGATAGACGGGGTGACAGTGGTGTCACGTGCTCGTCTCGGCGTTCGTCGTCGCTCTACCTCCACCTTACCGCGACGATGTCCGCCTCGACTTGCGTTGCGCCAAGACAGGGTGGCTGTGGTGTCACGTGCTTGTCTTGACGTCATCACGCACGTCCCCTCGACTCGCATTGCGCTAAGACAGGGTGGCAGTGGTGTCATGTGCTCATCTTGACGTCGTCATCGCTACCGCGACGACGTTCCGTGAACCGATACGATAAGACAGTGAGTGTGTCACTGCTGTATGGCGTCTGTCGTACGCACTACGCCTACCGTCACCAGAGCGGGATGTCATTCCCCCTGCCGCGACGACGTTCGCCTCGACTTGCGTTGCGCCAAGACAGGGTGGCAGTGGTGTCACGTGCTTGTCTTGACTCATACACACACGTCCGCCTCGACTCGCGTTGCGCTAAGACAGGTTGGCAGTGGTGTCATGTGCTCGTCTTGACGTCCGTCATCGCTACCGCGACGATGTCCGCTTTGGACTCGCATTACGCTAAGACAGGGTGGGCAGTGGTTCACGTGCTCTTCTTGGCGTCGTCATCGCTACCTCTCGCGACGACTCCACCTCGACTCGCGTAGCCCTAAGATAGAAAAGGTGGAGTGGTGTCACGTGCTCGTCTCAGCGTCCTTCGTCGCTACCGCTATGACGTCCACCTCGACTCGCGTAACCCTAAGATAGACAGGGTGACAGTGGTGTCACGTGCTCATCTCGGCGTCCGTCGTCGTTACCGCGAAGTCGTTCCCTCGACTCACGTAACCCTAAGATAGACAGGGTGGTAGTGGTGTCAACGTGCTCGTCTCGGGGTCAGTCGTCGCTACCGGCGACGACGTCCGCCATGACTCGCGTTACGTTAAGACAGGGTGGCAGTGGTGTCACGTGCACGTCTCGGCGTCCGTCGTCGCTACCGCCACGACGTCCACCTCGACTCGCGTAACCCTAAGATAGACAGGGTGGCAGTGGTGACACGTGCTCATCTCGGCGTAAGTCATCGCTACCACGACGACGTCCGCCTCGACTCGCTTATGATAAGACAGGGTGGCAGTGGTGTCACGTGCTCGTCTCGGCGTCCGTCGTCGCTACCGCGATGACGTCCGCCTCGACTCGCGTTATCGCTAAGACAGTGTGGGCAATGGTGTCATGTGCTTGTCGGTGTCCGTCGTCGCTACCGCGACGACGTCCTTCTCAACTAGCGTAACCATTTGATAGGCAGGGTGGCAGTGTGTCACGTGCTCGTTTGGCGTCCGTCATCGCTACCCATAACCCTAAGATAGACATGGTGGCAGTGGTGTCACGTGCCGTCTCAGCGTTCTTCATCGTACTGCGATGACGTCCACCTCGACTCGCGTAACCCAAGATAGACAGGGTGATAGTGGTGTCAGGTGCTCATCTCGGCGTCCGTCGTCGTTACCCGAAGACGTCCGCGTCGACTCACGTAACCCTAAGATAGACAGGGTGGCAGTGGTGTCACGTGCTCGTCTCAGCGTCAGTCGTCGCTACTATTACGATGTCCGCCTCGACTCGCGTTACGATAAGACAGGGTGGCAGTGGTGTCACGTGCTCGTCTCGGCGTCAGTCGTCGCTACCGCGATGACGTCCGCCTCGACTCGTGTTATGCTAAGACAATGTGGCAATGGTGTCATTGCTCGTCTCGGCGTCGTCATCGCTTCCTCGACGATGTCCCTCGACTCGCGTAACCATATGATAGGCAGGGTGGCAGTGGTGTCACGTGCTCGTCTCGGCGTCCATCGTCGCTACCGCGACGACGTTCGCCTCAACTCGCGTGACCCTAAGATAGACAGGGTGACAGTGGTGTCACGTGCTCGTCTCGGCATCCATCGTCGCTACCACGACGACGTCCGCCACGACTCGCGTTACGATAAGACAGGTGGCAAGTGTGTCACGTGCATGTCTCGGCGTCCGTCGTCGCTACCCGATGACGTCCGCCTCGACTCGCGTAACCCTAAGATAAAGAAGGTGGCAGTGGTGTTATGTGCTCGTCTCCGGCTCAGTCGTAGCTACCACAATGATGTCCGCCTCGACTCGTGTTACGTATACGACAGCGGTGGCAGTGGTGTCCTGCTTGTCTCGGCATCCGTCGTCGCTACCGCGATGACGTCCGCCTCGACTCGCGTTACGCTAAGACAGGGTGGCAATGGTGTCTTGTGCTCGTCTCGGCTCCGTCGTCGCTGCCGCGACGTCTGTCCGCCTCAACTCACGTAACCATATGATAGGCAGGGTGGGCAGTGGTGTCAGGTGTTCGTCTCAGCGTTTATCGTCCCTACCGCAACGACGTCCGCCTCGACTCGCGCGACCCTAGATAGACAGGGTGACAGTGGTGTCACGTGCTCGTCTCGGCGTCCGTCATCGCTACCGCGATGTCGTCCGCCTCGACTCGCGTAACCCTAAGATAGACATGGTGGCCCTGGTGTCACGTGCTCGTCTCGTCATCCGTCGTTGCTACCACGCGACGACGTCCGCCATGACTCGCATTACGATAAGACAGGTGGCAGTGGTGTCTCGTGCTCGTCTCGGCGTCCGTCGCTACCGCGACGACGTCCACCTCGACTCGCGTAACCCTAAGAAGATAGGGTGACAATGGTGTCACGTGCTCGTCTCGGCGTCCGTCGTCGCTACCGCGACGACGTCCGCCTTGACTCGCGTAACCTAAGATAGACAGGATGGTAGTGGTGTCACGTGCTCTCTCGGCGTCCATCATCGCAACCGCAATGACGTCCGCCTCGACTTGCCTAACCCTAATATAGACAGTTGTGGCAGTTGGTGTCACGTGCTCGTCTCGGCCTCCGTCGTCGCGACCGGCGACGACTCCAGCTCGACTCGTGTACCACTAAATAGAAAGGGTGACAATGTGTCACGTGCTCGTCTCGGCGTCCGTCGTCGCTACCACGACGACGTGCGCCTCAACTCGCGTCGATAGACAGGGTGGCAGTGGTGTCACATGCGTCTCGGCGACCGTCGTCCTAACCGCGACAACGTCCGCCTGAATCGCGTTACGCTAGGACAGGGTGGCAGTGGTGTTACGTGCTCGTCTTGGCGTTCGGTTGTCGCAACCCGCGACGACGTCCGCCTCGACTCCGCGTGACCCTATGATAGACCAGGGTGGCAGTGGTGTCACGTGCTCGTTTCGGCATCCGTCGTCGCTATTGCGACGACGTTCGCCTCGACTCGCATTACCTAAGATCGACAGGGTGGCAGTGGTGTCACATGCTCGTCTCGGAGTCGGTCGTCGCTACCGCGACGAACGTCCCCTCACTCGCGTAACCCTAAGATAGCAGGGTGCAGTGGTGTCACGTGCTCGTCTCGCGTCTGTCGTCGCACTCGCGATGATGTCAGCCTCGACTCGCATAACCCTAAGATAGACAGGGTGGCAGTGGTGTCACGTGCTTGTCTCGGCGTCCTCGTCGCTACCGCGACGACGTCCACCTGTACTCGCGTAACCCTAAGAACACAGGGTGGACAGTGGTGTCACGTGTCTGTCTCGGCATCCATCGTCGCTACCGCGATGACGTCCACCTCGACTCGCTTAACCCTAAGATAGACAGGATGGTAGTGGTGTCCAGTGCTCGTCTCGGCGTCCTCGTCGCAACCACAACGACGTCCATCGACTCGCCTAATCCTAAGATAGACAGGGTGGCAGAGGTGTCACGTGCTTGTCTCGCGTTCGTCGCTACCAGCGTAGACGTCCGCCTCGACTAGCATTACCCTAAGATAGACAGGGTGGCATGGTGTCACGTGCCTGTCTCGTGTTTCGTCGTCGCTACTACGACGACAGGTCCGCCTCGACTCGTGTGACCCTAAGATAGAGAGGTGGCAGTGGTGTCACGTGCTCGTTCTGCGGTCCGTCGTCGCTACCGCGATGAAGTCCGCCTTGATTCGCGTTCGCTAATACTGGGTGGCAGTGGTATCACGTGCTCGTCTCTACGTTCGTCGTCGCTACCGCGACGAGTCCGCCTGACTCGCGTTACGCTAAGATAGATGGGTGGCAGTGGTGTTAAGTGCCGTCTCAGCACCGACTCGCCGCACGCGACGACGTCCGCTCGACTCGTGTAACCCTAAGATAGACGGGGTGACAGTGGTGTCACGTCTCGTCTCGGCGTTCGTCGTCGCTACCGCGACGATGTCCGCCTCGACTTGCGTTGCGCCAAGACAGGTGCAGTGGTGTCACGTGCTTGTCTTGACGTCATCATGCACGTCCCTCGACTCACATTGCGCTAAGACAGGGTGGCAGTGGTGTCATGTGCTCATCTTGACGTCCGTCATCGCTACCGCGACGACGTCCGCTTTGACTCGCATTACGATAAGACACGGTGGGAGTGGTGTCACGTGGCTCGTCATGGCGTCCGTCGTCGCTACCGCGACGACGTCCGCCTCGACTTGCGTTGCGCCAAGACAGGGTGCAGTGGTGTCACGTGCTTGTCTTGACGTCATCACGCACGTCCGCCTCGACTCGCGTTGCGCTAAACAGGTTGGCAGTTGGTGCATGTGCTCGTCTTGACGTCCGTCATCGCTACCGCACGATGTCCGCTTGACTCCATTACGCTAAGACAGGGTGGCAGTGGTTTCACGTGCTTTTCTTGCTTCCGTCATCGCTACCGCGACGACGTCCACCTCGACTCGCGTAGCCTAAGATAGAAAAGGTTGCAGTGGTGTCACGTGCTCTTCTCAGCGTCCTTCGGCTACCCAGCGATGACGTCCACCTCGACTCGCGTAACCCTAAGATAGACAGGGTGACAGTGCTGTCACGTGCTCATCTCGGCGTCCGTCGTCGTTACCGCAAGTCGTCCGCCTCGCCTCACGTAACCCTAAGATAGACAGGGTGGTAGTGGTGTCACGTGCTCTCGCTCGGTGTCAGTTGTCGCTACCGCGAGCGACGTCCGCCATGACTCGCGTTACGTTAAGACAGGGTGGTAGTGGTGTCACGTGCACGTCTCGGCGTCCGTCGTCGCTACTGCCACGACGTCCACCTCGACGCGTTAACCCTAAGATAGAGCGGGTGGCAGTGGTGACACTTGCTCATCTCGGCGTAAGTCGTCGCTACCCAACGACGACGTCCGCCTCGACTCGCGTTATGATAAGACAGGTGGCAGTGGTGTCACGTGCTCGTCTCGTGCGTCCGTCGTCGCTACCGCGATGACGTCCGCCTCGACTCGCGTTACGCTAAACAGTGTGGCAATGGTGTCACGTGCTTGTCTCGGGTCCTCGTCGCTACCGCACGACGTCCTTCTCAACTATCGTAACCATTTATAGGCAGGGTGGCAGTGGTGTCCAGTGCTCTTTCTTGGCGTCCGTCATCGCTACCACCCCGCATAACCCTAAGATAGACAGGGTGGCAGTGGTGTCACGTGCTCGTCTCAGCGTTCTTCATCGCTACCGCGATGCCGTCCCCTCGACTCGCGTAACCCTAAGATAGACAGGGTGATTGTGGTGTCAGGTGCTCTCTCGGCGTCCGTCGTCGTTACCGCGAAGACGTCCGCGTCGACTCCACGTAACCCTAAGATAGACAGGGTGGCAGTGGTGTCACGTGCTCGTCTCAGCGTCAGTCGTCGCTACTATACGATGTTCGCCTCGACTCGCGTTACGATAAGACAGGGTGGCAGTGGTGTCACGTGCTCGTCTCGGCGTCATCGTTCGCTACCGCGATGACGTCCGCCTCGACTCGTGTTAGGCTAAGACAATGTGGCAATGGTGTCATTGCTCTCTCGGCGTCCGTCATCGCTTCCTCCTCGACGATGTCCGCCTCGACTCGCGTAACCATAATGATAGGCATTGGTCAGTGGTTGTCACGTGCTCGTCTCGCGTCCATCGTCGCTACCGCGACGACGTTTCGCCTCACACTCGCGTGACCCTAAGATAGACAGGGTGACAGTGGTTGTCACGTGCTCGTCTCGCTCCATCGTCGCTACCACGACGACGTCGCCACGACTCTCGTTACGATAAAAGACAGGTGGCAGTGGGTGTCACGTGCTCGTCTCAGCGTCCACCGTCGCTACCGCGACGACGTCCGCCTAACTCCTCTCGCGTGACCCTAAGATAGATAGGGTGACAGTGGTGTCACGTGCTCGTCTCTGCGGTCCGTTCGTCGCTACAACGAGACGTCCGCCTCGACTCGCTAACCCTAAGATATAGATGTTGACATGGTGTCACGTTCTCGTCTCGGCGTCCTTCGTCGCTACCCCGCGACGACGTCCGCCTCGACTTCGCGTAACCATAAG